>CM060088.1:17087687-17400187 GCA_030522485.1 Stenchaetothrips biformis
CCTCTTCATATGAGAAAAAGACAGACATGTCCTTTGATACAAATAAAAAGATCTAAAACAAGACGCAAATCAGTCTTTACAAGCTTAAATTGACAGAAAGGCCCTCTTCATAAAAAAAAGACAGACATGTCCTTTGATACATCTAAAACAAGACGCAGAGCAGTCTAAACTAAAGCTTACAAGCTTAAATTGACAGAAAGGCCCTCTTCATATGAGAAAAAGACAGATATGTCCTTTGATACAAATAAAACGATTTAAAAAAAGAGGCAAAGCAATCTTAACTAAAGCTTACAAGCTTAAATTGACAGAAAGGCCCTCTTCATATGAGAAAAAGACCGACATGTCCTTTGATACAAATAAAACAATTTAAAAAAAGAGGCAAAGCAATCTTAACTAAAGCTTACAAGCTTAAATCAAGAGAAAGGCTTCGTTGATATGAAAAAAAGAATAGCAACAATCATGTAAAAAAAGCTTTTTAAGCATAACACGATTAAAGTAAGAAGGCGTCGTTTGATAGGAACTAACTTACTTATTCGAGTAAATATTTTCAGACAAACGAGCATCGGACAAATGGGATCTCCCCAAAATTTACAGGTAAAGTGGCTCCCATTTCCTGAAAGCTTGTCGACACTTTGGACACGGCTTCTTTAATGACTTAAGTGTCTGAAGGCAGTTGCTGCAGAACGCATGGCCACACCTCAGTCGGGCATTTACAACATTGATTGTGCAGACTAGGCAGTGAGCTGTAACCAAACAGAAAGATTAGTAGAAGCTACACTTGCTTCAAAAGTAACAACTCATACAAGTGCTCTTACCAGTGCTGTCAGCAGCCTCTTTGGCCTGCTGGACCAAGTTTGGTGGTGGGGTCTGCGGTCGAGGCACTACAGGTTGAGATGCCGTGAGCTGCCTCTGAGCTCTCGGCACTGGTTGAGACGCTGTCACCTGGCGATTCCCTTGATCCTGATGCAATCCTGAAATAGAAGTGACACGTAAGTAAGTTTCAGCAGTAGAGTACATGCATTTAAGAGCTCAAAGGGTTCTTTCGTACCACTCAGAAAAGATCTTAAGTTTGCCTGAGCTGATCCGCTTGACAGCCTCTTAGAAGGCTGCTGAGACAAAGAGAGCGACTTCCTCTTGGCCGGTTGAGATGGTGGGATAAAATCCGAGTCGTCACTGTATGAATCATCTGAAAGGGAAACGCCACATTATAGAAGACGTTTTGCTTATATTGTAAACAAGAGAGCAGAGATGATGATGGTACCTTTAAAATCGAAATGATCATCAGGGAAATTATCTTGAGTGAGGTCAACCACATCACCGTCAGCACGGCTTGATGACTCTTCGGTGCCCTCTTCAAAGCCTTGAAAGCCTTCAAAGGCTTCGGAAGGTTCATCAGCTCTTGGAGTGCTTGGCACACCATCTGAAATCATTGATGTACCAGCACCAGTGCCTCTGGAGGTGCTGGGCACTTGGACATCTGAGAACCTGGCTGCACCAGTGCCTCTGGAGGTGCTGGGCACTTGGACATCTGGGACATCTGAGAACCTGGCTGCACCAGTGCCTCTGGAGGTGCTGGGCACTTGGACATCTGGGACATCTGAGAACCTGGCCGCACCAGTGCCTCTGGAGGTGCTGGGCACTTGGACATCTGGGACATCTGAGAACCTGGCTGCACCAGTGCCCCTAGAAGTGCTGGGCACTTCAACATCTTGGTCAGCTTTAGTGGCTCTTGATGTGCCCTTGTTGGGCACATCGTCAAAAGGCACCTCTGTGACCTTCGCAGCAGGTTTCATAGGTGATGCATTTCCCATAACTGTAAATAAAAACAAATATAAAAGAACCAATAAATAGTGACTAATTTGGAAGGAAATTCTGAAAGGGTACTTACAGAATGATTGCAAAATATCCCTAATGCTGGGAGAGCCGGTAGACAGTGCTAAAAGAAAAAAAAGGCAGATATAAAAAGTGACACTTTTAAGGACCAATCTATTGTTGAAAACAAAACTTACTGAAATTCAAATTGAAAGCAAGGTTCACTGGAGTGCCAACAGTGGCCATGGCAATGTCTTGACGAGCACTCGCAGTACACAATGCTCCTGCATTCAAATCAATGGTTGGAGTAACAAGAGGCTCCGTATTCTCTGGCTCGATACATTGCTCATCATTGCTGGGTTCAATACTAGGTCCATTAATGCTGGGCTTGCTTGGCTCATCAATGCATTCATCTTGCATTGCAAGAGATCTTGCAAACTCAGCATCGGCCTGCTCCTGTTGCTGCCTCTCGAGACTCTGCCTTTCCAAAGCCAGCAGCCTTCTTTCACGCATTTCCTCCGGACTGAAACATACAACATATGTATTGTAACACTTGAACAATACTGCAAGTTCGTTGAAGCCTCAGACTATAAACTAAAGAAAAAAGAAAGATATGTCCTTTATTCTGGCATTAAGAAAAAGCTAATGACGTTCCCTTCATTCTAGGATAAAGAATAATAAAGTTGATCCTTAAGAAACTTGGGATACAACACTAGCACTTAACCTAACCAGTACACAGCAAAGAATAATACTAGAGTGAAGTTGCAACGTTCAAGATGTCAAATACTTATTAAGTGTGATAGAGCGCATCTCGTTTCGCGTAGAAATAGCGAAAACAAAAAGACCTAAGCAGCAATACTTCTAGTCTCAGACAATGGCGGGCTCCATGGCATGCCGTCAAGTGTGCTCTGGTGTGCTCACCTTCAGAGCCTGAAACGAACACTCTAGGCGCAAACAAACTGTGACATGAATCGTGACCAACCATGACATCAGCGCAATTATTTATTGCTCGTCAAACATGAAAGCCAGATAAGTGAAAATGAGACAGACTGCTCCAAGTTCCGCACGCGACACGAGCAACACATCACTACAATCGTATTGTTCCTTTGCTTCCACGACTCATTCATAAATTTGAGCTTGCCGGACACCAGACTTACCTTATAGTTGAATCCGACATGATTCTTTTTTCAACAAGTTGAATCACACTCAGAACAGAATCACGCACTTCCTCACTTGACTGCTGGACGAAACCGAATGGGTGAACAACAACGCCGCCGGCCGGTGCATTGGTCTGCGCATGCGCACGACCGCGGCTTTAGCCTCCAACCCAAAGCTTCTCAGCCGCAAGCGACTTATTTTTGCGTCTCACTTGAAATCAACGCGAAAGTTAATCCGTTATCATTAAATTATCATTAAAAAATAAACGAAATGAAAATATTAATTGGAGATGCAATTTTTATCTTTGTTTTTCACCGTTTCATCCGATATTTTAGGCGACCAATCACACACAGGGAATGCCGGCACATTGCTAAAGCGGCGGGAACATCAGAAATATTTGAATACCTGTTGCGTAAAACAAATTAAGTTGAATGGAAATAATTTTTAAGGGTGGCTTGAAGCGAGTGATAGGTTTTCCAGTGCCGCTCAGGGCGGCAGAGTACATGAACCTACAACTTATCAATTAGAATTTAAAAGAATTGGCACGCCCCCGTGCTCGCCCCGGAAGCCGTGCTGCACAACGACTGACTGCCCGTGCTGCTGCCGCTTCGCTGCCTCCAGAACCACGCGTAATGCGGTGAGCACGGCGGCTTGCACTGCACGCACCCTCCCGTGTCCGAGAACGTCGTGCAGTCGACCGGCAGCTTGACGGATGTTTGCCGTCGCGGCCGCGGCCTCCTACTCCTGCCCCAAGCGCCACCGTCGATGCGCCAGGCGCCAGGAAACGTTCTCGACGTACGACGGCAAGTCGGACTACACCTTCTACCGGGTGCAGCTCCTGGCTCTGGTCTCCAGCCGCCCCATGTCCGAGTGGGCCGAGGCCCTGGTGGTGGCGCTGCGCGATCCGGCCGTTGAGGGGGCGGCTGCTGCTGCAGCACTGGGGTGGTGCGTCCAAGGTCCAAAGCCGTTGCTGTGGCTGGCGTCGTCGCTGGGCAAGGACTCTTCGCCGCCGCACAGTGGTAATCCGTTTATGACCAAATTTGGACTCAAGGTACCGTCCTTAAATAAGTTACACTCCTATCAAAATTAAGGGACGGGGATAGAGGGAAGGAGATCCACAGCTCACTGGTGCCGAGATCTAGCTGACGAAGGAGGAGGTCGCGGCGCGGCCAGCTTCACGACGCCGGGCGGCTCCGGCTCCCGTCGGGGCTCTGCTTCTGGCGCGTCCGGCCGCTCCATGGAGGACATCTTTCACCGCTGGAGCGAGGCGTCGACGGCGATCCAGGAGCAGACGACGGACGTCCTGCGCCAGCTCGCCATGCAATCCCGCACCCCGGCGCCGCGGCCCGCCTCCGTCCCCGACCCCAGGTTTGACGGCACCATGCCGTGGGCCATCTTTGACGCGCAGTTTCAAGACGCGGCGCGGGAGTTTGGCTGGACCAACGTCGAGAAGGGACGCCGGCTTCTCCGCGCCCTCCACGGCCCCGCGGCGGCGCTGCTGCAGACCCTGCCGCCCGCCCAGTACACGGACTACGCGGCACTGCACGCCCGCCTGCAGCCCCTGTACGCGCCGGCTGCCCGTGCCCGCGTCGCCGAGGGCGAGGCGTCCTTGGAGCACCGCCGGCAGAAGCCCACGGAGGGCATCCGTGAGTACGCGGACGCCGTGCTGGCGTTGGTCGTTGGTGCGCGAGGCGTACCCCGCCTGGGCGGAGGACCCGCTGCAGTCGACGACGGCGCGCCAGGCCTTCATCGCCGGCCTCGCCGACCCGAAGGTGCGCCGGGACATCCGCCGCCGGGACCCAGACACCTTCGCCGAGATCGTCTCCGCGGCCCTCCGGCTGGAGGCCGTCGACCAGGCGGAGCAGCCCGCTGCCAGGAGACCTCGGGTCTGCCAGGAAGGGGAAGAGCCTTCCACCTCTGCAGCCGATGCCCACCTGGACGACGACGTTCGTGTGGCCGCCGCGCCGTCCGTCCCACGACCAACGAGGACCGGTCGCTGGTGGCCGAACTCCGTGACCTGCTCCGAGAGATGCGGCAACCCGGCGCGGCCAACGCGGGGCCTCCACGAGACCGCCGCGACGAGCGCCGTGACGACCGGCGAGGAGACCGGCGGGATGACCGCCGCGGAGGCCGCGCACGCTGCTTTGCCATGGCTTCGCACACTTCCGCCGTGACAGTCCCAACAGCAACAGCTCGCAGTCGCAGCGCCGGGACGACGACCGGGATCGGTCGGGCAGCCGCGCTGGTAACCGGGACTCCGGTTCCCCGGGCCGTCGTTCAGGAAAGACTTCGCAGCCGCCCACGTGTCGTCCATCGACGTAGACGGGGACCGCCTGCAGCTACGCAACGGCTGCGTTGTGTCCCTGACGCGGGTGTCCAAGCCGGTCACCGGCATCCCGGCCGTGCTGCGGAGCTGCACTGCGACCACCGCACAATGCTGCCGCCCCACTCCAGCGCCGCCGTCAACGTGTCGGTCAGTGGTCGTGACTTGTTTGAAGTACTCGCTGACGACGGCCACCCTCATCCGCTGCGGGCACCTCCCAACCCCTTGGTCCCGGAACTGGCCACTCTTCGGCCTCGGGGGGGAGTTGTCCTGGAATGCGTTAGGCGGCGCTGGGCCCGCAAACGCCACACTGGTGTGCGCACCGGGGGACGCCGCGTTGTTCGAACCCGTGGGCGCACCGAGGGAGCTCACGTGTGGACCCGTTGAGGCGTCGAGGGAACCCACGTCGTTTGAACCCGTGGGGTCATCAGAGGAGCGTGGCTCCTGGTCTGGCGGCCCGGTGCGCGTGCTCCGCACGCGGTGCGCGCCGCTTCCTGCCGATCTGCCCCCAGGCCTCACGGTGACCAGCACGCTGCTTGCCGATGGCGGCGGCCGTGCCCTGGCGGTGACGGTCCACAACGACGCCGACCGGCCGCTGACGCTGCGCCGCGGCACCCGCATCGGCAGCCTGCGCGTGTCCGCCCTTCCCCCGCCCCGGCCCACATCGGCGCGACAATGGCCGACGACGCCGGCGCTACCTCGGCCGCGGAACTCCCCGCACCCCTGCTGGCCCTCCTGGACTCCTGCAGCGCCTGCCTCTTCGAGCTCGAGGTGACCCAAGTCCAGCAGTTGCTCATGGAGTTCCAGGACGTGTTTTCGTGCGCCGGCGAGATCGGGCACTGCACTCTCGTCGAGCACGACATCGACACCGGGGATTCGGCGCCCATCAAGCAGGCACCGCGGCGGCTCGGCTTCCACCAACAACAGACGGCGGACAACTGCATCCGAGAGATGAGATGGGGATGGGGACTTGAGATGGGGCTACTGGAACATCCCGCTGGCACCGCGAGCTCGCCCCAAGACCGCCTTCTGTGTCCCCGGCCATGGTTTGTACCAGTTCAAACGCATGCCGTTCGGGCTGAGCAACGCCCCCGCCACGTTCCAGAGGCTGATGCCGCGCGACCTGTCCCGGGTCTACCTGGACGACATCGTCATCCCGGGGGCCACCTTCAGCGAGGCGCACTCCAGGCTGCGCGAGGTACTAGTCCGCGCGGCCAATTTCATGCTGAACCCAAAGAAGTGCAGCCTGTTCAGCCGCAGCCTGGAGTACCTCGGCCACGTAATCGACGCCAAGGGAGTGTCATCGGCGCCAGACAAGGCCAACAAAGTCCGGGACTGGCCCACACCGCGGGACAAGACGCAGCTCCGCAGTTTTGTCTGCCTTGCGCAGTACTACGCCCGGTTTGTGCCAAACTTCGCCGGCATCGCCGCGCCTCTCAACGCGATGATCTCGCAGGACGTGCCCTTCGCCTGGACGACCGAGGCGCAGGCTGCGTTCGACCAGCTGCGCGCCGCCCTCACCGAGGCATCGATCCTGGCCTACCCGGACCCCAACGGCGGCTCGTTCGTGCTGGACTGCGACGCGTCGAACTTCGCCGTCGGCAGCGTTGTCGCAGGTGCACAACGGAGTAGAGCGCGTGATCGCGTAGCAAAAAGCCAGTAAACCATAAGCTTGACTCAAAGTCTTCCCTGTTCTTGGAACTTGACTAGTGGAGCATTTCAACAAAGACCTACTCTTAATGCCAAGAAGAGTTCAACACATCCTCTACATTGTGATGAGTGCACCAGTGAATTCCTTGCTCCCCTTACCCAACTGCCATTTTGCAACTTATTAATCAGCTACTATACAGATGTGTGAAAGCGAATGGAATTTAAGCTGGGACAATGATGCACACAGTTGCTTGAAAACAATTTAATTGTTTTAATATACATTTGAATATACATTTATCACCATGTAAATAAATTGTTTTAATATACATTTGAATATACATTTATCACCATGTCAATAAATTGTTTTAATATACATTTGAATGTACATTTATCACCATGTCAATTTAAAAGACTAATGCGGGCAAAGTACCGAAATGGTCTAAATATAAGCCCTCGTTTTTTTCAAAAATTGGGCTCTGAAAGTGACGGGGGGCTTATATTAGGGGTCTTTTTATAATGGAATTTATAAGGGATTTTTTTCCATATATGGGTCCTTAAATGTGAGGGGGGGCTTATATTCAGACCAATACGGCAGCACACTGCAAAACAAATCTGTACAACTAATCACAATCACTGAGCCCCACCTTGTCTTACAGGCTCCAAGAAGAAATTGTAGACATTCATTACTCTGGTTGAGGCTCTGTGCAGGAATGTACGCAGACTTATCCTGCCTTGCCTAAGTTGGTTGGTGTAATTCCTTATCATGATATCATTATTCATGGCCTGGACTGTTCTTGGGCGGTTGATGGGCAAGCCAGCATCAAGTGTCCTCTGAGTGATGAATGCTTCTCTCTCATATTTCCGAAGAGCACCTGTACCAGAATAAAAATTTCGTGGAAAAACTATTGCAAGGAATCGACTGGGAAAACTATCTTTTACAGTCAATTTAGTAACTGCATAAGCATATACTACAGACAATCCTTAGAGTGCAAATTACTAATTATTCAAGGTACTTACTCAGAAAACGATACACGCCTGGCCTGTGTTCTCCAGTTTTGGAGCCAAACATTTTGTTTGCAGTTTCTGCACAATTGTTGGTCCTGTGCACCGCTCCATACACACTCAGAGATTGATATGCTGATACCGAGAACCACGTGTCAGTATAGTAATCAAAGAGGGCATTTAAGTGGTCAAGTAGTCCTTCACGGTGAGCCTCTGCCATGAGAACTCTAACGCCCCTCTCCATAAAGCGTTGTGGAAGTAAGGGCACTGCAAGCAGCGATCTGACGATGCTTCTAGATATCCTGTCCTGTTGTAAGAGGCCAGTGAGACCTAAATGGCGGGTCTTTAGTGTCACAGCCTGTAGATATTGAAACAAATAAAACAAATTTAAACATTGAGACATCAGACCTTTTGTGCAAAAGCTTGATATTTCACAATACTCACTCTACAATAGTGCCAGTAACAGCCACACACAGGACACCGATACACTTCTCTCCAAGCATTTTGCATAGCCGGCTCAAAGTCAGTAATCACTATTCTTGGTCTGAACCTTGGAACACGTTGCTGCACAAAACGCAGAACTGCCACATACTCTTCTTCAGACTTGCTAGTCATTAGAACCTGCACAAGAGGCGTTGCCTGTAAAGGAATCCGATCAGATTGTCAGTGTGAGATAAAAAGAAACTGCTAGCCCACATTACAGCTCTGCTTACATGATAGTCAATCACTCCTACAATTTGCAGCAGTTGTGCTGAGTTCGGCAAGATGGGTCTACTTTTGAAAGTACCATCACAAGATACAACTCTTGTTCTAGCAAGATACCGCCGCATTCTACGAGAAAAAAATACTAGGGACACAGTCCCTGCACCTAGAACCATGCCAGCGTAAAAGTTGTCCCCTGCATCTTGCGTAGCTGACAAATGTGGATTATCAGTTAGAAGATTTCCGAGCTCTTCCAGGCTTCCAGGAACGCCCGGGTACAAGGCACCTCTTACACGAGATATAATGGATCTCATTGCAGAATTCGTAATTCTTGCAGCCACATCAACATCATACCTGGAAATAATTTGTATTAACAATGATTCGACTAAATTATATGGAACAATGGAAAGTCTGCCTTACCCTTCTCTGACACGGTTCAAGACTTGAGCAGGTGTTTCAAAGGGTCCATCCAGGTTCACACTTTCTTCAATAATATCACCTCTCAGCTGTCTTACTAGATGAAAATCTCGATCAGCAGGACAGGTGTGTTGATGCAGATTAGTCCACTGAATCCTCTCATTGTAGATTACAATTTTTGCTGTCCCATGACACCACTGGGAGGTCCAGTTCTTACAGCGAAGATTGATTGAAGTGGCGTTTCCTCCATCGAACTCATAGCTCTTCCCATTGTTGAAGTAATAGTGAAATCCATCATGGCAATGATACAAGACAGTGTCCCGTCTCATTCCCTGAATCACAGCCACATTCATCTTGAAACCTGAAAGACAGAAATATGTCAAAAGCACGTAAACATAAGGAGAGTTAAATAGTACGGAGGAGAGAAGGTCTGTTCGAAGAAGTTGAGGTTATGCACGTTTGAAAGATCCGCCGCTTCATGACGGCATTGCCGGCGTGAAGCAAACAATTTTGCTCCTTGCTAACGGCCTACCTTTTAATTTAATTTAACGCACTTTCGTTGTAATACTCCTCACCTGAACTATGTCAGCAAATAAATGGTGACCCTTCGGTGAGGCAAGGCAGACACAACGACGCGCTGTGAGTAGAGGAGTTGGCGCGATTTTCTTGCTACGACGAGTCTTGTAGTTAGGACTACATTATTTAAAGTTTTTGAAATTGTTTACAAGTATGAAAATTTATCCGTGAAAACGGACCACCGAATTCGAGAAATACGATAAATTTCGATTCACGAGTACCTGCGAATAACCATAGCGGATACCGTCGATACGTGGATAGAGGAATCGAGACCATCGTAACCCCACCTCACTTCCGGTACCGCGCGGGAACCTCTAGTTATTTAAATAACTGAGCACTTAACTTATAAGATAACTTGTGACTTCTTTTCAAATAAAATAGAATTTTCAAAGCAGAAATAGGAAGAATGTCTTGTAATCAATTAAATTCTCGGAGAGATCCAGTCGATGAGACAATAATTCCTTATTTCACACATCTGTTGATAAGTTAGTAACTAACTTATTTATTACTTATCTTTGTAAAGTTAGGAACTAACTTATACGAGTAAATATTTTCGGACAAACGAGCATCGGACAAATGGGATGTCCCCACTATATGTAACTACTATTAATGTACGTACAATCACTTTTTTTATGTCGTTTTATCATACTTTATAATAAAATTTCTTCGTTGTTTTGTTCTGAGATCTTTCTAAAAGTTCAATGGAATACTACCTTTCAATAGCAGACAATGTTTGATACTTTCGCTTTCATTTCATCTATACTACTTGTATGAGAAATTTTTTCTTACATTATTATATTCAGTTACAGAACTCTACTGTGTTCAGTAATTCTTTAAACTAGTCAATGTTATTGTACATTTTATAGTTCTGTCATAATGTTTTTGATTTTATTGTATTTTTCTTATTTCCTTTACTAACATTATTAAATTTTTTTGTAACTTCTGCTTTTATTTCTAATTTCTTGTATTTTGTCTTGTCAACCAAGAAGAAGTATTGGATACTAGGTTTGTGACAAGGCAACGCTTTTCATTCTTTGGTTATTTGTTTTGACTAGGTTATGTGCCGTTTAGTAGTTTAGTGTTTCTTTAAAAGAAAAGAAATGAAGAATTTGACATCTCTTGCATTACCATTTATTGTATTTTGTATCTTGAAAGTAGTTGTTTGTGACATATGTCACAAGTCTTTCAAGTCTTTTACTAAATTTGTCTCATTGTTACTTCCTTAAATCGTAACTTTGGTAGCACAACATTTCAAAAACGACACAAAATTTGCAACAAAGGATTTCATTTCATAAAAAAAACCATTTAAAGAACCTAAATTAACAATAATGGCAAATAACAGACAACTAAATGGACATATTAGTTCAGACACAAGCTCAGAAAGTGATACAATAAGTACAACTAGTTCCAGCAGCTCCAATGCAAACCGTTCGAGATTACCTTTGATAAGAGAACACATAAATAACCAGGTTTGTTGTTAGGGACAAGGTTAATACTTAAAATTAAAGGAAAAATATGATGTTGCACCAATGTGTTTTGAAGTAGAGACCTTCCTACTACTTTGACTTTCTTTGGATAAAATAGTGACACAGCAATGGAAGGCGTGTGGAAATTGTCCCAGACTCCTATAAAATTACTTAGCGTGACGGCAGGTACATCATCACGATTTAACTTTGTCCGTAGGTTATAATGACCTCTGACATACAATTTGTTACAATTTCTTGGCAGTCTAAAATATTTCTATGTTCATATAATTTTAAACATGACACAAATAATGTTTTATCATTGAGGACAGTGCAGTGTGCCAAATTGTCTTTTATTAATGCCTATAGAGCAGGTTTGAATGTGTGTTCCAGCAAGCAATATTAATAGTGGCTAGCGATTTAAAAACTTTCAGAGTCAATATGCTGTTATGGACGATCATGGATTGACATGGTTTGACTTAAAATAATGATAAAACAAGAATAGAATGATTCCATTTTAACCATAATTTCAAGTCAGGTTTGAGCATGCCTAAGAATATGGAAGTACTGTGGCAAGTGAGCAGAAAGTTGGACATAGAATTATTAATACGTGGAAAGGTGTAAACTTACTCCAGATCTCATAACAGGGCCTGCTTCAGAGGTACTAGACGAAATATTACACGAAGTACCTAACGTGACAAAAGACAAGACAGTCATGGAAAAATAAGTTGGTTCTTGAACAACATAACCTATCGTTATGCGGAATGGGCGACTGTCGAAAAAGACAGACGACATAAAGTTCAATCTGATTAAGAACTTACATTCCAAGTTTGTTGGCGGGTCTACGTCCACAGACAAGGGATGCCGTAGAGGAGACCTAAATAAATTTGGTTTGGTCATTTTTGTTCACACATTCCAATTCCAGGGCTCCAGCTTTGCTCTCTATGGATCTTAATCAAAAGCGCGCGAAAATGGAAAGTGATGTTTGCTTTCAGTTACAGGCAGGGTGGCAGGGTCAAGGTCAAGGCTACGTTAACCTGCGAATAGTCGTCAGCCGTAGCAGTTATGGGCAGGAAACCCTTCGCCCAACTCGAATGTGGGTGGGGTGTTGTTTTCTTCTTCTGCTGTATGTCGTCAGTATGATTTAACCTGGCTTCAGGTAGAGGTAGCTTTTCTGCCAAATAATCATAAGGAAGTTCCCCCCTCCCCCTCCACTTTTCAGTCAAATTTTTAAACAGCCCCTCAAAATGAATACATTTTAATTAATCAAAGTTATTGCTGCGACTTTCTGCTTCTTTATGTGGATAGTGTAATGACTTGAAGAGACCAAAGAAATCAGGTTACTTTTGGTGCTTCATCTGACATGACACCGCAAGTCAATTTACTTTTGTTGTTTCATCTGACATAACAGCGCAAGTCAGTTTACTTTTGGCTTGTCATCTGACATAAAGACGCAAATCAGATTACTGTTGGTTCTTCATGTGACATAACAGCGCAAGTCAGATTACTATCGGTGGTTCATCTGACATAACAGCGCAAGTCAAATTACTTTTGGATTGTCATCTGACATAAAGAAGCAAGTCAGATTACTGTTGGTTCTTCATCTGACATAACAGCACAAGTCAGATTACTATTGGTGGTTCATCTGATTTAACAGTGCAAGTCAAATTACTTATGGAAGGTCATCTGACAAAAAGCGCAAGTCAGATTACTATTGGTAGTTCATCTGACATAACAGCGCAAGTCATATCACTTTTGGATTCTTTACCTAACATAACAGCATAAGTCAAATTACTTCTGGAGGGTCATCTGACATAACAGCGCAAGTCAACTTCATCTCACATAAAGGTGCAAGTCACTGATCGAAGCGTTCTGACAGAGTAGCGTAAAGCAATCATCATCTGACAGAAGGACTCAAGTCAAGGAGTTCATATTGTTCATAAGAGCGCATGTCAATCATTATCTGACAAAAGGGTGCAAGTCAGCCAAAATCCATTGACTTGCGCTGTTATGTACGATGATGATTGACATGTGCTGTTTGGCACATTGGATTTGTGTCCAAACGGTTGACGTTAGAGACATTGGACCAAGTTCAAAAGATGCGCACTACAAGAAAAGACCACAACGAAAGTACACAAATTACTGGCAAATTTTTTATCAGGAATTTATTTTACTTTCAAAGTACAACAATTGTTGTACAATTGTTGTACAAAGTACAATGGACCCGGCTTGACGAGTGCTGTGCAGTCCAGGCCTCGTTGTAGTTTGTACAATTTTCGTTGTACCTTCTACAATCCCTGTTGTACTTTTATTGTACAGTTTTTGTTGTACTTTTGTTGTACTATCTACACTTTTTCTTGCAGTGCGGCAGGTTCGAAGGATTTAGAAAATGTGAAAATCTCATTTTCTCAAATTTTTGACCTGCGTCCTTATGTCCGATGATGACCAAAATATTACTGTCATCACTTACAAATTGAAACTACTATACTTGTCATGTAGTGTATTTTCAATGAATATCTTTTTCAGTATCATTAAGACTCAATAGATGAAAGGCAATTTTGCCAATTGGAATCCTGCTTTCTTAGTATTATATGTTTGTCAAACTCTGTTGAAAAACCTGTCACACCTTTTTGCGTATATAATGTACAGATAGGGATTTAGTCATTTCTTCATAAATCCAATTATTACATTGTTCTACAGTTAATACATAGAATTTACAATTAAAACGAAACATTAGGCAACAAGTCATCCAGAAAAACAAAATGGCACTGTTATACAAGTTGACCGAACAAAAATTATCATGAGTGACATGAAAAGAATTCACATTACCATAAAAACATATTAAAACATTGGAACAACAGGCCAAATTATATTTTCTTTTAATTGTAATGACAAAATATTAATAACATTTACAAATTACAAAAGGTATTCATTGTGATGTATGGTACTCTCATACAATGCTGTTTTGAACTGAATGATAATAGAGAGGCATTTAGTTGCTCGTTCATGAATCCAATTATCATATTGTTCCACATTCGATATAGAATTTACAACTGGGACAAAACATTGTATGATTCCATCAATTTCCGACTTGGTGTTTTCATTAGAAGTGTAAAATTCATTGAAAAAAGAAGTAATTTTGTCTTTGCCATAGTAAAACATACATGTTGAAAATATGTGAAGAATAGGTGAAAAATTTAAATTTACATCACATTTGGCACCATACCAAAGTATAAGACACAACGTTGGTGGAAGTTCTGGATAATATTGAAGAATTTCCTTTAACGTTGGAAACATAATTTTGTAATTGAAGTTTCTTGTTATCAAATTTGGTTCTGGTATCCTAAAACAAACATAAAAAAAAGGTAAAATTGTTTACCAAATACACTTGAGTCTTAAAATATTATTAATTCGTTATGTTTAATGTGGGCTCTACACAACAATAATTGTGTAGAAATGAAAAACAACTATGTTACAAGTTTACTTCTAATTCATTACCTCTGTTTTGTAAAATAAGTATTAGTTTCACAGAATAAGGATTATGGATGTTTTGAACTTCAATTTTTAAAAACGACTAATAACTTGTTTAAAAAACAGGCAAGATATATTAGATTTCTAATTTAGATTATTGTGATGTTACTTGCCAACGGACTGCATTGTTGTAAATTTCTGGTACATTTCAACAAAAGTATTGGTACAATATGTCTTTAAATAACTTCCATCATATTTACAAGTATGCCTCAATAAAACTAAAATTGATTTTGAGATGCCAATTATATGGTAGTGATCATTTCGTTTTACAACAATTTCTAAAGCTCTATCCAATTGTTGGTGAAGATACGATTGAACATTTTTTGAGCTCAAACTACGAAACACCTAAAATTGGCAGTCAATTTGCAAAACTTAAAGGCATTTACTTTACAACTAATTCATTTGGAAATTCAAATGAAGGAGATGAAGTGAAAAAGTATATTCTGTGGAAAGAAAGCACAAAACTTTTATTTACTATTTGTTATGAATGGAGTCAATTATATTTGGCTGAACTATAGTAAGTATAAAAAGGTCTTAATTCTTTCTTAACTTTATTAATCTTATTTATTAATTTAACTTTCTTATACATTGTTTTATAGAGTATACACAGAGACAAGATACAATTGAATAATTAAATTACTTCCCAATATACTTAAATTGAACGTAAGTGCTTTAGAAGAAACATTGAAGTTAGATTTTATTAACTACATGGAAGGTTTTTACTTGCAGATGCCTTGTGACTGGTTACAAATTCCATTACTAGTAAACTTTTACCTGTGAATAAGAAACATTGACCTAAGAACATTTAAGATAAATAGGTGTTTTGGCAAAAACAACAAGGTATTTGAATCAAGACACACTACGAGAATTTACTGCAAGTGGTCTTGGGAACCTGAAAAGCTATAAAACTAACAAAGGTCCTTCATTTCAGATGAAATGACAGAAAAACCATACTTTTGTAAAACCATCCAGTTAGACACTTCACTATTCATTTCACTGTATTACAAAATTGTAATTGAAAAGGAACATACTAAAAAAATTTAAAAATTTGAGGTTGACTTATTTATGACTGTAACGGGCTGGTGGGTGACGGGCCTGTCGGTGACTTTTTGTTGGTGGCGGCCCTGTCGGTGGCAGTCCTGTCGGTGACGTACAATTGGTCACGGTTTTTATGTAACAGGCCTCTATGTGGTAGGTTTGTCGGTGACGAGGCTGTCGGTGGCGACTCTGTGGGTGACGCACATGTCGGTGGCGGGCCTGTCAGTGACGAGCCTGTCGATGGCGAACCTGTCGGTGACGGCCCTGTTGATGGCGACCCTCTTGTTGACGGCCATGTAGCAGACGCGCCTGTCGGTTTCGGGCCTGTCGGTGAATGGCTTTTCAGTGACTAGCCTGTCGGTGACAGGGCTGTCTATGGCAAGTGTGGGTATGACGGGCCTGTGAATGGCGCGGATGTCTATGACGAGCGTTTGCATGGCGAACCTGTCGGTAACGGGTATGTCAGTGACGTCTTGTTGGTGACGGCTTGTCTGCGACAGGCTGCAAGAGAGTTAGTGTTGAAATGATCTGTAACAGTGTTGATTCATCCAAACAAGAAGACATTGGCAATATCGATTAGACATTTAATTTCCAAAGCTGCTAAAGCGACTACATTCAATTTAATAATAGTAAATTACAATGAAAGAGATAACAGTACAAACAATTTAGTTAAAGAATAATTTGTACAAAAATACAATGCTAACAAGAAAAATATTTAAAGTTCGTATGTGGTCTAAAAGAAAACGGAGGACAATGTGAAAAATTGTGACAAGGTAAACTAATGAAAAGCAAATATTTTTTATTGGAAGGAGCCTAAAAAAAATTTTAGATTAGGGCCAAAATTTATACAACATGATACAAAGCTAAGGTAGTAAACACTTAAGTTTAACCCAATAGGTCAAAAAGAAAAATTGGAACAATTTAATGAAGGAATGGAATAATGAAAAAATCAGAAAAACTCAACACTAAGGTTTTTTAGGAAAATTTTTTGTTTTTCCAAAGCGCCCACGGCGCGGAGGACTGCCTGTCGTTGTTGTTGCCGTTTGAATGTCTGTCGTCGGTGGCATGTACAAGAGTACTCGCGAACAACGCTTTCCTCACACCCAACGAAAATACCTCGCCCGGGACAATCAAATTTGTTCATCCATACTGAATGTGTCCCCACATGGACTGCTAAGGCGTCTTCCGCCAGTTCAGATGGATGGTGAAAGTATATGCGTTCTTTTTCAGAAAGCAACATTCCGCTCGAAACAATCGATCCTTGCGCACATGCAGGACACATCTGTAGGAAAATGGAACAAAACATTGACTATTTTTTCAAGAAGATGGATGTTCAAATAACCAATGAGTCATTAAAATTTCCATCTTGGAGGCAGACGAACCCTCCGGCCCCACTCGAACCAGTACACCTATGAAGCACATGGGTGTGTCGGTGGTTTTTGACGGTGTCATAATGTATCACTGACACTTAAGTGCCGACAGCTACTGCCAAACAACACCAATCACGGTTTCCCTAGGCAACCAACACACTTGATAGATACCAATATTCAGAAAGAAATTTCCTCGCGAACAACAGAAAGACAGACAATTTGTCATTAACTACGTGTCACTAAAAACATGTGTCTAACGACCGTCCGTCAGTCACGGCCTGTCGGTGACGTCCTATGTGTGACAGCTAATTAGCTGCAGCCTGTGCATGACTGCCTAACGATACCGGCATGTCACTGGCGGTGATGGCCTGTGGGTAACGGCGTGTCGGTGACGGTCTTTTGGTGATGTATAATGCACAAATTAATCAATATCAATCCAGAAGTCTTCATCTGTCTTAGATTTTCCAAAACAAACGCTTAAAATAATTCAAAATTCCGCGAGCGAACGAGCGACGCGAAAGTACTGGTTGGAAAAGTGTCACACAACGATACATTTTAAATATATAATACGATTCAAAAGGACACTTCGCGCCGCGTTCCGCTGCCCGGCATTGCAGCTATCTAATAATACTGTTAACAAAATAATAAACGATGGAACATATGACAGTTTAATCTATTAAAAATGATACTTTGCAACAAGTCATCGCGACAGCATGACCAGATCAGCGTGACAGCGTGACCAAGTCAGCGTGACAGCGTGACCAAGTCAGCGTGACAGCGTGACCAAGTCAGTGTCACAGCGTGACCAAGTCAGCGTGACAGCCTACCAGGTTAGCGTGACAGCGTGACCAAGTAAGCGTCACAGCGTGACCAAGTTAGCGTGACAGCGTGACCAAGTTAGCGTGACAGCGTGACCAAGTTAGCGTGACAGCGTGACCAAGTCAGCGTGACAGCGTGACCAGGTCAGCGTGACAGCGTTACCAGGTTTGCGTGACAGCGTGACCAAGTTAGCGTGACAGCGTGACCAAGTCAGCGTGACAGCCTACCAGGTTAGCGTGACAGCGTGACCTAGTTAACGTAACAGCGTGACCAGGTGAGTGTCACAGCGTGACCAAGTCAGCGTGACTGCGCGACCAAGTCTGCGTGACAGCGTGACCAAGTCTGCGTGACAGCGTGACCAATTCAGCGTGACCAAGTGAGAGTGACAGTGTGACCAAGTCAGCGTCACAGCGTGACCAAGTCAGCGTGACAGCGTGACCAAGTCAGCGTGACAGCGTTACCAACTCAGCGTGACAGCGTTACCAGGTTTGCGTGACAGCGTGACCAAGTTAGCGTGACAGCGTGACCAAGTCAGCGTGACAGCCTACCAGGTTAGCGTGACAGCGTGACCTAGTTAACGTAACAGCGTGACCAGGTGAGTGTCACAGGGTGACCAAGTCAGCGTGACTGCGTGACCAAGTCTGCGTGACAGCGTGACCAAGTCTGCGTGACAGCGTGACCAATTCAGCGTGACCAAGTGAGAGTGACAGTGTGACCAAGTCAGCGTCACAGCATGAAAGTCAGCGTGACAGCGTGACCAGATCAGCGTGACAGCGTTACCAAGTCAGCGTGACCAATTCAGCGTGACAGTGTGACCAACTCAGCGTGACAGTGTGACCAAGTCAGCGTGACAGCGTGACCAAGTCAGCGTGACAGCGTGACCAAGTCAGCGTGACAGCGTGACCAAGTTAGCGTGACAGCGTGACCAAGTCAGCGTGACAGCCTACCAGGTTGGCGTGACAGCGTGACCTAGTTAACGTAACAGCGTGACCAGGTGAGTGTCACAGCGTGACCAAGTCAGCGTGACTGCGTGACCAAGGCTGCGTGACAGCGTGACCAAGTCTGCGTGACAGCGTGACCAAGTCAGCGTGACAGCCTACCAGGTTAGCGTGACAGCGTGACCAAGTTAACGTAACAGTGTGACCAAGTGAGTGTCACAGCGTGACAAAGTCAGCGTGACAGCGTGACCAAGTCTGCGTGACAGCGTGACCAAGTCTGCGTGACAGTGTGATCAAGTCTGCGTGACAGCGTGACCAATTCAGTGTGACCAAGTGAGAGTGACAGTGTGACCAAGTCAGCGTCACAGCGTGACCAAGTCAGCGTGACAGCGTGACCAGATCAGCGTGAAAGCGTGACCAAGTTAGCGTGACAGCGTGACCAATTCAGCGTGACAGTGTGACCAACTCAGCGTGACAGTGTGACCAAGTCAGCGTGACAGCGTGACCAAGTCAGCGTGACAGCGTGACCAAGTTAGCGTGACAGCGTGACCAAGTTGGCGTACTGTGTCTGGGGGTGTATAAGCTACAGGCTCGGCACCTCCTAGAGCGAATGATGCTCCAGAGACCCCTGCAATGCCGTGGTACCAGGCAGGTTTCCAGGCCGGCAGGTCCTGCGACGACCACATCTTCGTCACCCGCCGGATCCTGGACGACTACTGGAATGCTGGAGAGACCGTGCACCTCCTGGCCCTGGACATCAGGCAAGCCTTCCCGTCGCTGTCGCAGCACGCCATGGTGGCCAACCTGCTGGAGAGAACGTCCCGCCGAACCTGGTCAATGTGGTGATCGGGCTGGCCTGCACGGAGTCAACGAGGGTACGCTGGGGCCGGGCAACCTCGGACCCTGTGCGGCGGGGGAGGGGCGTTCGGCAGGGGTGCAACTACTCCCCCTGGGCCTTCGCCGACGCCGTGCACTGGGCAGTGGAGCAGGTGGCTTTGAGCAGGTTTATTTAAGAAAAGCAGGGTCTTACAATGACCCTTTTGGATTTCGCTGATTTTTTGGTGGTCAGGAGTCCTCCCAGGTTACAGTTCAGGGCCAAAATCTCAGAGCCCCAAAAAATTTATTTTGGAAGATATAGAGATCTTAACACGTTCACGCCGGCACGAGAACCATGTTCTCGTATTCTACAAAGCCCAAAGGCCGATGCGAGAACGGGGTTCTCGTTGCGAGCTGTTTTCGTTCAAGACCTCTACATCAGATTGGGGTAAGGGAGAGTGGGGCACCTAGTTACAGGGGCACCTAGTTACACTTCGCTGCCTGCGGCTATTGCCGGGTTGTTGAGTGCATCTGTCCTCGCAGGAATTCAGATATTAACCTAAAAACATGTTTGCAATAAGTATTTGCCCCAAGGATCTAGTTTGAAAGCGTCAGGAAAAGTTTGAAATGTACATTTACTAAATTTGACACACTTTTCGAAATTTCGTCAAAAGTAAAATGTTGGTTGTTGTCTTCAAGAGACTTTCACGCCCAGGATTCGTTTTTTCCATCATTAGGCACAGTTATCTTAACTTTTTCCAGCTAAGTCATTGAATTTTTGATTCACGGTTGTCTGTGTAGATCAGTTTTAAGATAAACTGAGCCCCCGGGGTAGGTAGTTACAATTTCCTGTGGGGCACATAGTTACAACGTGCCTAATTAGCTTTTTGTCGACAACCACTCCTTTTCGAATTTATTTATTAAGTAAACATACTTTCGGACGTGATTGATCCATTTTTGAAATTGGATGTCCCAAAATGCCTTTGAAATGTTGATTTATAGTCAACCACTGTTACGTCAGGACGTGGCGCAGGCATATTTTTAGTTTCCCTGATTTCTGTGTTAATTTTTGTATTATGCATTCCAAATCAATAATTTAACTAATAACGACTGAAATGTTCACTTTCAACTACATACCCACGAATTTCAATACGTAATACGCTGTTTTCAAGCGCTGTAACTAGGTGCCCCACCGTGGGGCACCTAGTTACAAGTGCAGAGGTCATTTCGCGGCCGTACTTCACCTATAATTTGGTAACTCCCTCCAAATTTTTTGATTGGGACTTCAAGACGAAGGTTCAATTGATGTGTTCTGTGCCAAATATTTATCATATAGCGGGAAATGCGGAGTTTATATGGAAATTCCAAAAAGTGTCACTAGGTGCCCCACTCTCCCTTACTCGGACCAAAAAAGCGACCCCATATTCGGAATCTACGTAAAATTTCCGACATTTCGGCTAAAAATTTAGGTCTCTAGCGTGCGTTTTGGCACGAGAACCATGTTCTCGTACCGGCGGGAACGCCGTGTCACCATGGTAAACATGAAAACAGGGTAATCGCACTTTTTTTGGCTTTTTACAAAGTTTGACATTTTTCTAAACAAATTCTAGTGGATTTTTGACCCCGTGCCGTACGACATAGGCACAAAGTCGGGGAGGAGAGGAGGGGAGAAGGGAGCAAAAATAAGCGCGAGAACCATGTTCTCGTACCGGCGGGAACGCCATTTCACCAACGTTCTCGTGTTGTCCATGTCTTTCCGGTACCAGAACGTGTTCCACAATGTAGTTTGAGTCTAAAATCGATTTTTTTGGGGTGTGCATTGCTAATATTTTGAGCCCAAACCACCAATAAGGGATTTGCATTTGGTACGAGAACATGGTTCTCGTACGGCGATGGCTCAGACGCCGATACGAGAACATGGTTCTCGTATAGGAAATTTTTGGCGCATGGTGTTTGGCCGGTCATGGCAAGTCCGAATATGCATGTGCCATGTGTTTGCGACGTATGGTTTGGTTTTTAGCACCTTCGGCATCTAGGCTTTTCCACCCCAAATCGCCTTCGGCGTGAACGTGTTAAGTTTTCTTGGGACTTTTCGCATTGAATTTGGGATTTTCTTATAGCTTCGCCACTTTTGGTCCGATTAGCTTCAAATTCGGGTCCCAGCATCAAAATTGAATGAGGAACACGGTCGTGCCCTCAGATTCGACCTGCGACGTTATTTCGATAGTTATTTATCACTTTTTCTCGAAAAAATGACCAAAAAGGTCCCAAATTTTGGGATTTTAGACTTTTAATTTTAAAAATGTTTTAAAACCAGCCTTATCCGGTGGACGAAGATCCACTGAATCCAAAAAAACTCTACCCCAGATTTTTATCACTAATCGTTCCGGAGATATGCCACTCCAAAGTTAGGCAATATATTTTAGGTCCTAATTTCTGTGAGATTTTGCCGAGCTGCTCAGTCCCATGTATTGGGCGGTCAGTTCCAGCGACGCAGGCCTTGTGCACTGGTTGGTTGTCTCCAGCGTGCCTTTCTAGCGCCTGCGCCGGCACAGTGGGCCAGATAACAGGTGGAGGAGGTCAAAATCCCTGACGGACAAAACCCCGTACAATGTGTCGCAAGACAACAATTGTGATATTGTTTTGTTTCATTTTTAAATTTTATATTGTTACATAATTTTGTGTATTTTATATGACTTCAATTTTTGTTTATTTTATAGTGCAGCTCTCTTAGATACTTCCCAGGTGTATTTATAAAAATAAAATAAAACTTTTGATGTATAACAGTAATTTTGAACAGTCGCATTATTTATATAACAATTTCCCGCCCTTCGCACTTCTCCTGTGGTGCCAGGTACATAAAGTGCCGAGGAAGAAACAACGAATAGTACCCAGTTTTCTGGAAAAAAAGGAAACGGGGTGTATCATTTTTGAACAAATATCGTAATTTCCACGTTTTTGAGGGTGTTCAAGTACCAACCGATGAATTCCTGAAGCCATTTAGGGTTTTCCTGAGATGCAGTGCCCCATCCACAAACAAAGTGGTGCATTGACGCTGCCGGGGCCGTCAATAAACGAGCAAAAGCTTGAATTTATGGATATCCAGATTGTTTTCTGCCCCTGTGAGGTAGCCAACCTGTTCCTGATGACCCCTTTCAGTCGCTTGGGCTTCTCTTGTGTTGCGGACACTTTGTTCTACCCATACGGTGCCCTTCGGGGTGGCTGCAGTAGACTACACAGTAAAAAAAACCTGCAAGTTTTTGCTGAAAGAGACAATTTTTTGCCCCCGGACGGTAGGCAAACATGCGGAATAATGCAGCGTAATTTCTTTTGCATTCGTCATGACAAAACGAACAAGTTGATGTTTCGTTTTTGAAAATCGGACAAAAACTGCGGATTTGGTGATTTTTTTAATCGCGTGTACACTGTAAAAATCTATTTTGCGATGGAGGCAGTACTTAGAATCATCGGATCGAAAAAAAAAATAATAAGGAGTCGCTTATTTTTGATGTAGAACCCGAATCCGAGCGGCGTTGGTCGATCCGGGAAAGTCGCCAAAATTTTGGGCCACCCTGCAGGGGCAGTGGACCGCACTGAGGAGGAGGTCGGCGTTGATGCTGGAGGCGATGCTCGCCACCTCGAGGCCGCCGCGACCGGGGATGCTCCGCCTCCAACCGGAGGAGCGGCGGTGCTTCTCCCTGGCCGCTTCGGTCCGGCAGCACCGGATGAGGTACTGGGGCCACGTACAGCGGCGGCCCCCAGGGCACCCCCTGCGACTTGCCCTGGACCTGGACCTGGGGAGGCGCAAGGTGGGACGGCCTGCGCACACCTTCCGCAGGGCAATCCAGGACCACATGGCCAAGTTGGCAGCCCCGGAGCAGGGGTAGGAGCGGCTGGCGCAGGATCGGGCGCAGTTCGCGCGCTACGCCGATGCGGAGCAGGAGGGATACCTGTCCTCGGACGAAGAGCGGCGGCGGGGTAGCGGAGAGGGGCAGGGTGGAGGGCAGTAGGGGGGGAGATGCTTGTATTGATGCTTGTATGCTTGTTATGCTTTAGTGCTGCCAGTAGGCTTGTAAATGCCTTGGGGCCTGGTGTATGCAGGAGCTACAATAAACATTGGTTGAGGATGGAGAGTGTGGAGCTACTGCCAATTTTCCTTCCCTTAGTGAGCCCTCACGCCCTAGGCGCCGGAGGAGCGAAAGCTGCGAAGGTAGCCCACCCGTCGCGCGCTGAAGCGCGGTGGGGCCCCCTAAAGTGACACCGGCCCCCGGGTTACGTAAACGGGGTGGGTGCGGCAAGGATCGAGGTGGTGCGGCTGAGTCCCGAGCCGGCCGATTACAATTCCAGAGTTGGTCGATCGCGGCTTTGCTCAGCCACACATTATCTATCTATCTATCTATCTATCGAGTGTGGTGTGTGTAGAGGCAATCTTGATAACTCTATTTTCTGAGTCTGCTTGGAGTTGTGGCAGCCAATTATTGTGACTGAAGTTTGGATTGAAGTCTACTGAAAGTGTGACATTGGTAGCAGTTTGTAATTTGAAGTTTTTGTGGTGTTTTTCCTCACTTTGTGAAGTGGGCCTAAACGCCGGTTTGAAGAGGTTAGGGGTGCCACACTGTGAATAGTGTGTTGTGCGAATAGTGAACCATGGCTGAAGCCTGCCCTGTGAGCAACAAGGAGTCTTCTGCTACTGGGGCAAATGTACACTGTGATGGCTGTGACAGCGACCTCCATCATTCGTGTGCTGGTATCACCGAGGCTTCCTATAAGTCAATGTCGAGTAACAGAAAGAAGCAATGGAGATGCGGTGGCTGCAAAGCGAGTGGCAAAAACAGTGCAAATAAAGACAGAAATTCTCATCAAAGTGAAAGTGATGGTCTGCAAGATCCTCAACTGAATGCAATATCAGAGCTCAAAAATCTGGTTATGGAAATGAGAGAGCAACTCAATGAAAATATAAATGGACAGCAATTTGTGAGTGATGGGTATTAGGAAATGAAAGTCCAAATACTGGAGTTAGTTAAAGAGGTTAAGTCGTTAAAAACTGTAGTTGGTGACTTGCTAAATAAATGTGCTGAGAAGGACAAAATAATGCTGAAGCAGGAAGAAAGGATCCAAGACCTGGAGAATCACTCATGGAATCGCAATATAGTGCTGTCTGGTGTGACTGAAAGGAAAGGTGAACAATGACTTAATTTATGAAGGTGAAGGTGGAATGATTTTCATAATGGAGCAGGTTTCACCAAAAATAGGGTATTTGAAATATAAGGCAAAACAGCTTGCCAACAGGCATGGCTGGAAATTTGTTTGGATTAAAAATGGTAAACTCTTTGCTAGAAAAGGTGAAAACTCTCCCGTTGTGAAAATAGTGCTAGAAAAGGATCTACAGCTCATACAATAATTGGCTGAGCGATTAGCAAAGCCAGTTACTTCACTGGGGTTGAAAATCTTTTCCTGTCTGTCTGTGTGTGTGTGTGTGTGTCCGCACTACTCCTTCCAAACGGCTCGGCCGATCGGGATGAGATTTTGCAGGGTTATAAGGTATATCCTTGGCTAACCACACGCCGAAATTCAGGTCTCTATCTCAAATTATTTAGTCGTACCAACGAAAAAACACTAAAATAACGGCAGAAAAAGTGCAACTTTTGGTGACCTTATATTTAAGAGACATTTTTACATATTTCCGTATGTTTTTGAAGGTGCTGATGACGAAAATGAAATCAATTTCGACCCCTGACTAAAGATTTAACTGCGAATTGGCTACCTCAGCCCGAATTTCCCAACATAATCAACTTCGACTCTTCATCTTGAAAAAAGGGGGTCGACCGACTAAAAATTTTTATTGCAGATTTCGATAGGTCTCGGCAAGACCATTTCAAAGAGGGGTCGGAAGGGGGGTCTAGGAGCCCGACTTCATCAGTTGCCTGAATCAGGATCTTAAAAAAGAGGGTCGACCGACTAAAAATTTTTATTGCAGATTTCGATAGGTCTCGGCAAGACCTTTTCAAAGAGGGGTCGGAACGGGGGTCTGTGAGCCCGCCTTCATGTATTGTGGAAATTGGTGCAACGGCCTTCTTTTGCACATTAACTTTGGCACAGTGGGAACACAAGAGCGGGCCTCAGTCCTCATGTTACATCAATAAGTGTGCGCTTTACCTCCACGGGGTATGAGGTGCGAGGACCAAAGGTCCGAGAGACGGCCTCAAATTGGGCCAAGCCAGGTCTGGTGCGAGGGCCAAAGAAGGCCCGAGAAGAATCCGCCGGCAGGCCAAGCTGGTATCGGCCCCTGTCAAACTGAATTGCCGGCGCAGCGAAGCGGAGCTGCCTACTTGGTTCGAAGGAAGGGCGTGCCCTAGCTTGTATACTTCGACCATTTATCACGTAGTGCACCACTCCTTGCCTCCATGAACTCTTAAAACAGCTTGTACACAGCTTACAGCTTAAAACAGATGTAATTGTGTGTGTTTTGTTCTGTTAATAATAACTACAAGGTAGGTTTACGCCAGACCGTGTCTTGTCGTAACAGGCTTCGCGATGCTGCGCCAGTTTCGACAATCCACGCCTGGCGTTACACCTACCTTGGCCTGCGGCGCTTCCTGCTTGCCTTCGGCAAGCTGTTTTAAGAGTTCATGGAGGCAAGGAGTGGTGCACTACGTGATGAATGGTCGAAGTATACAAGCTAGGGCGCGCCATGAACATTTACATTCTGCAGGAGTGTAGGGTAACAAATGAATATATAGATATGCTCTTCTGTCATAAAATCAGACACTGTATAAACAAGGTAGGTTTACGCCAGACCGCGTCTTGTCGTAATAGGCTTCGCGATGCTGCGCCAGTTACGACAATCCACGCCTGGCGTTACACCTACCTTGGCCTGCGGCGCTTCCATGCTTGCCTTCGGCAAGCTGTCTCAAGGATTTTTGAGGCATTAAGTAATGCACCACGTGAAATCTGCAATAAAATTTTTTAGTCGGTCGATCCCCTTTTTTCAAGATCCTGATTCGGCAAACTGATGAAGTCGGGCTCCTAGACCCCCCTTCCGACCCCTTCCTGAAAAGGTCTTGCCGAGACCAATCGAAATCTGCATTAAAATTTTTTAGTCGGTCGATCCCCTTTTTTCAAGATCCTGATTCGGCCAACTAATGAAGTCGGGCTCCTAGACCCCCCTTCCGACCCCTCTTTGAAAAGGTCTTGCCGAGACCTATCGAAATCTGCAATAAAATTTTTTAGTCGGTCGATCCCCTTTTTTCAAGATCCTGATTCGGCCAACTTATGAAGTCGGGCTCCTAGACCCCCCTTCCGACCCCTCTTTGAAAAGGTCTTGCCGAGACCTATCGAAATCTGCAATAAAAATTTTTAGTCGGTCGACCCCCTTTTTTCAAGAAAAAGGGTCGAAGTTGATTATGTTAGTAAATTCGGGCCGAGGTAGCCAATTCGCAGTTAAAAGTTTGGTCAGGGGTCGAAATTCATTTCATTTTCGTCATCAGGAACTTCAAAAACATAAGAAACCATGCAAAAATGTCTCTAAAATATAAAGTCACTAAAAAGTTGAACTTTTTCTGCCGTTTTTTTAGTGTTTTTTCGTTAGTACAACTGAATGGAATGAGATAGAAAGCTGAATTTTTGCGTGTGGTGAGCCAAGGATATACCTAACAACCCTGCAAAATCTCGTCTCGATCGGCCGAGCCGTTCAGGAGTAGTGCGGACACACAGACAGACAAACAAACAGACAGACAAAACTTTTCAACCGCACTGGTGTAACTGGCTTCGCTAATTGCTCAGCCAATAAATGCACTAGAGAGGAATATATTGGTGATCACTTCAGTGAGACATGCACAGACGGGCGGTCAGTAAGTTGAAAATGAAAAATTGCTAGATCAGAAAATGTAGCCCGTTCAAAGTTAGAAAGAATGCCGTCAAGTAAATCAAAATCGGACAATCCCTAGGGGTCCCACATCCACGGTTTTTGCTCAGCTTAGGCAACAAGCAACGCAACGACCCTTTTTTCGCGAATTTCTAGCTATGTGGCCAGGTAAGGGCTTTCCCCTCGGGTGGATCGAGTCTGGCGGTGCCTACAATCGTTCCCAAGTCGGCGGGGAACCACGACTACGCCAGGTGAGTCAAAGGAACTGAGGTATCAGGTAAAAACGGCACTTTTGCGATTCTTGATGAAAATGCACGCGTTTGGCGCACTTTGCGTGCGTGCACACGCTGAGGATCGCCACAACCTTCCGCCTCGCGTCACACACACTCCCCGCGCAACCTGACTCGGCCTCCAGGCCCACCCCTACCCCCTCAGATATATTGGAACAATAATTTTGCATTGGTTTAAGGCGTGATGTGCGACTTTTTGCAGCTCTTTGCCGTCATTGGGGCGTAGTCTCAATTAGCCGCCGATAGATGGCGCTTGCGCGAGCTAGCATCCGGTGCTGTCTAGCAGTGCTGCATTAATTAGTCTGCGACGAAGGCCGGGGCTCCCTATTTACAGCCGAGGTTTGAGGAGTAGTCGTAATAGATCGTTTTCAGAATTGTTTACATTTTGACACTGTTTGTGGTCAAAATGGTCAAGCGGAATAAGACCACCAGAGCCGCGGCTCGGTGCCCTGTCATCGGTTCACCCGAAGAACTGCCTGGGAGGGCGCTTCCGACCGCAGGGGCGGTTCTGCGGCGTTTCAAGTGTGAGTCCCAGACATGGAAGCTGCACAACAAAGAGGACGCGCCGGTTAGGAAGGTCGCCCAGCTCGTATCCCAGCGGGTCAAAGCGATCTGGCAAGCGGCGTCCAGCGTTAAAATCCTGTCTGATTTGAGGATTTGTATGAAAATTATCCAGCTTCACAAAAAATACCAAAATATTCAGAAATTCAGCAGGGTGGAAACGGCGTCTGTTCGCGCCAGGATTGGAAGTTTTCAAGAAGAGATGAAGAAGCAATTCGACATCGCTAAGTGCAAGTGCACCCCACACCAGCCGCGGTGCATCTGTGCTTGACCGTGGATGTGGGACCCCTAGGGATTGTCCGATTTTGATTTACTTGAAGGCATTCTTTCTAACTTTGAACGGGCTACATTTTCTGATCTAGCAATTTTTCATTTTCAACTTTGATCCCGCCATGACCGCCCCTTATGCCAGCCCACGCAAGTTGTCGATGAGGCCCTTGAGGCAAGGTGGTTTGTGCCTCACTCCTGTTGACTTCCGAATGAAGACCCACTTCTCCAGCTTTGGGATCATTTCTCTCCAATAAATGTGGTGGAAAGACTCCTCTGTGACATTTTGGCGCTTCGCTTTAGGAGCATCTTTCCTACCTGGGCCATTCATTGAGTCGAAGAGCTGGTCCATTGTGAGAATGAAGTTGATTGTTGGTTATGCTCCAACTAGCTTGGTGCCTTGAGTCAACATGTAGAATGTCTTCATCCCACACCCAGTGGTTTCACTGAAGGTCTGAGCAGCGAGGTCCACCCGCATTTTGTTCCTCCCCATTGGGCATAAGTGTGAGTACTGCAACTTAGATGTTTTGCACATTCCCTCATCTAACTTAAAGAATTCAATCAAGAACAACCACTTCACAATTTGACCAAACTCATCTTCCAGATCTGAGGATAAAAGATTGTTCCTCATGCTTTTCATCACATGAGGAATATCATACAAATGGACAATCCTTTTTCCATCTACTTTGTATACCGGATCAAGGTTGCTCTCTTCACATTGGGCTCTAAGATCATTGATGGCACCCTGGTTTGTGGCCCCTTGGTCCGATACACTGGCGATAACATAGAGGCCTACTTTCCTGAGCTCCCTGATGACGTCTTTAATCATTGACGCTAACATATTTATTGGAGACGTCCCATTGACAGCAAAGTATCCGATCTGAAAATGAAAGAAAAAAATGAAAAGGTATTGAAACATTGTGTAAAAATGATTTTTTTGTTGTTGTTTTTGGTTTATTACCGGCATTTTCCAATCTCCCTCTAGCCCTCGAATCATAAAGACAAGGACATGGTTGGCCTCACGGTCAGTCCTTCCATTCCCCATAGTCTTCATAGCCCTCAATCATGTCTGTCAGAGGGTTATAGTGGAGATTGGAGTTAGTGAAGATTTCATCAAAAAGCACCACACATGCCTTTTCTTGTTCATTAAAACCTTCTATTATTTTTTTTCAGGACACTCATTAAGAATGGAGAAAAAGCAGGATCCAGCTTGATTGAAGATAAGACGTTTTTAAGTGTCTTCTCACATGGACTAACTACATGGTTCCTATAATATCGATATGCCTTGGGGCCTCTTTTGTATAGGCCTAGGTAGAAGCATTTTTCTTCGACTGTCCATGTCCGTACGTTAGGATGCTTATCAAAATATCTTTGCTCACTTTCAATTATTAGCCGAGCACCCAAAGACCATGGCAGTTCTCGGATTTTATTTTCAATCTTGCTGCTGTAAATTAGATTCTGTGTAGTGCTGCTAGTTGAATATTTAAGTCGGCGGCGGGCTAGAAGGCCTTTCTGGTAGTATCCTTGAGCCATTTGGAGCAGAGATTTTTTTCTTGGTGTCAACTCGTTAGTTTTAATACCAGCCTGTCTGGCTATTTTAGCTTGAGTCAATCTAGATGATTCTGTAAAGTCAAAGGATTATAGATTAACTATTTAACTCCTAAGTGATGAAAAAAAGATAATATGTTGACTGTAGATTCTTACTCTTTGATGGTGTTTTTTGTTCAGATGTGGTAATAGGCTGTGACTCTTCCCTTTGGGGGGTACATGTTGACTGGACCAAAGTTGGACGCGGGGGTGTTTGTTCTACAGCGAATGTAGCTGGAGGGTCCCTCTCTACTACCAAGACTTTGTTGGATTGGTTACATAAAAGAGAATCAGATATTTGAATTTTGCCATCAATATATTTAGTCACTGAAAAGTAAGGACATACCTTCAGGTGGCAGATCATCTGACGACCTTTTCACAACTTGCTTTTTCTCTGCAATAATAGAAATGTTTTTATCATATTTTTTTTTTAAAGTTGGAAGCAACTTAGTTCAAATATCTACCTTTTCCTTGTTCTGTTAATTTAGCTACTGGGAACCTCTGCATTTCCTCGTCAGACAGAGGTTGACCAAGAAACATTGTTGGAACAGCATGTCTATAGAGTGTGTTCTTGAACTTGTTAAAAAAATGTCTATCTTCAAAGTGCAGAGCACACAAGCGTCTACATTCTGAAAGTCTGTGCGTCGGTATTTTGAGTAGATCTGGATTTCCAGAATTTTGAACCCACTCCTTGCACCTGGAAGGTTTATCACTTATTAAATAGAACCTAATTTATGTCAACAACCATTAAAAAAATAATATTTGTGTCAAGATTAAAGATTTAATTTAAGTTTTAATTCAAGCTCCTCTACTGTGTAACATAAGAATTTTCTTCAATTAAAAATGGTTCTTGAAAAGTGTTTCTTTAACCCTTTACCTGTCAATGTCTACTGGAAATTTAAACATTCGGATGTTGTCTGGGTCAGAGGTATCAGAAACAGTTCCACAGTCCATGGCACAACATTTGAGTCGTGCCATTCTAAAACTGCAGAATCAACCATCAATCAAACAACTAAACAAGAAACAAAAACTTGAACCGAGTGTCAAGAAAAACGTGTGTCGGTTGTAAACAAGGACTTCTGCTCGTCGTCTGCCAGCCGAATTTTGCCGCGAGAACGCCCCTTTCAATACCAATATAAGTGATAAAATACAAATAATATTTTTTTTTAGAGAGATGTGTTTCGGGGTGAGGGAGTTTGTATTAGTGATGAAAATCTTTTGCCATTTTAAAAATATTTATTTATTGTAAAAAAACTGGTAAAAAGCGCATCTAGGTTGTCACTCATTTCACTGCCGCACAGTTGTCATCTTGTAGAATATTTCGCCGTTTTGAATGCGCGCCCTCTGCAGCTAACCGGAAACCGCCTATCCCGTTACCACGGGTTGGCGGCCACGGCTGCTCCAACGCGATGGAGGACATCGCGGAGGAAGAGGAGGCTGCCCCAGGGGTAAACAGAGACGACCCGTGCAGTGTACACTAATTTTAACTTCCAATCTGATTAATGCATTCGATAGCCACATCCTTTCCGAGTAATTCGAGCTGTCGCACGTATTCCTAGCTCAAATAGTTATGGAACTGTGACGTAAAAACGGCAGAAATCCAAAATAGCGGACATTGAACGCCCCTCAAGGGGCAACGGCTGGGCGGATTTTGGCGGAATTTTCAGGGAGTGTTCCGAGGACCACCCCGAATAACCCCTTAAAGTTCCGCGCTGTTGCCAATTTTGTCAAGGTCAAATGCTTAGTTTACTGGGCTATGGCTATATGAGTGACCAGCGGTCCTGCCAACTGCTGTCAACAGTTAATGACACTCTCACTCAAAGAGATTTTTAAAAAACCTAGGTGACGGAATAGAGTGGCCTGATCGAGCACTTAACAGATGGCTGTAGCTTACCTTTATCATTTGTCTTCAATTTGAAGCAGTGATTTTTTTTTTTTGATTTTTTTTTAGTCAGATCAGAGCTTGTCAATCACTGTTAAAAAAAAATTCTGAATTTTCAGACTAATTTGAGTGAAGTACATTTACATAAATTCGTTATTAATTTTCAGACTCGTCTTGGTCTGAAAATGAAGTCTTAAAATTCAGACATGGCCAAGTTAGGGATGGGCACCGACTACCGACTAACCGGAGTAGTCGACTAGTTGGTTCCGACTATCCGACTCCAACTACCTCCCAACCGACTAGTCGACTAATCGACTACTTTCCGTCGACTAGTCGGGACGTGGCTCGAGCGGAACTCCGCTCGGCTCAGCGCCATTCGGCTCCGCTCGGCTCCTTTCTTCGGCTCCGCTCGGCTCGGCGCCACTCGGCTCTGCTCTCGGCGCGGCTCTGCCTCGGCAACGCGCGCTGTTGATGCAAAGTATCATTGTAGGTGCGAGCATATAAATGGGGGAGGGGGGCTAGGGGAGTCATTGTGGCGGGGGAGAGCTTGGGGGAAGGACCTTCCACCATTCATCGCGGCGGCGGCGGCGGTTTTTTTTTTTTTTTTTTTTTTCGTTTTTTCGGCAAAACATTTTCAAATTCCTAGTGCAAAATGAGCTGCAGGAGACAACCATCTAGCCTTGCCTGGCGTTTTTTTAATGTTAAGTCTTATGGCGAACGGCAATGCCAATTATGCAACCGGGTTATTGCCTACAACCAAAGCACATCAGCCGCCTGGAACCACCTAAAGGTACACCAAATCAACCCTCAAAACGCCGCCGCCGTTGCCGCGAAGCGAGCCCAGGAGGCCCAAGCGGCTGCCTTGGGAGAAGCCTTGACTAGTGTTCTAAAGGGTAGGAATATTCCCGGGAATTTAGGGAATTCCCGGGAACGTTCCCGGGCACAATCAGACCCCATAACAAGGAAATTTCCGGGAATTTTATAAAAATTGCTAAAATTGACAATTTTTTTTTCAGGAAAAAGTTAAAAAAGCAACATAGCAAGTAATATTTATGAAACACTTCAATTTTTTTTCCATTTTTCTTAAAGAGGAAGACAAAACAAAACGTAGAGTGTAAGAGACAGTGTTAAAAATTCCAACGTTTATCAAATGTCAAGAGTTTTTCATGTAGCAATGTTCCCGGTCAAGTGGAAATATTCCCGGGAATTCCCGGGAAGTCTCGGGAATATTCCCCTAAATGATTGTTCCCGGGAATTTTCGACCACTAGCCTTGACCGTCTCCCCCGCCACAATCTCGCCCACCACTCCACGAGCGAGACCCCTCCCAACATCCCACGTCATTGTGGGACTACCACGACGAAGTGGTCGTGGTGCGTGCCCAGGCTTGGCGAGAAGAGGACACTGCGGGCGGGATACCAGTGGAAATGCGGCAGTACCTGAACAGGCCCATCGTCGACCGCTCTGAGGACCCCTTCGTCTGGTGGGAGAGGGCGGATGACCAGTACCCCCACGTGCGGGCTGTGGCGAGGAGCCACCTACCCATTCCCGCCACCTCTGTACCCTCAGAGAGACTGTTCAGCAAAGCCGCACAGATAGTTGTCCAGCGCCGCAACAGATTAACTGGAAAACATCTCCAGATGTTGCTTTTCCTGGGTTCTCTGACTTATCAGGAGTGGTTAGGGGGAGAGGTCTAAGTTTGTGACAAAATCCAAATAAAAAGAGCAAAATACTAAATGAAATTTACAGCAAACCAATTGTTCCCTGTTTCACATTCACGATATTTAAGTCATTCCGACTAATTTCCGACTAGTCGGGTAATCGACTACTTGCAGCGACTAGTCGGTCGCCAACTAGTCGATCATATCCGAATACCCGACAAGTCGGTAGTCGACTAGTTCGTACTAGTCGCCCATCCCTAGGCCAAGTCCTAAAATTCACACTGCCTTCTAGCTGAAAATTCATACTTTTTGTCCAAAATTTAAGAACATGCCTTGTGAACTCGTACTGCTGCAATCGTGCGGAAAGGGCAGCCTGTTCTAGAGTGGTCTAGACGCTTGTTAGGGCGGGCCTACTAGATAAGGTTGAATTTTCCTCCTGCAAAAGGTAGAGCGAGAGTGACTGGCGTGTCGTTATTCGGCGCACGACGGACACCATCGATTCTCAAAAATCTTGTAAGAGTTGGATCTCCCTCAATGAGGCTGAAGCACTCGAACAGATCGTGCGAGGGCGAGTCCATGCCATGGATCCCTGAGATGAACCGCAATTCCAGGGAGGATCATGAGGGCACCCAACATAATGGCCGAACGCAGACGCCAGCGAGAGGCAATATGGAAATGCGGTTCTATCGACTTCAGCGTGATATTTTGTTAAAAGCTTATTGCTAACGGCTAGAGCTGATAATTACTAAGGCAACAGATGATGCTGTTTGCAAAAATTATTTACTTTAGTTACATTAATCGGAATTACCAAATGGTGATCTGACGCGGCGTTCAAGGCGCCACCTAGCGGCAGGTCTCTGAAACGTAACCCCAGGTGGCTGCAAGTAAGTGGACCAAACCATGTGAGAAGTGGATTGTCCACAGTTTGTATTCAACAAGCTCCCTCAAAATAACATTTGCCGATATCAAAATGTTTTTATGTGCGACGGTCGATTTTGTATATCTCGTTGTGTATTGGCCAGCCTAATCTGAATTTTAAGACTTCCCTCATTATGAATTTTCAGACTGGGTACAAATATTCAAACTAAGCTCGTTTTCAGACTGCCCTGTCTGACATTTAAAAGAAAAGTTTTGAAATTTCATAAAAAGGTCTTTATTGGTGTTTCATAACGTCAAGTCTGAAAAAAAAGTCTGAATTTTCAGATTTTTTTAACAGTGATGTTTTCTCCTTGTGACCGTAGAACTAGTTACTATTAACTTGTTATTATTTTCGTTTCTTTTTTCATACCTGTTATGTTACCATTCTGATACTCATTTATACATTTAGACACAAAGAGACATATTATTGACTGAAATGTTTGTTACACTTTGAGATAGCTTCTATACATTTTTTTAATTTTTTTCTTTTGAAGACCGAAAGTTGATACACCTTGTGCCTTGAATTTGTTATATTATGATGAAGGTATAATATATTTTTCTTTGAAGACTGAAAGTAGGTCAACTTTGTCCTTTTATCTTGACACAACCTATACTCAACAACTTAAAGGAGCATTTCAGAACGACTCCGGAGGCATAGGGATTTGATCTTTAGACCCCCTCCGGCTCCGGCGGCCCGAGAGGTGAGTCCAGTTACGCCCTTGCGGTAAAATCGTCCCCGCCCGCCTCTCTCACCACGTGTCCTACCATCTTTCGTTTCCTTTCCCTTCCTTCCTTACACTTCCCTCAACACCAGAGAGGGATGGAGAGAGAGAGAGAGCTGCTGCTGCTTCCTGCGAGAGAACCCCTGTGGCAATGCAGACTGGTGCCGAGAGAGTGACGAAACCGACTTTGCCTGCTGCTCGCTTGTACCAGGTGGCCCTAAAACCCCGTAACAAAAGGAGAGGCATGCAATCCGCATGGAGCCGTGCGGGCGGGTCTGCCTATGCATCGGTTGGCGGGCGGAGAGGCGGTCCAGGGTGTCCACCCGTCTCACGAGCGTCGTGACGTTTCATGCTTACCCGTCATCTCTCTCCTTCTACCGCGGTTTCGTCTCCCCCCCCCCCCTTGCAGTGGTGGCAGCGCCGTCGCTACGTGTCTGTCTGTCTGGCCGGCCGTTCGGCTACCAGCTGGGAGGCAACGGGACGGGTGGACACCCTAGACTGCCTCTCCGCCCGCCAACCGATGCATAGGCAGACCCGCCCGCCCGGCTCCATGCGGATTGCATACCTCTCCTTTTGTTGCGGGGTTTTAGGGCCACCTGGTATGTCTGTCTGGCGGCTCTCTCTCTCTCTCCTCAGATTATGTAGGGGAAGGGGCTCCCTTCGCCCTATTGTACATATTGTCCAATTGTACATAAATAAATTTCATAAATAAATTCAATGAAAAATTTTTCGGCTCGCCTCCCCCCCCCCCTCCCCACCACAATCCAAGGGCCGCTTCCGCTTGCCCGGCAGCCTCCCGCCGCTTGCGCTGCGCGCGTTGAGTGAGTGAGTGAGCGAGAGAGCGCGTGCGGCGATGGCGACGTCAAGCTCCACGTCCGCTGGTACCTGACCGGGCAGACAGGGACCCGGGTGGGCTAAGACTCTACCCGCTGACTTCGGAGCGGGCTGCTGGGCTGGGTATACCCTGATCTATGCTGGGCCGGACAATCTGCCCAGCGCCTCGGCACCGGGCCGTCGTTTTTTGCTTTGACCGCCCGTTTGGAGGCTCTGCCGGCCAGCAGTCTGTGGCCTGGTCTCTAGCGGTTCGGTTCTTCTTATAAACCAGTGAAACCTCTACTCTCTGTCGTCCTGTTCGCCCTTTACAACTCATAGTGCCCAACACTACACACACACACACACACACACACACACACACACACAACAAGTTCCTGCCCCTACACAATTGCCAACAAATATCTAAAAAGAAAAAGAAAAATCTGAAAATGCATTACTGTATCCTTTTCTTCTGTAAGTGCATCCACCGCGCGAAGGTCGTCCGTGCTGATACCAAGGCACCACCGGTATAAGTAGCGCTGCTTAGAGGATGCTCGACGCCAGTCCGCGTTTAGACTTCTACGACTCCCATCACGTAAGTCATGTAAGAAACATCGTATTCCCCAACTGAAATGGAAACGGGAAGCCTGAAAGAATTAAGATAGAGGCGTAGACTCTGATGTGCCCTCGCCCCTCGCCATGTCATACGCTGCAACATACGGCGTGACACAGTTCCATCGGTCTCAATCTCATCGCGGCCGACTTTTGCGACGGTCAACTGATTTCTCAATGGGATACTTTAACAAGGCAGTCAGGGCGAAGATGTGGAAAAAGGGGTGTGGGGGTTTTTCAAGTTTGGGAAGTTTATGAATGGAGCTCGAAATGTGGGGCCCAAGACCGTTGAGTGTAAAATTGTTGCGCGAATTCTCTTCGGACTCACAAAGTTCATTCAAATGTGAGATCTTTTCCGATCCCATCAGTTCCCTGATGATCGCTTGAGATTGCTTGGATCTACTAGCCAGATCGCACGTCTCTCTTCGAAACACTCATGGAAATTTTGTTACAATGTCATTAGTCAGTCTGAAAACCTGATCAAAATTTGCGCACCTTTGAAATCTGAATTTTTTTTCTGACATTCTGTAGAACTCGTGCCTTCAACATGAGATAGGTTTTCAGAAGCTCATATTTTGGAAGTGCGCGGCTTTTGATCAGGATTTAAGACATGTTTCTGACGTCCTGATAAAATTTACACGAGTGAACGACGTTAAAATGTTAACGCAATAACTTTTGTAAAGATATTCTAACTTCAACCTCGAACAATGTCTTTTTTTCCACTGTCATTAAAACGTACCACAAATTGTTGAAAAAAGAAAAAAAAATTGGGAGGTGGGCGTAATAAACACGATGTAATATTGACAGGCTGCAATAGGAATGCTCTCCGACTTGAGGTCAACGTATCGGTGTGGTACACCGTTTCTTTTAGGGTTTCGGGTGTTTTAGGGTGATGAAACCTGCTTATCATAAAATGTATTAACCAAGAAACCCTCATTGAGAGAATGGCGGTGTTTCGAAGGACGTTTTGACCAAGTCTCCACGGAGTTTCGTACAACCGCTGTAAAGGTTTTGAAGATAAGAAATCGCCTTCATAAAATGTATTAACCAAGAAACCCTCATTGAGAGAATAGCGGTGTTTCGAAGGACGTTGTGACCCAGTCTTCACGGAGTTTCGTACAACCGATGTAAAGGTTTTGAAGATAAGAAATCGCCTTGACGAAGAGCACGATGTTTTTCCATTGATATCTCGGAGAAAGGGCTTCATATAATAAATTTAATATTGCTCAGAATGAAATTTAACACAACGAATATGCAGAATTTGGTACGTCGTGATGCATGATTTTAAACCTGCGTGACGTTTTGCAAAAAATTGTGCATGAATTTGCATAAATTTACACATGTTTACGCATAATATTATGCAAATTCCCCGCATGCATAAAACCGTGCAAGTGACACGTACACAATTCTACATAAATATTTAGTGTGCATACAAATGGCTTCTACAATGCTCTTGGATCATTTATCAAAACGCACAGAAATTCACAGGCCGGAAATTTGAAAAAGCGCGAAAAGCATTTTTGTCCATGGTCATTTTTATGTGACATTTGGTTTTGATGATTTCTTTCATTCCATTTCGTTTCATCTCCGACAGTTAGCAAAATAGAGGATAATAAATGAGGAAATATTGTGTCTTCCGTCAGATGTAGCGATTTGCCAACTTGAAAACCTCACAGCGTCTGACCTAAACGCCGTAGCGACTCAGTTGAAACGTCTTTCGAAAAGGCGCAGTTTTCTCTACAAGGGAGACATGTTGGTACATTCTTTTTGTTTGTAGGTTTCATTTACCAGAAAATTCCTAATGACACTAAGACAGCACGGGCTCTCGACCCCCTATTAGGTCTACCCTTCGAATCAGACCTCGCCAGTCGCGTGCGTCAATTCCTTGAATCACATAGTCACGTAAGCGCAAGATTTTTTATTTTTTTTTGCAGCGAAGAGCTAGAAAATGATAAGATTCGACAGTTTATCAGACGATGATTGCCTTTCTTCTTCAATCTGCGAACCAATAAGTTTCTCAAGTGGTGCATCTGGGAGCTGATTGAATCACTCGGTTGGCCTTATCTCAATGGGCGGCCCTGTGCTCGGCCATGCGTCAATGCGACGCGAGGCAAAGTGCTGCAAGCCTCCAATGAGGGCTCGAGACGTGTGCCTTCTCGAAACCTTACGGATCCCTTTCACTATCAGACTCGTGCTGAGTTTTTATTTCATAACGTATTGGCGTTTGTGCACAATGAGCATATAAATATGTTTATTTCGGTCAATTTATTTTTTATTTCGTCTTGACAAATCTGTTTCGCTTCTAACCGAAAGCCTTTTAATGTGAACAAACATCAATGAATATTAAGAAAATGTCTATTGGAGGATGAGAGTGTTAAGAAGACATCGGGGCTCGATGTGTGTGCGCTGCGTTGTGTGGCATTGAATTTTTCTGCTACGTTTCGAAGCCAACAGAAGAAACACTCTACGGCTTTTGTAGTATCGGCGGGTTGCCCACTTCCAAATTTGGTGTTCACACGATTTCAGATTCCAACGATTCCTAAACAAATCCCTTAAAAATAAAGGTAAAGGAATTCCTTTGTTTCTTTGTGCTTCGGGTCAAATTTGCAAGACGACATTCATTAGAGATCATTTGGGTTTTTTATAAACTTTTTTATAATAAACCTGATAAATTTAGTGCATTAAGTAGTAATAATAATAATAATAATAATACTAATGATAATAATAATAATAATAATAAGAACGATTTCCGAGCTAAGTGTACTCATGATTCCCGGAGTAGATAACCCTCCAATGCCATGGCTCAAAGGTATGAAGAGGGGGCACCGTTGTCAATGTCGATCTCTGACTTGAACACACTAAATGTTAAGTACAATTTTGTACGAGACAATACAGATTTGGTTTTTGTGCGCATGAAATTTTCGTACAGTCATGTCCAAAAAAAAAACCTGCACAAAATTCCTCATTTTTGTGCGAAATTGCATACAAATCTGTACGAAAAGTTCGTGTGCACAAAAAAACCGTGACGTCTGGTTCAAAATTTGTACGAAAGCATTTAGTGAATAATGTGGCCATGCACAGCCCACTGCGACAAAAAACTACGGAGAGTCCTGTTAATTTTCTTCCAGCATGTGTTATACCTAAAACAACGGAGATCTCCGTCTTTTAAATAACGGGGATCATCCGTTGTTTTTTCAACGGAGATCTCTGTCTTTTCGGATACGGTGATCCTCCGTTGTTTTTTTTTTTTTTGTTCATCTGTCCGTTTTCCGAGCGCCCTGTTCAAGAAACTGGATCTTAAAAACAGGGGTTGACCAAGAATTTGTTTTTATTCCTTGTCAAGTGGATCTTGATGAGACCTTCCCAACGAATGGTCGGAACCTAGGTCCAGGATGCGAACATCGCCATCGAGGACCTGAGGTAGCCGATACCGTCCCGATGTGGTATGGGCCGCTCGGACAACGGAGAGATGTACAAAAAAAACAAAATACGGAGGATCTCCGCTATTTAAAAGACGGAGATCTCCGTTTTCTTGGGTACATAGAGAGGCTGTGAGAAAATTAACAGGACTTTCCGTAGTTTTTTTCTCGCAGTGGCCATTGAACGTCATTGAATCATCCATAGCTTTGTTCCAGGATGAAGTTGCTGGCATTGATGTTGGTGGGCCTGGTTGGCGTGGCTGTTGCCAAGATCAACAACCACCACCCGCTGTCCACCGCCGCCATTCACCACATCAACTCCCTGAACTCAACATGGACGGTCAGTTCCATCTTTTCTGTTATTAAGGCGAAAGCAGCAATCTGATATCGTGTTTTGTTGTTTTTGGCCTGTGCCGTACTTATAAAATGAGAACCGCAGGAGCGGCCTGATTTTTACTAAATGTGGAACGCAAGCTCTATGAGTAGACCAAAGAACGGCCCGGTGACGGCATTTTCAATCCGAGCCTGAGACTCTGAGCCCAATATTGACAAAAATATTGAGTACCCATTAAATAAATTGATTAGTTTGTTCTACTAACATAAGACAAAAATCTTTCTTTAACCTTGTGCGAGAGGGGACAAGGAAACTCCAAAACAAGTTTTGAATCATTTAGTCAAAATACTTTGCGTTACTGATTTATTCTTATCACTTGGTTTCAACCATCATAGTTCACTCAATCTGAATAGTAAGACGTAACGGGACAAAACTTAGTGTCGAAAAATTCACCACCTAGGAAATTAACATCTTGATGTCTCGACCACCTTGACAATTGGTGTAGAATATGCGATCGACACCCAATTTATTCCTCTTCTGTAGCAACGTTTGTATTAGGTTTCAAACATGATGTCCTAAAACCGCATCAGCACGACAACATAGCGCTGCTCTCTTTTGGTTTCAACTGATGGACCTCTACCAAGGGGTTCCCCACTCAAACGATCTGTGTACGCTAGTAGCGGACAATCCCACAATTGTGTCTCAACGCCTGTAAGCAAGCAAAACGCGCGACGCAATTAAGCAATCCGGCAGAAGTAAACAATCTGTGTACTGTCAAAATAAGATTGAAGGGCCCCTCGATTCTACCCGATTCGGAGGCGCGCCAGCTGCGTATTTTTGTATCTCTCGATGTTGTAAACTAACCTCTAAAGAGATGCGTGTTCCAGGCCGGCCACAACTTCCCTACCAACATGAAGATGGAGAGCCTGCGTCGCCTGATGGGCGTGAGGCGCGACCCGCTGCGTGTCCGCCTGCCCCTCAAGGAGGAGGACGAGGTCGAGGGCGTGGAGTGGTGGCCCTGGAGCCTCCCTACGACCTTCGACGCCCGCAAGGAGTGGCCGCACTGCCCCACCATCAGTGAGATCCGAGACCAGGGCTCCTGCGGTTCCTGCTGGGTGAGCAAGCAAGCCAAGCAACACAGACACAAGCAAGACACATGTCTGCGTCAAACCATTACTCGCCCAGTTGTTTCCATAAAAAATGAAAATTGATTGTAGAATCCATGCACTCCCAATTTCCTACTGAGAAATGCCGTGATGTTATAATACTGAGCTGATTCTCAGTACTATACGACACAAATGTATCATAATACAGAGAAATTTGTTCGTAATACAAAGATATTGGTCACAAGTTACTGAGAAGTCTTCACCATAGGTTACTTACTTCGCTGTGCTGTTATAATACTAAGGTTTTTGTTTGTATTACGAAGAAAAAGCTCAGTAGGATCTTGAGAGTGTGTCCAATGGGTGTCTAGATCTCAGTTATTATGCACGGCAAAATCTGTTCATTGTATTCTCGTGGACTTCCTTGCTGTACTGTAGGCTTTTTGGGAACCAGAAACCATTTTTGGCGTCTGGGCCATTTTCTTTCCCTACTTTGAGCTTTCAGCTCCAACTTCCACCTTAAGGGGGGATCCTAGTGTAGCGGGGTCAAAAGAAGGGTGTTTTGGGGATTTTTTTTTTAAACTAAAGCTTCACTCCAAAATCCGAAGACAGGGTTGAATTTGTGGTTCTTTAATCACTTCAGAAAAAAAAATTGTGGTGATAAATTGAAAAATGTTGCTGCACGGTCCGCTGCAAAATGGCATGTTTTGCGTGCAGTGCCTGGACGGGCGTACAACTGCAGGTCGACTCAAACGCCTGAAACAGTCGTTCGAATTTTTTTTTAAACTCATTAGGGATCGGTCCAGTATCTGAACTAGAATCTTCGAAAAATAATAACTTTTAGTATTTTTTTTGAGCAAGTTGAACTTTTAGTACCGAAATTTAGGCAAAATTTTCAAAGTTTTGATTTTTTTTTCTATGACGGGATACTCCGATGACGATGACTTTACCTCAAAGCTTAAAAAAATCGGTAAAATTTTGAGCAAATTTCGAATGAAATCCCGACTGAGTGGACACACGATTCCCGAAGTTGGTAACCCCTCGCCGTCACCTCATCCAGCAGTTACGGATGTGAGGGCCGAAGGCCCGACCGCTCCATTCGAAGCCAGAAACGAGCCCTCACTGACGCGAGGGCCGAAGGCCCGAGGGAAAGCCGCCGGCAGGCCAAGCTGGGCCCGGCCCCTGTCGAACCGAGTTGCCGGCGCAGCGAAGCCGAGCTGGCAACTCGGTTCGACGGAAGGGCGGGCCTAGCTTGTTTTAAAAAAAAAATCCCCAAAACACCCTTCTTTTGACCCCGCTACACTAGGATCCCCCCTTAATAAAGAAACCTGATGTCGATCTGGAAAGGATTAGAAGGCCATAAGGTATCGATGAGTTGTTGCTTGTCGACAGTCGAAGATCACGAAACATACATCGAGTGCATCATACGCGTTCGAATTGTCATGTTGTTCAGGCCTTCGGCGCCGTTGAGGCCATGTCCGACCGCGTGTGCATCGCGTCCAAGGGCAAGAAGAACGTGCACATCTCCGCCGAGGACATGCTTACCTGCTGCACCGAGTGCGGCGATGGCTGCAACGGCGGCAACCTGGAGCCCGCCTGGAACTACTGGATGAAGACCGGCCTCGTGTCCGGTGGAAACTACAACTCAAACGAGGTGAGGGAGGATTTCAATTGCCACTGCAATGCTCATTCGTCGCATGTTCGGGTCAAGCCGGGTAAGGAAAACCATTGGCAAAAGGGTGCTCTGGAGTCCAACCGGGGTGTACACCATCTGATCCAGGGGGTAGTCCCAGGTATAAATGTTATCGGAAAATGGAGATGAATTCACCAGTATTTTTTAAGAATGTAATATTGACATATTAATTTCAACTTGATTCCTCCCTATTTTATATGACACTGCTTGGTTCTTTTACGGAAAGTGCTGTCACAGAAACCTTCTACGGAGTGACCTGATACTTTGGATACTTTGGAATGTACCATGTGAGAAGTGGATTGTCCACAGTTTGCATTCAACAAGCTCCCTCAAAATAACATTTGCCGATATCAAATGTGCAACGTTTGATTTTGTATATCTTGTTGTGTATTGGCCAGCCTAATCTGAATTTTGAGACTTCCCTCATTATGAATTTTCAGATTGGGTACAAATATTCGGACTAAGCTCGTTTTCAGACTGCCCTGTCTGACATTTAAGACAAATTTTTTGAAATTTCATAAAAAGGTCTTAATTGGTGTTTCATAACGTCAAGTCTGAAAAAAGTTGTCTGAATTTTCAGATTTTTTTAAACAGTGAATTATTGTAGATTTAAGTTTTTGCTCATTTGCGCGCGCGAAGCAAGGACTCAGAAGTACACAGGGAGGAAAAAGCACGGGACGTCCTGAGAATTTTCTCTCAAGTTACCCCGGTTTACGGTACGGAGATCCTCCGTTGTTTCTTTGTTCATCTCTCCGTTGTCCGAGCGGCCAATCACATCGGGACGGTATCGTCTACCTCAGGTCCTCGATGGCGATGTTCGCATCCTGGGCCAAGGTTCCGACTATTCTTTGAAAAGGTCTCATGAAGATCTACTCGAATCAGGAATAGGAAAATAATCTAGGTCAACCACTGATAGAAAAAAGTACAGAAAGTAGACGGAAAATGTCTGGTCAATATTTTACCTGGACCTTCCGTACCTGGCCAACCACGGAGGTTCTGTACATGTTTTCTGTAGCAATTTACATGAGATCCTTATGGGGACCACAGAGAACCAGTACGGAAGGTCCGCACCTTTTCTGTACCCCATTTTCTGTACATTTTCCGTACCAAAACACGGAATTTTTTGCAGTGTAGCACACCGCAACCTGGGGTAAGTACTGCGAGACAATACCTTCTTACAGATGAACACTCTCCCACTTAGGCCACTCAGAAGACTGCCACTAACACACTCAATTTTATTGATTATTTCACCGTTTCACGTGGGGTTTGACAGGGCAGAGTCATGAAATGCAACTACAATCATAGTTCTTGTGACCATAATAATGCGTCTGTTATACCCCTTTTTTGTCTCATGTCACTCCAGCTTACAGTAGTTGTAGGCTCCAAAACACTCAGTACTTTTTGGCTGAGTGATAAGCGAAGCCTGTTACTTCACTGGCGTTGGAAAGTTTTTTCTGACTATTCGTGTGTGTGTATGCGTGCGTGTAATTCTTCTCCGCACCACTCCTCTTGAACAGCTCAGGCAATTTGGCCAATATTTTGCAGCGTTGTTAGGTGTACCCTTAGGTCGGCACACGCCAAAATTCAGCTTCCTATCTCAGTCCATTAAGTCGTACCAACGAAAAAACACTAATGAAACGGCAGGAAAAAAAGAACCTTTTAGTGACCTTGCATTTTAAAGACATTTTAACATAGTTTCGTGTGTTTTGGAAGGTTCTGATGACGAAAATGAAATTGATCTCGACCCCCGACTTAATTTTCAACCACATAGGGGCTACCTCGACCCGAATTTTCTGACATAATATACTTCAACTCTTCATCACGTGATGCGCACTACTTATTGCCTCAACAAACCTTGCCGAAGGCAAGCAAGAAGGGCCGCTCGCTAAGGTAGGTAGGTGCAAACGCCAGGCGTGGATTGTCGAAACTGGCGCAGTATCTCGAAGCCTGTTACAAGACACGGTCTGGCGTACACCAGGAGAAAAGAGAACAGAGCAAACATCGGAACGCCCATATTTGCTCAATTTCGAACCCATGTAAACTGGTACGGAAAACAAGTTCCGTAGTTGGCAAGTGCGAACGGTGCGGCAAAAAATTTACCCGGCAGGTTCCGTTCTTTTTTGGTATACTTCTCCCTCCAGCGTTTACTGAAATGAACCTCACTCTGCAAACTCAAGTGTGTGCCAGGCACGCTTGCAGCCAAGAAGTGCAGGCCTTGGGTTGACTCCATGCATTGCGTGCTTGGCACACACTTTATGGAGTGGAGCCCTACAGTGTGCCCTCTGTGCTGTGCCGCAGGGCTGCCGGCCCTACTCCATCGCCACCTGCGAGCACCACGTCAACGGCACCCGGCCGCCCTGCGGCGGCGAGGAGGGCAGCACCCCCGCCTGCACCAGGCAGTGCGAGGCGTCCTACAACAAGGACTACGACAGCGACCGCATCTTCGGTGAGCCAAGGCCAATCCTGCACTGCCAGGGCGACCTCGCATTTAAGGAATGTGCTCCGCAAACTGAAGAGTCTACATGGTAGAGAGTCAACCTCATGGTTCGCCTTTTTCTTGTCAACTTACTGGCATGCTGGAAAACAAGGGGAATACGGCATGTACACCTTGATGCACTTGTGTTATTGTTTGGGGCAGGATGGCCGCAAATGAGAGTGTACTTGTCTTGAACACACTAAGCATGATTGTTGAGAAGTAATTGCGTCAACCTTCAGGACTCTTAAGAAGTGTGAACCGTACTCTCTTCAGTTTGCACAGTGATCTTTTGATTTTCTTCGCCGACCAAACTTCACTGTCGATCGGACCGAGCCAATGTGTTTCCACTTCAAGTGACATAAATCCATTGAACTCGCAGCCAAGTCAGCGTACTCAGTGAAGAACGACGAGAAGGCCATCATGAAGGAGATCAAGAGACACGGCCCCGTGGAGGCTGCCTTCGACGTGTACGAGGACTTCCCCAGCTACAAGTCCGGTGCGTATGGTCGACGGACGCCACTTCCACTGGTGCTAGCTACTACCAGTAGACAATGAGGAGAGTAATCGAACATTTTCGTCTCTATTTTATTGCAAAATCGCTCACAAAATTGTGCAACAAGCAGAAGAACTGACATCTCACGCAAAATTTATTCAAAACATTTAGCGTGTGGGAGGAACGCAGTTTTCTGGTTTCAGTTAAACTTGTGGTTTGTTGCTTGTTAGACAAAAATTTGATGTTATTGAATAGATGGATCTTACATGGCGCGAAGTCACGCCCGTACATGTAGAACATAGATCTCATCTGACCGTTTTCAGATTCTTACCCAAAACGCAAGCGAATTTCGCTAAGTTTAATCATTTGTGACAGTTTTATAAGGATTAAAATTTTTAAAAAACGTGGTTCCTTTTACGCAAACTTCAGGATGAAAGATCACAGAAATCAGGAGTGCTTGTAGAAGTATGTACTACTTCTTCTCGTATCTGTCCTAGCAAAATAACCAAACTTTGTGTTGTTCGCCTCCGTTTCAGATTAGATTCTTTTCCCGGGTCAGGTCTTTTAAATAAGACATGCGCGATACTAATTTCGTGCAAACACAAGTTTGGATGGATTTATCTTGTAATTTCGATAGTTTTAACCACAAAGGGTTTTGTGTCAACAACGTACGATCAAAATCGTCTATAAAGTGTAGACGATGAAATATTTGTATTACGAGTATAATTATCTGAGTCATGGTTACGTGGTATCCGTGACACGTTGACTGTGTTGTGTGCGCTCGGCTCGCAGGCGTGTACCAGTACACCGACGGCGACTACATAGGCGGCCACGCCGTGCGCATCCTCGGCTGGGGCGAGGAGAACGGCGTCAAGTACTGGCTCATCGCCAACTCGTGGAACACCGACTGGGGCATGGGCGGCTTCTTCAAGTACATCCGCGGCACCAACTTGGGCGGCATGGAGCAGGACATCGTGGCCGGCGAGCCCAAGCTGTAGACGCACCGCTCAGCCAATAATAAAGGGAGCTATGTGATGCAGTGAGCCGGGAGTAGTTCCTTGTAACCCTGACACCATGCCATGTGAATGTGATAGCGCATTGTTTGTTGTTTTCAAGTGTTTTCAGACCAACACCTGTAGACAGGCATCATTTTACCTCGGCCTTTGTCCCTTTACTCTCAGGCTTTTTTTGGCAAATGACCCAAACTCAATGAGCCAGGAACCCCATTTTCGTGATCGCAGCTTCCTACAAGGCCAGCCTATGCCAGGCATTGCATCTGCTGGAAACAAGATTCGTCTTGTGATTGTGTATCGACCATGCAAACCTGCTAGACCTACACACTCAGGTCTGACTCAAAATACTCTCATTCTAGCCAAAAGTCTTTAGTGTACTTAATAACTCACATCCCACAATTTCGGTAGTATATTTTATATTGCAGATTTAAATGATTCATTATATCAAAACATTGTGCTTAGTTTATGTAGCAATATATAGGCAGTAGTTATTGCAGTTTGAAGGGCAATGCCGCTGGGAGTCGCCAGGGCAGAGTGCTCCGTGCCTAGAGGGCAACCACTTAGAATTTTTTGTACAAACGATTATTTCGACGCAATTTCGCAGCGAGCGAACTCAGCGGAGCGCCACTCATCACCTGTGACTTGTCCCGTGTCCGTGTGAAGCAAACAATCAAAAGCTCGTGTCTGTGTGAAGCCTTGTCCTGACCCTCTATCCCGACCCTCTGTTCTGACCCCCGGAAACCGATGAACGCGGGTGAACCCTGCAGTTAATTCATTTATTAAGTAGTTTTAAATTTAGGGTTGGGGGGAGTGAAATTGGTCTGTTTTTGATGCATTTTAGCCTCTTTTTCTGACAAAATGGTCACCCTGACTCTAAAATGGACATCGTTGAATTCTCCATGCTTTTTTATCCCTTTAGAATTTTCTGATGCATGTTTAGTGGCACCCCAGTCGAAAAAGAGTCGCTTCGTTGCAGCGCTAGGGAAGCGGCCGGGAAGCACTTAGCCTCGCTTGCTGCCGAACGAAGCGCTTAGGAGCGCTACCCCATGGCTTCCTCGTCGCTTCACGAATCGGAAAGCGCGTCGGAGGCGTCTCTCGTCGCTATTGGCGCGAAGCGCTTGGCAGCGCGTCCCTGTCGCTAGCTGGTCGCCTCCGCCTCGAAGCGACCGTGCGGTGCCGCTTGCTCACCGCTTCAACGGTAGGCGTCCGGGGTGCTTGGTCGACGCCTGGGTGCGAAGCGAGGGTCGTCGCTTCCACGTCGCACCGCCACGCTTCGAGACAAGCATTATGGAATGCTTCCTCTGCATTTACCCGTTGCTTCGATATAAAGCAACACGCCGAACTGCATAAGTACACTGCTACTAGGGGTTCGCGCCGTTTAGTTTGAGGCGCATAGTAAGCGAGCGATGCGAGTAAGTAGGCATCAGCTGCCCCGCGATACACCTCGGCGCCGCGGGCTTTATAATCCACGAGAGGGGCAAAATTTGATCCCCAATTCATTAATAGGAAAATTAAGATGTCATTTTTGGGGTCAGCTCACCAATTATTCCCAGGAACAATGTCAAACTCCACTTGAAAATTTTGTTTGCAAATTACCTTATTTGAGATAAAAATATAAGTCTGAAGTCAAAATAAAAGTGATTTTCGTGATCAGCTCTCCAAAAACTGCAGGAACCAATGTAAAATGAAATATCAAAATTTTGGTCCCAAATTGTTTAATTTTGGGTGAAGGGTGGGTCAGGGGAAAATTTGGAAGTCATTTTTGAGGTCAGCACGCTGAAAGCTGCCAATCCCGCACAACTGATACAACATATATCCCATTTTTGAAACTTTGGTTTTAATTCAGTATCTCTACTTAAAAATGTAGGTTTTGCATCAAAATAAATGTCATTTTTGTAAATGATACACTGAAAACTACAAGTCCTATTCTTTTGTTCCTATTATTGTCTTCATGCAGACCCCTCTATCACCATCAATACCCTGATGCCACACTAATGCGAATCCTTCAGTCGAGTAACATTCAACTCCCAGCATTGAATGGCTCACTTGGTTACTCGTAGCTCGATTGAATCACAATTCAACATCTCTTGTTTTTTTAACTAATGAATTCACAATGGTATTAGTAACAGAAGCCTTTTATCACCCCGTTATTTTAAACCAGAGAATTGAACAATATTTATTTGAATATATTATTATCTAATGTCAAGAGACTCAGTTTAGAGCAGGCTGATGTGAAGCATTTTACGGAGACCTGCTGTGTCAAATCCACAGATTCATCTGAAGTCAAGGCCACCTGTTACTTAATATGCTAAGATAAGTTTATCTTATTCTGAGTGAATCGGAAAGAGAGCCAGCTTACACCAAGATCCCCGTTTAGTACCACACTGCAAATCCAAGTGTAGGACAGGTCGACACTTGTAGGCGTCGACCAGTTTGTCCTACGCTTGGAAGTGTCGACCAGTTTTGTTCGACGCTTTGAAGTGTCGACCACGCAGTGTCCGACACCTGCAAGTGTCGACCACAGCATGTTCTACGGCACAGATTGCCGTAGGACATGCTGTGGTCGACACTTGCAGGTGTCGGACACTGCGTGGTCGACACTTCAAAGCGTCGAACAAAACTGGTCGACACTTCCAAGCGTAGGACAAACTGGTCGACGCCTACAAGTGTCGACCTGTCCTACACTTGGATTTGCAGTGCAGTTGTCGCAGACAATTTTTGATAAAGTTGAATGAATCGTCTCATTAAATCAAATGACCCATTCACTCATCGCTCAAAAACTGAATCGCCTCTTTAAATCTAATGTCTATGTCAAACACAGTATGCAATTCACACAATCAACCAAATGTTTATCTTAAAATAAATTAAGGTTAGAACCGACGAAGTAACCTCACAGTATTGTAATATTTTTTATTCCCAGAGTCACTGAGTCAGCATAGATCTTTTTCCCAATATTGGTTTTTCTTTAGACTATTGCACTGGCGGAAAATTAAGAAGACACTTTTTCAAAGTGTCCGCAAATCTCGACTTTTACAGCTAGAAGGCTGAAACTTTGACGCAAGTTGCCTTCAAGTGCCCGTCAAATGCCTGCAAAGTTGCACCGACGATGTTGGATCGGAAGGGGTTGATTTACCCCCTGCAATTCGGACGGGAAAAAAAACGCAACTTTTGAAGCGGCCTGCCTGGCTCTTGCGTTTGGAGAGCAGAACATGCGGAAAATGGAGAAACGCGGAAAGTAAAACCCGATAGGTTGCCTGCCTCTACGGCGTTTTTAGCCTGAAAATGGTGCTGAGGTTGAAACCTGAGGGCAAAACACAATGCCCCCGATGGTCCTTGCACTCATGCATGCCCGCGCAGCACCGCCGCAGTTTTCAACCCCTCCGCTTGGGGGTTTTGCACCCCTAACTTAGGGGTGTCTTTGCGTGGCTCCAAGGGTAGCTATTGACATTAGATCTTTTCGAGGCAGTTCAGGGTCACGTTTTCCGAAACCCTTGTGAGTTTCACCCCTTTCCGACAAGCAGAAGTGTCTCAAAACGGAGGGGGTTGAAACGGGGTGAAGTGTTTCGGCCTCTCGGAGGGTGACTACGGGGTGCACAGGCTCAGACGCGATAACCTTTTGATCAGGGCGACCGAGAGGATGCCGTCAGACCGATCTCAGGACCGTACCTCAAAAATTGTGGATTTTGAAGGGGGGTGGGGGTTGCAGGGGATGGGTTTGTCCTAGAGGGCTCCCGGGGGTCGCATTTTGTAGGGGACGTCAAGGACAATCGCTCTGTACGGTTTTTTTTATCATCTTGACGCCCGAGAGCCAGGCAGGCCGCTTCAAAAGTTGCGTTTTTTTTCCCGTCCGAATTGCAGGGGGTAAATCAACCCCTTCCGATCCAACATCGTCGGTGCAACTTTGCACGCATTTGACGGGCACTTGAAGGCAACTTGTGTCAAAGTTTCAGCCTTCTAGCTGTAAAACTCGAGATTTGCGGACACTTTGAAAAAGTGTCCCCTTTTTTTTTCCGCCAGTGTAGTTTATTTCTATATTTAGATTAAATTCGTAATAACGAGAAATTATATCCTGAGAAAAAGAAGCAACTAGACTCACAGTGGGAAGGTGATCAATCATTCTGCTTGCCATTCTCAAGCACACTGCACTAATCTACTGATGTGGAGACATATTCCCCACGGCGGGTGAGGGCGGAAGGGGGCCGAAACGCGTTATCATTTTTATTTTATTTTCCGCATAGCTCTGAATGGGCACTCCAGATCTGTTTCAAACATTCTAAATTGTTGAAAAACTATCACAAAATCCATTTTGTAACGATTCTGCTCTCTTTTTTTGTTTCATTTGTGAAACTGCCGCACAGTATTTAAGACTCGGCCGATTCGGCCGCGGGTCTGAAACATTGGTACAGTGGTGCACTGCTACCAACCCAACAACGCTAATAACATGATTCAAAAAGGTGCTTTGAATATTTAAAACGATACTGAACAATGATTTGAAACAAAATCGTGTTCGGAGAAACTAAGGCGATGTCAAATGCAAAATTTGGTAACTTGAGGCAGGAAGACTAACCGTTCCAGTACAGATTCTTCGAGTTCCAGCGACAGCTCATCCTCCGTTTCCCCTTCTGAATCTTCCTCCAGCCCCGATGACAGATCATACCGCAGTAATCCAGTATCCAAATGGACTCACAGGTACAGCGGCGGCAACAATTTGCACTCGTTTTTGTGCGACGTGGAAGAAGCAGCTGAGACTGACCGAGTGTCGGATTTCCAGTTGTTGACGGGCATATCTGCCCTGCTGGCTGGTGATGCCAAAACCTGCTTCAGAGACATCAAGAAGAAACTCACCTCGTGGTCACGATTCATGCGTGAACTAAAGACTGCATTCAACCCCTCTGAAGACGAAGACGAGATTATGGCCAAGATAGATGCTATCGGGCAGAAGAGTTCAGAAACTTTGTAATCACCCGATAGACTCAATTCTGAATTTTCTGTCAAAGAAACTTCCACTAATTTTTCCTCGAGTATTTGTTGAAACTAAGCCAAATATTTTGCCACTTTGGAACTTACTTAAGTTTATATTTTCCGTTCTAATGGTGGCACAATACTCCGCCTTTTTGCACATCGTGAAAAACAAATGCACCAACAATATGAGAAATGTCTCAGAACGATAGGACATCAGGTAGAAAAACCGTCTCAAAAACACTGATTTTAGACTTTTAGAATTTTAGCTGTGGAGGACAATTTTTAGTATCGTCTTGTGGCTGCAAATTTTAGCCGAGAGATACGTTCTACATGTTAAAACGTAGCCTCACTCGCGTACAAGAAGATGCGCTTCGCGGAAGCTATTTCTCATACTCCCTTGAGCGGTGGTAGAAGCGAGAAGCCCTAAATCTGGAGCGTAGGACATCAAAAAGTGTCCACGGAAATTACATTCTGGGGTAAAACTTTCAATTTAATAGTGGAAGGAGGCAAAATTCATCCTGATGAGGGTTGTACCTTGTCCGCAAGGTCAGAAAACTTAAAGAAAGGAAAAGACCCGGTTCAAATCGACTTCAGGTTCGAGGAACCAGAGAGAGGACACAAAATTATCACATTTCGCGAGAACTGCTCATCTAAGTCATCTCCAAGAAGAAGAGCACAGAAGAAGGTTCATTTATTAAACAGTCATGCTGATTTCCTTGGTAGTGACTGGGATGGGTTTGGTCGATTTGATTGCAAAGTGAACCCAGTCAATTATGATCTCGCATTGTTAGAGGCTGAGCAGTTGAATAGACTAATGAGTAATTTGAATTCAATGGGTTGGAACATTGTACCAGCCTGCACAGTGATGACAAAAAGGTGAGTTATTTTCTTAAGAGGTGAATTGAATGTCCAATATGATGCAGTAGATTTTTGAAGTGACCTTGTGAAGGACACTATCACATGCATGTTTGCTTGTTTACAGGGAGCTAGCTGGAGACAATGCCATGATCACCTTCCAGCAACACTGTGCGTGGCTGAAAAAGCTTGGCTGCGTCGTATTAAGGGGAAGGACTCGCCCTACCCATGAAGAACATTTGCAACCAGGCAGACCTTCACGCTGGGACAGGATATTTCCTAAAACTGTACATAAACCCCATAGGAGTTATGCTATGAATGCAGCAGACCGGTTAGCCAATGAAAACCAGCTGCAGGAATGGACCACTCAAGACACCATGATGATCCTGGGCCCAAGCCTTTGGGATGGGGATTCTTCTTCTGATGACGATTCATCTAATGATGATAGTTAGGATTGCATTCCGTTCATAAATATGTACCTGAACTGTTGTTAAAATACAATTGCCGTTGTGCAATCCAATGAAACAATTCTGTCTTGCTGTCTGGTTGTTCTTATCATTTCATTCTTCTTTTAAGCTAAGTGTGTTATTTTATGAATGAAAAAATTTGTCACCTTTCTTGTAATCTTTGTTTTTATCATGAATTTGTGCCATAGATGCCGTGGATTTTCAGGAGCTTCTTACAAGTCTTTTCTGTTTGGAAAAGTCCTAAGGTGATGGAGCAATTCAGTCCTCAATCAAGTCTGCATTTGGGTGGCATCTAAATCTAGGATGTTGTTACTTCTCTTTGCTAGAAGCAGAATTTGTCTTACTGTCTCTGAAATCTATACTGTTCAATAGTTTTTGCCATTAAACCATTTTAAATGGTTTAACACACACGGTGTATGAGAAATTCGAAATGAGAATTAATATGAGAATCACAACAAGTTGCCAAATGAAAATGAAAGTACAGTACGGGAGGGGGGAGGGAGTGTACGGCGTGAAGTAAACACGCAGACGAATCGCACACAAGTGGAGAATGTCCAGATGACTTTTCCTCTTCCGAAGAATTTCTCTTCGCCTGCCGTACTTTTTATGTGTGCCTATGGGCCGTTTGGCTTTTTTACAACTGTGCCTGTGTCCTACCAATAGCCATCGTCTCAAAGCTTGGCTAACAAGGCTTCACAAGAAACTTCCAGACAACAAGGCAGCTATCCACAGTATGTATCCTGCTCACTTTGGTGCCAAGAAAAGGATTTGGTCCGGGAAACAAGCGTCTAAATTCTCATTTGACAAATGAGTTTTGGCAACTAGCAGTGTCCAACTTTTTCGGTCTTCAAACTATTATTCTGGTGCTGATCTTGAATCACTGCAGTGTTAGGTTACAATTTTGTTACTGGATGGAGAATATTTTCCTTTATGTTTCTTTGAGTGAGTGTTCAGGATGTAATTACTGTTTGTTTTTGTTCCATGTGCAATACATAACCCTCCCTCCCTGTCTGCTGACCATTACAAAGTTGGCACAACCTCCCAACAAGAGGCGAAACAATTTAGAGATGGGGCTAACTACATTAATGTTTTGCCTTCTTTTAGATGGAAAGGTTGAAGTTCATACTAATTATTAGTTAATTCATCTTACACTTGCAAACAATCTTTTTCATAACAGTGTAAGTTCAGCGGCAGCCAAGTCATGACTTGTTAACTTTTTCCGATTCTGTACGATTGTGTTTTAGCCGGGGTGGGTTTATTGTCTTGTTCGCAGGAAATCCATGGAACTGTCATGCATAATACAGCAAAGCCCCAAGCCCTTATCTCTAATGTCAGCAATGCAGCCTTGCCATGCCCTGATGGATGGAGTATACAGAACTTAGACGAAAAGTAGACACAAAATGTAGGCAGGGAGCGGACACTGTGTGGACAAATTCTAGACGTCCACAACCTGTCTGCTACTGTCAATTGTAGACGAACTTTGTCCACTCTGCTGGCCCTCTATAAGCGGGTTATGCGTCCATTATCTGTCCAAATCATGACTATGTCAAGTCTGAGTCTTGTCTACAAACCCTAGTCTAATATGAGTCTACAATGAGTCTGTACAGTCTACAAGACGCTTTGCGATTTGCTTGTATGAAATCTGTCGAGGTCCTGTCTACAATAGTTCTCCCGTCTATATTGTGTCTGAAACCTGACTGTGTACAATGTGACTAGGTGCTGTCTGGTTTGTGTCCCTGCTGTCTTCTGTGTTTGCGAGATGTCTTTATATTGCATGCAAGAAAAATAAGGTAATCAACAGTAACAAAAATAATGGCACGAACAGTTATTTAATAGTTTAAAAACAAAACTATGGGCAAGTTCAAATAACACTTAAACAAGGTTTGGACGACCGAGCAGTCCACTGAACAATTATTTACTAATTAAAAACAAAACATCACTTTGGCAAGTTCAAAACCACATTGAAAAATGTTGGACTAAGTCCAGCTAAATGAACAGACTTTACTTGTGGCAAAGTTCAAATAACCACACTAAACAAGGTTTGGACTTGTCCAGCTTAAAAACATAAAAAATCACGAGATAAAATAGTCACAATAAAAATGGTCCATAATTCAAACAAACAATTAAGAAACGTAGAACATCGCGTTACATGGTGAACATAAAATTAGATAAAATAAGGATACCAATCACCAACGATTTATATTCAAAGGGTCATTAGCAGGGTATTGCTTATCATGATCAACAAGGGAGTTTTTGTTCATAACCTGTACCTGCCCATTAATTAACCTCACTTGATCAAGAGCCTCTCGCTCAGATGGAGTGTCCAAATCAGAGCACAAAATTTCCGAGTACCCCTTATTCAGCTCGTCACCATCTTGCCCCGCACTTCCTTCATGATTTTCACTGTATGATTCACTTTCACCAAGGTCCTCAGAGTCTGAAGTGACCAATTTTGCTTTCTTTCTGTGAAGTGACACTACTTCCTCATCTGATCCACTGCTGCTACTTTCACTTGCACTTCTACCTTTTGACTTCCCAGCACTGCTGTGTGGCGACTCGTTTCCATCCTTTCTTTGCTCCTCATCGCTGCTGCTGCTGCTGCTTTCACTGGATTGTGGTTTGGGCTCAACTTTTTTGAAGTATACTCGTTTCCTCTGTTTAATGGAGTACAACTTTTTACCCTTCCTTGTTGCAATGCTTTCTTCCTTCTTCTTCTTAGCTTTCATTTTTTTCTCTTTCTTCTGTTCGCTGGTTAGTTTCCCCAACTCATATTGCTTCCGTTTATAAGAAGTGTACTTCTGAACTTGTCTGCTGACAGACGATTCAGAAGTGTCTACCCCCTTTTCTTCTTTAAGAACTTTCATGCAACCAATAATTTCTGTAACAAAGTTAATATTAAAAAGTACATTTATATTTCATACACCCATCGAATGCTGCACCATAGCTGTACCAAATACTTACCAGATATTCGAGAAAAAATACCAGCATTAATGATTCTGACATTATCATCGTTCTCATCACGTTCCCGCCCATTTTTCCCAAAAAAAAATTCCCAAAAGAAAGCTTCCCAAAATACATTTTCCCAAAGCAACCCTTCCCAAAATTAAATTCCCAATCCTAAATTTTCCAATCCATTGTTCCCAATTTTCAATTTTCCCAAAGTTATTCCCAAAAGTTTTCCCAATATTTTTGCACGGCAGGGGGCATTGTTGCGCGACCCTCGCGTTGCGCGGCAGTGGTAGTGGAGGCGTGGGGTGCAGCACAAGGGCCATGGACCCCGAAATCATTACATCTAGGCGTGGGGGGGCTAAATTATTGTATGATGGGCATATGTATTACCGGCGGGACACCAAAAAGGGAACAACATATTGGAATTGCGTGAAAAAAGGGGAATGCAAAGCAACGGCCATAACTAATTGCCAGTGACCACCCAGAGCTGCCACCGGCTCAAATCCTGCGCACAGAGCTGCCGCGCGTTTCTTCGGGTGTCCTGAGCCAGCTGCCAGAGAGAGAGAATCTGAAGAAGGCTATGCGGCGAGCGAGAAACAAGGACCAGCCGAAAAATCCTCTGTCATTGGAGGAGCTGGGTGAACTGCCGGACAGGTGGGTGACAGGTTGGTGACAGGGTGGGTGACACTGTACTGGGATCGTTGCTGACTCGGGTCGCTGTTCAGGTATCGCATCACCTTGGGAGGCGAGGAAGTGGCGTGACATGCAGCGGCGGGTGCGCAACATCGTGCGGCAGTACGAGGAGTACAAGGCTGACGGGAATGTGGCTGAGCACCTGCGCACCTTGGGCCACCACTTCACACTCTAACTGGTATTTTGGGAAAATAGATTTTTGGTAAAATTGATGGTTTGGGAAGAACGACTTTGGGAAACTCACATTGGGAATAAAAAATTTGGGAATATTCTCTATTGGGAAAATGGTTTTGGGAAAAATGACCGGTAACCTTCTCATCATCGTCAGGGCCTGATTTAGGCCCCTTCAAATAGTACAGATGTACTTTATCAGCACCCCACAATCGGTCGCAGATCTTATTGACTTTGGATGTAAATTTAAAAACATTTCTTTCAATGTATTCAAGCTGACTCAAAGTCAATGAGTTGTATGGTAAAAATTCAATCTGAAAAATAATGCAATTTTTCTATTCAAAAAAAACCTATGAAAAACAGTTAACAGGCAGCAGCAACTTGCCAGGACGCTTACTTCAGCAGGGTCACTTTCCTCCTTTACAAACTTGGACAGACCACTAGCACGTGATGGCCCTGCTGCTCCACCTAATAAAACCACATTGACCGATATTATGTATGCAAGCAAATAGAAATAGTTAATGACAAATCATGAGTACATTTAATCACTCACCAGATGTTACAGACTTCTTGAGGTGGCCCACATCCTCAACAAGCTTTTGAAGTGTGCATTTAGTTGATTCCTCATCTTTATCAATTTTTGATTTGAGAGCTTCGTTTTCTCTCCTCAAGCGTTCCACCTCTTGACGCAGGTCAGAGGTAGCATCAGATTTCTAGGACATAAAGGCGGGCAGTAGAATAACATCAATAATAAAAAGTGTAATAAGACAACCAAGATGATTCTCACATTCGTCTTCTCTCCTGACTCGTCTCGATTTTGACTGACTCCATCAGAAGGGGTTGACCTGCTTGAATGAAAAGAGGACGATGAACTTGAGCCTTTATTGGATGGAGTCTTAGGTGATGATGACTTATTAGACTCAGTAATCTTGATTTTGCTGTGACTGCCGCTACTTCCTTTTGAAAATGCAGATCCCTAGAAAAGTTGAAACAGGTATTTAATTAAGAATAACCATTGATGAAAATTAGTTTAGGCGGAGGAACACTTACCCTATTTTTATTAATGTACTCATTCAAAATCCCATTATTCACATCTTGCTTTGATTTGGTTCGGGCCTTTGAGGTAGCTTTCTAAAACAGGAAATTCAAAATTAATGAAAATGTCTGCCAAAGTTTCGTATATATTCTGACACCTGCAGTAAAGAGGCTCTTTCCACAAAAAAGAACCATTAACACAAACCTTTTTCTGAGAAGCAGCTTGCTTGTCATTCATCAATGTTAGTTCGCTTAGTAAATATTCCGTGGGTGTTAATGTCTGCCTTCGTTTTGGGTTGGGTAACCGCGAGCCACTAGGCAAGCAGTTAGAGGCAAATACAGAATCTATCTCATCAGAATCACCTATGGGCAGAGCGGTAAATGTGGTCAGTGGACATCGTGTAGACAAGGGACATTAACCTTCACATCCCACAAGTTTGAACGCCTACGAACGCCTCAATACTTACTTGACATGAATAGGATGGTGTTCATGACCATTCGCTGCGTCTTTCCTACGGTGTAAATACGTCCATATTCTATTTTAGGGTCAAAGTCTCCACTATTTTCGGGGCAGAAGGCCCAGTAGCCCTTATCACTTGAAACATGGAAAAGCTCAGCTGTAGAACACTTTACATTTTTTCCAGAGCTTAAAACCTTCACAATACACTGAAACGTATCACTTGAAGGTGGAGGGTCTCTTTTATCGGGGCGTTTACTAGGCATTGTAGCTTAATATACTTGACTCGTGCCAGCCAAAGAGACCAACACACCGGATGAAATGAACTCAAAACTTGACTAACGGAAACTCCGTGAACCTGTGCCCCAGGCGAACCACTCCACTAATGACAGATTTTAAACTGACCGAAGAAACTTATTAACCTAGTTGCTCAGAATCACACATGGGAAGATTGTTTGAAATTAAAATAGTTAATGCAAACTCAATTATAGGTCCAAATATGCATTTATACATTACTGACATGGAATTGATACGTGAATTCAAGGTATTACAGTTGGTAGTGCTTGAAACTGTGGCAAATGACTGTTGTAAAATTTAATTGAGAATCAGAAATAGGACTTTTAAGATATAGAAGAAATATAACTGTTTTCATTGCAACTTATTTAAAAAAAAAAATTCAATTGAAACTGAACTTTTGATTGAATAAGTAGCTTTGAAAGTGAAAACTTTGTTGAAAAAGTTGTTTCGTTGGCTGCACGGTACGGCACGCTCACTTCTTCCGACAAACAAACAAAAGAAGATCGTGGTGATAACCAAAACATGGAGAATATTTCCCATGCAAATGCAAACAATTTAATTAAGGCCTAGATGTCCGACTCTGACGACCCTTCGGAAAGTACTCATTTCCGGCGCCTCAAGAAGAGAAGGCTGTTAGAATTAGATGATGAGGTAAGTGTGGTTTTCAGTATGTTTCATTATGTGAGTCGCTTCATACCCGTTGAGTATTCCTTTCCTTTAGTGTGTAGACCTAACCAATTGTTTGCAACAGGCTTAGACAGAAGCCTTGCCACCATATTTACACTGTTAAAAAATACCACGGAAAAGACCACAGAAAAAGTCTGGTCAATTAATTACCCGGAAGGTCTGTGCCCTTCCGTAGTTAGTGTACGGTGAAGGTACAGGAATTCTGTACCTTTACCGTACCACTATACGCTTTAACCACAGAGACCCTGTGCACAGAAAGTTTCCGTGGTTTGATCAAAAAAGCACGTAGGCTCTGAAGAGTGCAGTAACCCAGTATTCGCTGTACATTGTCATGCAATTTTGGAATGGAAAATGTCTGCGCTCTGGGATGTAAAACAATTGACCAAATATTGCATTGCAATAAACTTTACTTGGTCAGTTTTCCGCCTCGCAAAGGTGCATGCATTGTGAAAACTAAACAAATCACTCGACGCTTCCAGCTGCACAGAAAATTTGTATTGTGGAAATTGGGAGTCTGGTCTACATTACCAAAGTGTGTCCTGCCTCCCTGAATCCTATGATGTACTTCTTTAGAAATATGGTGAAGTCCCACTGTTGTCAAATGTGTATGGATCGGATAAAAATCAGAGCTAGTCCCTCCAGGAACCTCATAGCTCACTAAAAAGAATCACCAATAAAAGTTGCTAGGCTGATTTACTTCTTCCACTGCACAGCAGAACCACATTTGATGTAACATAGCTACAAATTTGTATAAATCCTAAACACGTAGTCTCTGAAAAAGAAAAACAAAAATTAGTTTCCTTATTTTCTGAGGTTAAAACATTATTAATAACAATCAACAATACTTACTAAGTTATTGATAACACAGAGAAAATGGGACGGACAGGTGCAATAGCCTTCTGGTTACTTCTGAAAAGATAAAGTAAAGGATAGTGACAGAGTGGTAAAGAAAATATTGTTTTTGAAAGGATGTTGCAATAGAACCAACCTCCATGTAGCCAGGACCCAGGTGGTTACAATTATTTTCTTGAAAAACCAACTTAGCAAATAAATGCACTAGTTTTATAGTAGGATTGCCTTAGGAATGTTGCTGCTCACTTGCATGTGCCACTTGCACCTGTGTATGGACAATATGTTAAAAGAAACCAGACTGTAAAAATATTTAAACATAAATTAGTTTAACCACTAAAATCAGTTACTTCATTTAGATAGGTTTTAATATGTACCTTCCCTACAGTTGAGCACTATGCCTTGAAATTAATGCTTTTGTTCTGTTGTTGCATGTGAGACACCTGGCTATTCTTTCTCGTGACCGGCCTCCCTGCTCCGCTGCTTGCTAAGAGTGCCTGCCTGCTGCCTGCCTACTGCTGTTCCAACGTTTTTCTATCTTGCATGTTAATCTGCTTCTTTCCTAGGAATAAAAAGGAATTTTACAAAAAAGATACAGAGGGAACCAATTATTCGACTCCAGGACACTTACTCTTCACTCGATGACACTAGAACATCCGAATGACTAGGCCGCTTCTCAAATCACTAGAGATTTCACACACCTGTAAAAGCAAATAGCAAAAACCAAGACACAACTTAATAAAATTAACTCACCACAGTCAAGATAACATAAATTTTTAACTGATTAAAAATTAATGAAAGAATATGACTACGTAGTATTTTCAGCTGTGGAGTATGGTTGGTCCCTCCATGTGGTGCTAAGCCTCATAGTAGTATGTAAAAAGCAGTAATATCATAAAAAATCTTCCAGTTCCTGAAAAATAGTTTAAGGTAGTTATCAAAACGTGCCAAAACAATCATAAAATGAGGCTAGAATTTTCCCAAATATGCTCACCTGCAGCAGACCCAATGGCAAATTGAAATTTCCAAAAGTCTTGATAAAACCCTTTAAAATTTCTTCACAGTGAAAGACTTTGGTCACAGTGAGTTACTCTCAACCTAAACAAAAAAGAGCAGACAACCAAACAATAAGTGAAAAGGTTTGCATACCAGAGGAAGGGAGGATCTCAGTAGTCAAAATTTACCTGCCAAAACAATCTCCCACAGACGACACCAGCCACAGAAGTCCAGGGTGGCTAATACCCAGCAAGATCCGACCCTCCAGTCCAAATGGACTGCCCAAGATAACTCAAGCACAAGGGTCGCAGTTGTGAACCAATTGAGCAGCCCTGCGGGGGAGTACCCAATCTATGGGGGGAAAATGGGGGAGAGAGATTAGTTTATACATACATCTAAAGAAGAAATTTAAAAAAAAAAACACATGCTTTCTTATACCTTGATAAATATTGTTGACGCACAGTTTGAAAAGAGTCATCAAGTCAGAGAAAAAAACCAATCAATGTGCATTAAATCTTGAGTAGGGGACAGTTGCCGCAGCCAATCTTACCAGATACCCACTCTATCCTTAGCTTTTGTCTCTTAAAGCACAGTGCAAAGGTAACCAATAAACCAGAAACACATGTGCAACACTGCAAACAAAAAAGAATGGAACAGAAAAACAGAGATAGTCATTACAAAATAAAAAAGAAAAGAGAGGAGGCTCAAGCAGTACAAGACTTACTTTATTAAGATATCCATCACATATCTTGCACATTAACGCAATAGAGTTGCAGAGCAATCAGCCTTTGCTTGCGACATAAGCAAGAATTCTCCTTATCATCCTCTCACTCTCTTATGTGGGATGGCCACACTGGCAAAAATAAAACAAAATAAAAAGTAGTTCAGGGAATGAAGCAGAGTACAAGTTAGGAGAGAATATTACCATTGCAGTGACATAAATAATGATGTCAGTAATTCCAATTCGCCCAGATGCACAAGAAAACATTACTTTCTATTGTTCTCTCTGCTTGACCACATAAGCATACTGTTCCACCTTAGTGGGTGGATGTAGGAAAAGTGATTCAGGATCAATATGACTTGAGGAGTAAGCTCCATCCCTCAAGCCTGGCAATAATTCTTGTCATCCTCTTACTCTCTTCTGAGAATTTGCGACTCTGGAAAAATTAAAACAAGAATTAAGTATAGTTCAGAAAATACAGCACAAAGTTAGAACAAATAAAGTGAAAGACAATAATACCTTTAAAATAACATAAATAATGTTTGCAGTAAATCCCACAGGCTCAGCTAGATCAAGAAAATTTGAGCTCCTCCGCTTCTTTTAGCTTGACCATAGTACACCCCAAGGTAGATGAAGAAATGGAGATAAAGGGTCCAATAAGTAAGTTTCATTCCTCAAGCCCAAAGAAAATTGTCAAGACATCCAAGACACAGCAAAGTCAAATGCCTTGAAAGCTTGGCCTAAAACATACTAGAAAAAAAAATGATTAATAAATCTGCAGTTTGAAGCCAGAACAAGATTACCCAAAGCTATTACCTCATGTCAATGTTTTCTCCATCACCTCTCCGCCTTTAAGCCTTCTTAATAATTTGGTGTTTGGTCAATAATATATCGTCCTTGCCTCAACTAGCACCAGTAGTTGCAATTGTTACAGTTGTTTGCCAATCATTGGGCCTCGATTTTGCAGTGAGCCAACAGCAGAAGGCTCAGATGAGAGACATCCTAGAAAGAAACAGAAAAACAGACACAGACATTACAAAATGGAACAGACAAGAGAAAAACCTCAAGAGATAACAGACTTACTACGTTAGGATATCCATCAGATATCCTGCAAATTTACTTAATAGTTGCTGTGCCACAAAGCATTAAGACTTTGCTCGTGACATTGGCAAGAATTTTTCTTGTCATCCTCTCACTCTCTTCTGAGAATTGGCAACACTGGAAAAATTAAAACAAAAAATTAAGTACAGTTTAGAAAATAGAGCACAAAGTTAGAACAATTAAAGTGAAAGACAATAATACCTTTCATATAACACAGATAATGTTTGCAGTAAATCCTCAGCTAGATCAAGAAAATTTGAGCTCCTCCGCTTCTTTTAGCTTGACCAAAGTACACCCCAAGGTAGATGAAGGAATGGAGATAAAGGGTCCAATAAGTACGTTTCATTCCTCAAGCCCAAAGAAAATTGTCAACACATCCAAGACACAGCAAAGTCAAGTGCCTTGAAAGCTTGGCCTAAAACATACTAGAAAAAAAAAAAGATAAATAAATCTGCAGTTTGAAGCCAGAACAGGATTACCCAAAGCTATTACCTCATGTCAATGTTTTCTTCACTACCTCTCCGCCTTTATGCCTCCCTTTTAACTTGGTTTGTGGTCCATAAAACTTTTCCTTGACTCGACAAGCACCACAAGTCTGCAGTTGTTATAGTTGTTTACCAATCACAAGGGCTCCAAAATGAAGTGCGCCAACAGCAGAAGGCACAAATGACAAATGTCCTGGAAGGAAACAGAGACAGGCATTACAAAATGAAACAGAGAAGTTAGAAAGACCAAGAGATAACAGACTTACTACATTAAGATATCCATCAGATGTCCTGCAAATTTACGTAATAGTTGCTGTGCCACAGAGCATTGAGACTTTGCTCGTGACATTGGCAAGAACTCTTCTTGTCATCCTCTCACTCTCCTCTTAGAATTGGCAACACTAGAAAATTAAAACAAAAAATTAAGTGTAGTTTAGAAAATAGAGCACAAAGTTAAAACAAATAAAGTGGAAAACAATAATACCTTTCAAATAACATTAATAATGTTGGCGGTAAATCCCATTGGCACAGATAGATCAAGAAAATTTGAGTTCCTTTGCTTCTTTCAGCTTGACTATAGTACACCCAAAGAAAGATGAAGGAATGAAGGGACTCAGAAAAATTGTCATCCCATCCAAGACACAGCAAAGTCAAGTGCCTTGAAAGCTTGGCCTAAAACATACTAGAAAAAAAAAAGATTTATAAATCTGCAGTTTGAAGCCAGAACAGGATTACCTAAAGCTATTACCTCATGTCAATGTTTTCTTCACCACCTCTCCGCCTTTAAGCCTCCTAAATAATTTGGTGTTTGGTCAATAATATCGTCCTTGCCTCAACTAGCACCAGTAGTTGCAATTGTTATAGCTGTTCGCCAATCATTGGGCCTCGAATTTGCAGTGAGCCAACAGCAGAAGGCTCAGATGAGAGACATCCTAGAAAGGAACAGAAAAACAGACACAGACATTACAAAATGAAACAGAAAAGAGAGGAAGATCAATAGGTAAAAGACTTACTTGAAAAAGATATCCATCAGATATCCTGCATTTTTGAAAGAATTAATAATGAACATTTTGTTGTATTATCTTTGTCACGTTAGTTTGCTTTTTTTATCTAAATGAAGCGATTTTAAGTCATAGTGGTCACGGAGTGCTTTAGTGTGATGCATTCATTTCCATCAAACTCATAGGTAGGAAGAGCATAGTAATCAGGGAAATCGTCGAGTGTAGCCAGCTTCAGGGTCAATCCGGGCTTTTTTACTATAAAGAATCCATTGAAGGAGTTCTCAGCAAACCTTTCTTCAAATAAAAAGTGAACTGTGCTAGTACCTCGTAGTAATACAATTCGCTTGATGCAGCCTACAATGAGATTTGTTTCTTCTGACCGCAGCACAAAACAAAAGTCTTTCTCATAGACAATTCCATTAATTGTAACACTGCGAAGTTCTTCAGCATCTGCCCAGTCAAAATCTGGGGGGAAGGCTTGTTGTTCCTCTTGAAGCATACTTTCTGGAGTAACCCCAACAGAAAAATTTGCATTGAAGACAATATCCTGTGGCAGTAGGTCAGACGATCCATGATCATAGGCGAACCTGCTGGTATACTTAGTTGCCATTGTTTTGGTAATATTTTTGTAATTTTTGCATGCTCTGACAACGTTTTTAAAGAAGGAATGTTTGCTTTCAAATCTTAAGGTAAACAATCTGGTAAGAGGGCCAAACATCAATATCAAATCAGGGTAGTGGCACAAATAGTGGTGCTTTGGTGTTAGGAATTTAGGCAAGAGATGTTTAATTTGAGAGAGATATGATTGAATTATGAAACCCAGGAATGAAATTTGGGCCCAAGTTATTTTTGGAGCACATACAAACTCACACACTTGTTTCAGGAGGAGGTACAGTTGCCACATGGGATCTTCTGTATCTTCTATCAGGTCGTAGATCATGAAAGGGAGTAAGCGGAGTGTGTTCCAGTTTTGACAGGCATTTCCACCTAACTTCTCCAAGGTCTTGAGGGGTGCGGGGGCATCCTTTGCATCCGAACCTTTGCACTTGAATGTTTTGATGCGCCTGTTTAATGTTGCCAAAGTGAACCAACCCTTTGTTTGAATGAAATATTTAAGAATTGCAGCCAGAACATCCTTGATAATTCCTTCGAATAAATCATGTGCAAGACAAGGTGGTTGAGCTCCTACCACATGAAAATTTAAATCGGCTGAGTTCAGAGCACAAGGTCTGTACTTTACACCTCTATAGCTCACGGCGCACATTTTGCGATATGCAGTCTTACTCATAATTCCTGACAGGTTTCGTTTGGAAGGTGCCGTGGACCTGTCAGCAACCTTCTGTGCTCTGCGCTTGGCTTTCTCATTGGCCTTTTTGTGATCCTTTATGCCCTTTCTCTTCAGTGCAAGCCACTTTTTTTTAGCAATCACCACGTAGCTGTCATAATCTTCAGCATTTCTCAGAGGCTTCACTTCATGCGGAGTTTCACGGAATTGGGTTTTCGACATAGTACAAAAGCGACAAGAGAACTCAGCACTAGAAAAATTTCTGACGTAGCCACCTATTGTGTTCTGACCAAGTGAGTCACCCAGAAGAAATAACAAGCAAACTGGTACCACATTACCATCTATGTCAATGCCATTTACTTTAAGGTCATGAAGTTCGTCTATTAAGGGCTTTAAAGCTTGCTTCATTTTGTCAAAATCTTCAATCTCTTCTGCTTGAGAACATTTCATGTCATTTTCCAAAATCATGTAAACTAGCTGGATCAGATCAACTCTAGACCTGTATTTGGCTGGAATATTGCCCAGAGAGTAATAATACCCAACAGGTTTGTAAACTCCTGAAGACGGAACAAAGGCATTAAAATCAAATGCATCCTGAAACATGAGCAGCTGCAAACAGGGTCCTTCATGACTCTTTCGATGATCCCTGTAAGCGGATCCATCCATGAAATCACTGAAAATTGCAGGGTCCTTTGAAATGTCATAATCAAATGATTTTTTCACAGCATCTTTAACTTTAGGATCTCTCAGCAAAATATTTAAGGAATCACGAATTGAGACATAATGAGCTTTGCGAGACTTGCCAGTATCTGATGGAACTAAAGGAATTTCTTTCACTGGAACAAAGGGAAAATTCTTTTGATAATACTGAGATCGGGAATGGTCAGTACCAAGTTGTTCACTGTCTTCATGCACATGGTGAACATTGAACACTGTATCATTTTTGAAAGTTCTGTGCAGTACTGATTCAATCACTGTTTTATCCAACGGAGTACCTTGAAGTTCCTTCAGCAAGGCTTTCTTCAGCCTGTAGTGGCTAAGCTCGACCATGACTTTAATCTCTGCAGATATCTGCTGAACAGTACTAGCTGGAACGAAATACACAGACTCCAATTTGAGATAGAAATTGGCAAGCTCTTCTTTGATTAGACAGTCTGGATATAAATCTGCATCTTCATCAGGAATCATGGAACCTTCTTCATAAACAGTAGTATCAGGTCCGTCATCTTCTACATTACTGTCACTAACATCACAAATTGCCTCATTCTGAAGCATTGGAACAACATCAGAAGTAGGATGATGTCTTGATAAGTGAGTCCTAAACTGAGGAACACGAGAGAAGGAAGAGGTACACCCATCAAAAATGCATGTAAATGTGTCACCTTTCTTCAGGTGATCGTTAACCATGTGCTTCGAATAAAATTCTCTGGATACAATCTTGGCGTTGCAAGTGGGCACAGGGCAAGGATTGGCAGTTGATCTGGGCACAGCTGGAGCAGCCATGACTTTACTCACATGTGACCTACTGACATGTACCTTGTAAGAAGCTGCTGATGAGAGCCGCACTAAGCAGCCCGGAAAGCCACACACTATCGAAAAATTCTTGGCAGAGCTATGAATTTTGCTGTGCTCGCAAAATAGAGCAGGCGTTTTAAATGATTGATTACAGTGCTTGCAACAGTGTGTAGGTCCTGGGTTTGGCTCGACTCCAGCGATCAGAAGGAGCAAGACAAGTACCCCAAGGGGGAATGCTTTCAGTCCTAAACTGGTGCTGGACTCACTTCTTCCTCCAAGAGCATGAGACATAGACCGAGGGACGCCACGAGAACTGTAGCGTCCAATCCGCTGGCGATAAACTTCTATAGGAACACCCATTGTCTGCAAAACAGAAAGAAAAATACACAATTAGCGAACGAACGACGCCAAAAAGTTGCCAAGCAACTTTAGGTTAGGGTTGCACTTACATAGGGTGAGAAAATTCTTTTCCAGAGATAACACGAATCCAAAACTCAACAAATTGGACAACAGACAAGAGACAAGGAACCAGGACAAGGGCAAGGGTCCAGCCTTCTTCAGATAAACAGATTAGCTCCTTGGACTAGCTCTGAATCTCTCACAGACGAAACCAGGCGATGCACCACCGGGGTCAACACGATAACTAACTAGGAGGGAGAGAGACAGAAAATATGCGTGCGTATGCGTGCGCCTCGTGGTGTGGTACCCCTGATAGAATGGAGGGAAGGACCTCTGAAGACCAAATATATTCTGAAACAAAAGTAGGTACAAATAAACATTTGAAACACTCTCACACACAAATATTTCTTGAGTGATGAGCCCACTATTTTCACTATTCTTCGCAGTCGTAAATAAAATTACCAGTGCCGGTAGTTACTCTTTGTTGGCAGAACTGCTCCTCAATGACAAATGAAACGCGCATTTCGAATGTATTTCGGTTTGAAAGTTCTCCTAGTCTGGTCAGTTTGCACTTTCGTTATTTTTTTTTTTTGTGAGGATTCCAAAATGAGTGTAAGTTTAACTCAAGGCAATTCAGTGATGGTTTATTATTTCAGTGGCTGCAACTAACTAACCTTATGTTACTTTCTGTAGTTGGCTGACAGAATTTACAATGTGGTACGAGGGGTACTGAGCTCGGATGATGATGTCCGCACTATAGTCAAGCATTTATTATCGGCCGAAATTGGAGTCACAAACCTTCAGGAATTAGCTATGGTGACCCTAGACGTTCTGCCTCAGAGTGTAATGATACCATTTGTGAAAAAGAAACCTCTGATGGAGGCATTTGCCAAGTGTGCCTCGAGTGAGTGCATGCCACAAAAGCAGTTACAGCAGACAAATTACTTCGCCTGCACTGAGTCAAGCAGGTGACTGACTAAACTAATGCACACCCTTAATTTGCAGCAGGACAGGACAGGCCTGAGCCAGATTGCTCTATCCTGAACCCACCATCGACCAGTGCAACCAGCAGCAGCATACCAAATGTTATTCCTGACCATGCAGTGTTTACGTTTAACGTACCTTGGAACCAAATGCCAAAAGAAACAATAGATAATCTAAACAAAGCCAAAGACATGAAAGTAAGGGCAAATCCTAAAGACATTGACTCTCTGAAACTGGCAATTGCCAAGAAACTTAAAAGTTTGTACGAAAGCCACAAAGAGGTGTTCCCTGGCTCTCAAAAATATCCTGGCCGGAAAATTTACCAGAAAGTAACAGATCAGGTACAATTAAATGTAACACAGATTGTGCCATGTCAATTGGCTGTTTAACATTGTTTAGCATTACATTCCCTTTCTGTGTTTACTTTTAGGTTGAAGCTAAGTTTGGTGACAGTGTGAAGACGGTCATAAAAGGTAAAGTGGTGCAGAGCTCGCAATCGAATTTTTTCCGCGCTTTTGAGACCTCTGTAGAGAATCTGATGAGGTCTAGTGCCCAAGGCAGTTCCAGGAAATCCAATGTGAAAAAAGGGGGCTCAGTTGTTGGGGTTGACCCCAACGCCTACAACCCCATCATGACTGCTGCTTCTAAAGAGGTCCAACAGGGTATCAAGGAGCTTCTTCAAAATGAGATACTATTTGGGACCGATGAAGTTGACTGGCCCCTCATTATAAGATATATGAAAGAGACATACGAACTCCAAAGGGACAACATAGTTCTCTACACATCTAGCATGTCAAGTGACAAACCATCAGAGTCTAATGAGCCAGATGACCCAGAAGAGCAGAAGATCTTAACAAAATTGAAACAAGAGTGGCCATTTTTATTTACTATGAAAGGTTTGGAGGTGCATCATGCAACTCTCACAAGAAGAGACTTGGCAAGTAAAATTAAAATTTTCATTGATGAACTCATGGACTTGACATGTACCTTCATGACAACTTCATCAAGGTGCAATGCTCAAAACATTGTGATAAGACTAAGACTAGAAGCGAGGTTTGAAGCAGTAGGGCCAGAGTTAAAGTTCCTTTCCATGCTGCACATGACTGCCAATCATTTTGGCGAGGACTTCCTTAGTTTTGTTTTACCTGCTGAGGTAAGAGTTAACGAACTAATAGTGCCCATTATTAAAGAACTTTAAATAAAACAGATAGTGTCTTTACATTTTAATTTGAATTGCAGAGAACATGTCAACCATCAGAACTACCATTAGCTGTTCTGAGAGACAAAGCAGATCCCTGTATTGTGGCCCTAGGTGAGTACAGATCTCACAGTATCTACTAAGCAAAGTACTTTTCATTTCTATAACACTAAAAACATGCTTAAATTGTTAACAGACAGTAACATTTATGCAGCTGAAAAGTATGTAGTCTGTGCCGACGGAGTGCCTTTAGTTGAGGTAGAAAACCCAAAGAAGGCATTTCTGGCTCTAGTACAAATTTGCTTTGTCTTTGATTTGGAATACCCCAAAGGCTTGGCCCTTACCATGGAATTCGCAGAGCGGTAAGATATATGAGAAATAAATAAACTAACTCAAAAAATATCAATATTACAATACAAACTACTTTTTACAGATACATTTTTGATATGGGTCTTGTTGACACCAAATGCAAAAAGAAAGGACGGCAAATTTTGGTTCTATCTGAAGTTGTTAAAAAACTCATCACAAACTTGGAAGAATTTGGAACTTTTTTAAAAGAAGAACTTCAGAAGTAATTATAAATTTATGTTGGCAGTAGTATTATTGTCATTTTTATCAACATGAGATGGACTTGAACTCATCACAAACTTGGAAGAAAATTAATCATCAATTTATGTAGGCTGTCTTATTGTCATTATCAATATGAGATCAATTTCATGTCTTCACAAACCAGTTAGGAAATTATTTAAAAGAACTCCAGAGACAATTATGGATTTATGAAGATAAATGCTATCCATGTTAAATCAACTTTAAAATTATTTTATTTTATTTTTTTAATAGATAAACTTTAAGTTTAAGGTTAATATAGCAGCCGGACAATAAAAGGGTAAATAAATGGATAATTGACATACCTTTGGGTAATTTTGTTGTGAATGAAGTCCAGTGCCTGTCACGCCTAGTTCATGTAGAGAGTAGAACAGAGCTTGCCCAGCGATAACTCTGTCCAGCCAGACACACTGTCCAAAATAAGAGGAACTCTGTAACACAGAAGCATACATATTAGAACTTAATAAAAGAAATTAAAAAGAAAATACGAGACCTGTTTGGGACTGAAGAGAGGGGGCAGACACTTCACTGAGAATGCAGAATTGTTGTTTGCCTGTGATGGCGGATGCTGGGAGAACATTAGTCTGCCTGACACCGCCTGCACAAGGAAACATCTCATGAGTATAAGAACCAATTGTAGAAAGTGCAAATACACACAGAACACAGTTACAAAGAACTAACAATCAACACAGTCCTTTTGTAGCATTGAAAAATACCAATATTTGATGGCTCAATATAGTGCATCAAGAAATTACATAAGGCTGCCTCAGTTTTGTTTCAACGGTGGGATTCAAAGACTGCTCCCGTTACAAATGCTAACAAAGGTATCACGCCTTGGGCACCAAGTAAACACCCATTACTATAAGATATAAAAACAACAAAAACAACAAGCAGGAATGCACTGCACACTTACTTGTCTCCCCTCCCCGGCCCTTCCTCTCCCCTGTGTTCCATAAGGCTCAGATACCACTTCTATGACTGTGCAGCAGTCGGCAACATGAACCTCAAGGACACTGCAACAGACAAGAGTACACCAAATGTATTAAAAATTAAATAAAATTCACAAGAGGCAAAAAGAGAAAGAAACAAAAATTCAAAACTCACACTAGCTTCTGATATCACCATCCTGTTCCATACTTATTGTGTAAGTGCTGGTCGTGAAAGCCCAGCTCAGTAAATTTGGTTGTTTCCTATAGCAGATTGCAGATGTTTCCCCTGAAGTAAAGAAAATAACTTATCAGCATGAGCGTTAAATCACCATTATTGCAAAGGTTTATAACGCCACAGTAGATACTCACACATGGCCTGAGTCAAGTCCATGAAATGCAGCGAGCTTGCAATTCCACCACCAGGAGAAAACTCACGTCACACAACTAATTTGCAGAGACAAGATGATGGTCTCTTTCACCTGGGGACGCAGCAGGAGTATCTGTCACAGTTTAATGGCAGCAACACGACACCTCATCATCCCACATACAACAAGCAATTCTGCAAAAGAAAAAAAAAAATCATGAGTCATCCTTGAATTCATGAACAGAAGGCTTACGACAGAGGCCTTACCTGGGTGTCCTATGCCACAGGAATTGCTCAGGATGCATGAACCAACAGTCCCCACAAGAGACACAGACGTGATGTCTTTGCACTGGTCCTGACAGGAGGTATCCCCTTGGAGCTGGGTCGACAGATACACCTGCAAGACCAGTCCACAGTTAGAACAGAAAACAATAGGGACAGATACAATGAATATCACTAGCTACACTTTGGTGCATAGACGAATGATCAGAGCATTCTTGGCTCAGACTAGCAGACTGCCAAGAAATTTGTCACAAAATTAGAGATTACCCTACCCTGAGTCAATTTGTGGCAAATATCACTACAAACAAAACAAGCCCAAGACCAGATTTTTAGAACAATTGGATCTGTAGAAATCTTGCGCTCAAACCTCCTCAACATGATCTTTGAATTGGTTCCGCTCCAGGTCATAAATTTTTTCCCCTTACAGTTCTAGCTGTTCTGATGCAACATATGAAAAGGAAAAGTTACCCCTTTGTCTACAAGAGAAAAATCTTAAATTTCTCATAAATACATCTTGGTAAATAATTTTGAATTATTCAGATTAAAAATTCAGTGTCAAAACTGGCAACAGTAAAATCAAAGAGGAAGAAAATAGGAAATAACTAGAGTTCCACAGTAACAGCAATATTTTTTTTTTACAAAATTATGGTGCCATCATCTCTCAAACACACTAGACCAAGCCACCCTCTAAGCAAAGAAAAACAAGAATCCCTTTCATGTGAAAGGAAACCATAGTGAGGCCAAAGAGGGGCTTTGAAACATTACAGAGAAATTATTATAAGCTTACCCATCATAGCTAGGTGTCCTCCAAGAAAAATAAACAACTTGGCAAGGAAATGTAGGGTTGAAGTCTAGCCAGATACACCCTGTCCAAAATAAGGGAAGCCCTGCAATTAGAAGCATACCAATTAGAACCCAATAAAAGAAATAAAAGAGAAAAGAAGACAAAGCCCCTCCTCACCTGCATTACAGTTGACAGTTGACACTTTTAAGTCAGCAGACAAGATCAACCTTAATGTTGGTCCCAGTTCATCCTGGGCAAGGATTCCATTCCTCACAGCAGTGCACAGATTGTCTAGGATTTTCTTCCATGATGGCGAAGACCAGGTCAGACACCGCTCTGAATTGCAGAACAAAAAATCATTACAAGCCTCATACTGTCACATGTCATTAGATATTAGTCGGTGTCCTTTGAAAACAGAACAAAGACAAAATAAAAACCAAACTTCTATACTCAGGGAATTCTTGAAACCAGTGGAGGATTTTCTCACTTCAGTCCATAAATGAAAGTTGAGGGCAATCTTAGCTCGGACAGCGGTAACACCCAAGTTAATGACTGATGAACAACGGCCAACCTGAAAACACAACAGAAAATAAAATAAAGTTGGCCAATGAGACGAATGATATGATGAAACTGAATTCATCATTTTCACATATGCAATATGAATTTAAAGGCAAGACTTATCACCAAACATTGAAACAAGAAAGATGTTTTGGTGACTGGTCCACTGAGAGATAAAAGTCTTTCCGATATCAGTGAGATTTTTGTGTCACACCAGATTATTTTTGACAAGAACTCATGTCACTGAACTGGAGACACTAAGAATTCTTAAGGTGGCACCACAATTGGAACCATATCACACCAAAAAATACAGTACAGAAGGTTCACGAATTAAGTGGTGTCCAGAAATGTTAGCGACTGACGAGTGGAAAGTAATGGGTTTTATTATGAGACAAAATTTTAGCAGTTGCCAAAAGGGTTAGATCACAATTGATTTACTGCACTTGGCAAACAATAGAAGGACTTTTAATTTTGTGATCCTAAAGATGCTACTACATTGGGCTCGTCCCTCATCACATTTTCACGAGACGAGTAATTTGTTTCATTGTATTAGGTCATAAAGGTCAAGTAAATCAAGAGCGTTCCTCCAAAATAATGTGCGAGAATTAATTATTTTCTTGTACTTTTGTGAAAGCCTTACCAAGGAATGAAAGGAGCTTTTTGAAATCTGTTAAGTTTAAGGAGCACAGTGCAATTTACAGAAGAAAATAAACATAAGTATATTCCTGTAAGTTAAACCGTATGGCACAGAGCTGCTTCCCCGTTGGCTACAAATTTGACTTGTTTGAAAGGATCACTGCCGTAACAGCTATGTGCCATACTGTTTAACTTACAGGAATATACCTATGTTTCTTTGTTTCTGTATGTCTTGTTGTGCTCCTTGATCTTAACAGATTTCAGACAGCTCTTTTTATTTCCTGGTAAGGCCCTCACAAAAGTAAAAGAAAATAATCAATTCTCGTACCTTTTTTCGGAAGAACACTCTTGATTTACTTGATTCTCATGACCTTATACCATGAAATAAATTACTCGACTCAAATAAGTGAGTGAAAATGTGATGAGGGATGAGCTCAATGTAGTAGCACCTTAACATTAGAATCTGTTTGCAAGCAGTTAACCAATACTCACATGACGCTAGTGGAAGTGGTACGAAGCAACTGCACTAAATTGAAATGGGTGCGTGGAAAGAAGGGGGGAATATGTAGGGCCAAGTCCTGAAGGCTGCCCTGGAAACCCTGGAACAAGAACGTAGCATTTGTACTAAACTCTGTGATAGGTTATGTTCGCGCGAGCTTCACAACACAATCAAAACACCGGATTAAACCGGGCAAGTCGAATGATACGAAATATTCAAATGAAAAACTCAAACACATTCATAAAAAGCAAAGCAACAATAAAATAGCGTCAAGAATAAAAGAATCCACAAGAATACATCATAACTTTGGTTCCTACGAAAACGTGACTTCCGCGAGAATATTTGAGGTGACAAGGTAAAGACTCGCTAAGCAACAACGGGTGGAATTTGTTATTGCTACGAACAAAGATAGAATTGCAGTGTTTGCACACGATAAAGAGAAATCATTCAATAACAATACGCATTAGAGACTCTGAATAGAAAGCAAAAGTTGTTTACAAAGCAACAGGGGGACAAAAACGAAGGTGACGGACCAGAAATGAGAAATTTAGAGCAGCTTAAACGATTAGTGCCAGTTAACGAGCATGCGCCAGATAAAGAAAAGGCCAAACCATAGAAAGCATTCCAGTTTTAAATAAATCTCACCGATTTTCGCGAAGAGTTTTCGATGCCCCCGTTGCAGACAGGAAGACGCGTCGGAGTCTGCTACGTTTCAAACTGAATTTCGCATAGAATGCGAAAAATCGCGGGCTATTTCAAAAAGGGACTGCGAGTGTCACTATTCTACAGTCACTCTTTTAGGGAACTCTTTGTCACATATGTCACTCACATAACGGCAGGGGAACATGCCCGAACCAGGACCACAGCCGAATAGAGTGGCTGCGTTTGCTGTGTCAAAAGAGCGTCATTATTTGAAGAATCACGGAATGAGTTGAATTTCGTATAATTGTTTACCACCACATTTCTCATAGTGCACTCCTAACGTCGTCTGCACCGCTGTTTAGTTTTTAGTTTGGCGAAAGAGGAGTGATGTTTCTGTATAGTTTTGAGTCTTTTGCTTTTCGTGAAACGAACCTTCAAACAATGAACATTGGAAAATGATCGAATGTGGACCGAATTTCCACTCGTGTCTCGAGCCACTCGAGTCTAGTGCCTACAAGCTGCTCAGGGAGGCGATAGTCACTAGTCACTCACATTGCCGGCCCATCAGGAGAGGTTATCAACATCAGCTTCTCATGTATTCTGCACTGGAGCTGGAGCCTCCAATCCTCAGTAGTACCTCAGGACGACGCAGTGCTTTGTAGGTACAGTCCCGATGTGTACCATGAACGTCACTATTGAAATGAGATTGGGGTTTACGAATCACTGTCACATCCCACAAACCTCATACGTTTCCAACAAGGGTCAGGGTCTACAGCGGAAAGATTGAAAGTGTCATAGTCACTTGACTCATACGTATACTTAGCACACAGTGAAAGATGGAAGAAAAAGTAGCAATTTTGCTTATATGTCATGCATTATCTTATCCGTTTTGGACACCAGAAACCCACAGTCATTCCGTGCACGGTAAATTTCTGTGTACGGAGAGTCTGTGCTTTAAATAATACTGAATATTTCTGTGACGGACTGGGACTAAGGTTTCCGTACACAGAAATTTTCCGTCACAGAGGTGGTCTGTGGTGTGTCTGTACCAATTTTTTTCCGTGGAAATTCTGTGGTTCACCACGGAATTTTTTACAGTGTAAACACACTGATATGAATTCTACTCTTTTTGCAGGAGGGGCACTTAAACTTGAACAATGATTCTCATGAAGCGCCATCCAATGATAATCAAGAAAATGACTCCCAGTCACCATCAGATCCTGTAAGAATCACCGCCCAATTTCCATATTCATAGACAAGACATCATTTCTGTAAAATATATCTGTTAGATTTATGATATTTTTACTTTTCAGGAAATCCACAGTTCAAGCAGTCTCGACCAGCTTCAACATTCTGAGAGTAGTGTTGGACATAGCAGTCATAATGAAGATGAAACCAGTAGCAGCGAAGCTAATGACACGAATGAAGAAAGTAGTGATGTTGAACTTGGAGGGAATGAACAAGAAAATTCCCTTCAAATGAGTGAAGGAAACAGTGATGTATTTGAAGAAAACAATGACTACGTCAATGAAGGAAATGATAGTGCAAATGAAGAAGACAATATTCTTGTAGTGAGTGAAGAAAGCAGTGATGGTGAACTAGAAGGGAATGAAGGAGACTATGCTTTTAACTTGAATGACTGTAACCTGGACACCATCGTTAATTTGAATAGTGGAGTAAGTGCTAGAGATATCTTGCTTCTCTCTCTGGGCCTTAGTATTCGCCATAATTGGTCTTACGAAAGTTTAATTGACCATTTGACTTGTCAGAACTCGCTTTTAGATATGCCCTGCCTGCCTCAGAGTAAAGAAAAACTTTGGAGTGTCATTAGCAACGAAACTTCAGAGCTTCAGTATCATGCCTACTGTGATTTGTGTCGCTCATATTTAGGACCCAAAGAAAGGTTACCGATTTCTTCCCCGTGTATTAATGATCTTTGCAAAGCTGTTATTGTTCGGTCCAATGTGAAGTACTTTATTACCCTGAGCTTAAGGAAACAGCTAGAAAGATTCTTGTCATTGCCTAATATAGCACAGCAACTAAAATACCCTCATGTCAGACAGAAAAGAAATCAGGACAATGGTACTCTGCAGGACATATTTGATGGAGAAGTGTATAAGAGATTAGTGAAAGAGAAGATTATAGACCCTGATGTTGACTTAACTTACATTTTTAGTACTGATGGTGTTAAGATTCTTGGTGGTTCCAAAAGCTCCGCATATCCTTTGTACGTCAGAATCAATGAGCTCCCTCCTAATTTGCGACAGAAGCACCTTTTCTTGGCTGCTGTGTGGGTTGATACAAAAGATCCTGATATGAATTGTTTTCTGAAGCCGTTTGTGGATGAAGCTAATATTTTGAGTTCTGTAGGTGTCTGCTGGAAGCCAAATGGCCTTAGTGAAATTAGGAGCAAATTCTTCCCAATTGCTCAATGTGTGGATTCTAAAGCTCGGTGCCAGCTTTACAATATGCATCAATTCAATGGAGGCAATGGTTGTGTTGTATGTGATGTGGATGGAGTATGGAGTGGTGCAAACATGAGGTATCCTGTTTTTGGTCCTCAAGGCACTTCTTCACCCAATGTACGGACAGAGGAAAATTTAGTGGCAGACATGATTGCTGCTGAAACTACGCACAAAGTTACCAATGGGGTGAAGGGAGTTTCAGTATGAATGAATTTGAACCACTTTCAAATGACTACTGGTTGTGGAATGGATGATCTACACACATTGTATGAGGGCTGCGCTAAGCACCATACGGATCTTCTGATGTCTCTGCAAGGCACTACACCCATTGCAGTGAGAGAGAGAATAATCAATCAAAGAATGAATTCTATGAAGACACCTTCAGGAATTTCAAGGAAGCTTGGAGACATCTCAAAAAGAAGTTCCTGGAAGGGTTCTATGTGGCGGAACTGGCTTCTTTTCTATGCATGTGTGTGCATGAAAGATTTAATACCCCAGAAATATTTGGATCATTTTGCCCTTTTATCTCATGCTAGTTTCCTGATGAGCGAGGTTGAAATACATCCTCAAAACAAGACTTTGATCCACGATTTACTTTTGCAGTATCTCAAATTATTTCAGAAATATTTTGGAATTAATCATATGTATTATAACTGTCATTTACTCCTTCATTTTTTAGAATCTATAAGAAAATCTTGTGGCCCCCTTGGGCCTCTCTGGTGTTATTCAACTTTTATTTTTGAATCCTTGGGGCATCGTAAATTGTGTCTCTCAGCATGTTTCATTCCCCCAAGGAGCTGTTAAGCAAATAGCGTACAGGCACCTCATCAAACAGCTTGTAAATTTTTACATTGAATTATAGCTAAATTGTTGTCCCCCTCCACTATTGAACACCTGAAGTCAATGTTGATAAAAACTAGAAGAATCACTCAGTCTGTTGGAGGACGCACAATTTTTTGGGAGAAAGGAAGTTCAAGGAAACCAAATGAAATCAAGAGAGGGAACTGTCTTGAAAGTGCAGGCTTTGCAGGAGTTGAAATTAATTCTGAGTATTTCCCCATGTTTTATACAAAAGTGTAACTGTACAGCACAGCTGATGAGTTAATTGGGCTTATTCCTTTTGATTTCAATCACATTTAACCTTCCGTTTGCTAACAAGAACACAACCATTGAATTTTCTAATGTATTTAACATGCTAACTTTCGAGTGAACCTTTACCGACTACTTTGGGGCCGCAGTAGCTAAATTTTAAAAATGTTAGTATCCCCTAATACCGTGTCACTAAAACAATGTTATGACAAGTTAAAGAACCCCAAATTAATAATGAAAAGATGAAGCAGAGCATCACCTCAGTGAAAAATTAGTGAGAAATAATAAAACCAACACAAAAAATAGCTTTCATTAATTGATCGACAGAACACAAGTTACTATTAGGAGAGGATTAATGAGACCGACTTAACAAAGTTTGTTTGATTGAAAGTCTGTCAACTTAATGATGAAAACACCCCAACATTTAAAAATACCTGACATTATTTGGTGTCAGAAGGTTGACTTGAAATAAAGCAACTTAATTGAATTAACATTCAAAGGAAAATTCATACAAAGTCAACTCACCATTCAAAAACGCGGTCCGCGGGGACGCGCCCTCGAACCCAGGAAGATGGGGGCCGGGAGGACGTGCCTCTGCCCTCGGGTTGAAGTAGGGCCGGGGAGGAACGTGCCTCTGCCCTCGGGTTGAAAGTGAGGCCCCGGGCCATTGCCCTGGGGTTGAACTGAGGACGGGGCATTGCCCTGGGGTTGAACTGAGGACGGGGCCTTCGCATGGGGTTGAACTGAGGCCGGGGCATAGGAATGGGGTTGAATGGAGGGAGGATTTGGGATCAAAAGGGGACGTGGAGCCGGGGGGGCTGACAACAACCGGCGGAGCTGAGGGTGCTGCTGAGGGTGCACTTGAGAGGATTCAACACGATCGCCAAGGCGCAGGAGAGCACTCTAGAACAAAAAAGAAATTATGATATAAGTAGGTAGCAAATTATTTACTGAAGGGTACTATACATGTCAAATCAAACTTACAACTCGCGGCTGATCGGAACGAAGCATAGGGGGGCAGACACCGATGCGAGGGCAGGGAACGGGGGCAGCAAATAAGGAAGGAATGGCAGAGGGGGCAGGGGCAGGGGCGGGGCAGCAAATAAGGAAGGAATGGCAGAGGGGGCAGAGGGGGCAGGGGCGGGGGCAGAGGGGGCAGGGGCGGGGGCAGAGGGGGCAGGGGCGGGGGAAGGGGTGGAGGCAGAGGGGGCAGGGCGGGGGGAAGGGGTGGGGGCAGAAAATAAGAAAGGAATGGCAGAGGGGCAGAGGGGGCTGGGGCGGGGGCAGAGGGGGCAGGGGCAGGGGCGGGGGAAGGGGTGGAGCCCACTGTACCCTGGGGTTTCCCACCACACTCAGGGAATCCCTTGAGGAGCTCCTCAAGGGCACACCTGAGCGCGGCTGGGTTGACCCCAGGGTACAACACAGCTCGCACCCCCTTGGTGGGAGTGGCGCGAGGGGGACGCGGCGGGAAGGGGGTGGGGAGCAGGATGGGGGGGAAGCTGGGAGGGGGGATGGGGGCTTGTAGGAGGATGCAGCCTCGGAAGGTCGCAGTCTCTGCCTGATGGTCTGAAAATAAACTCAAATTAAAACTCGAACGCGACAAAAAAAAAAACAAAAAAAGACGAAGACAGAGAGAAAACATACCTCAGTGGATGGACGACCGAGAACTCGGATGACCTCCGGCGAAGAGGACTCAGATCCACCCACGGACGCCTGGACGGGGGAGGCGGGGCGGGGCACCTCGGCATCATCAACCTCAGGCGATGACGAATCGAAGAGGCCCTACAGACGAGAAAGGAAATAGTTGCGTCTCAAAAGACATAACACAGATTTGAAATGAAAAGTTTCAAACTCACAATCATTGCTGATAACAGTCGTCAATCAGGGTCTCAGAGTCCAGCTGAGACAAGGCGGGAGTCGGGGGGAGCGGAGACGGTGGCGCGCAGGGCACCCCTTCCACCCACTCCACACTAGAGGGCGGTGAAGAAGGGGGCGATGCCCCTTCGGTCGAGGGTGATGCTCCTTCGATGGGACTAGAGGCACAGGGCTAAAAAACAGACAAAAAAAGATTAATCATTTGCACAACGTTTTAAAACTTGACTAACCTTGTTCATCCATCTTCTCGGCCTGATCTGACGATAAGACACGCGATGGATGAACAAGGTTGTTTGAGACATTCGCAATGTATTCTAGTAAGTTTTTTATGAAAAAAGCAGAACGAAATTAACAGTGCGAATACCTCCAGAGACGCAGTGAACAACGAGAGCGCAACGAGACGTTTCATCTGCGCGCCCCGACTTACGGAATATTAACGCCCTGTGGTCGGCATCCCGTCGTGTCGGCATCGCGCGACAGGCCAGCGCGCCGTCAAGGTAGGCAGCCCAACTGGCTCCAGTGTCCCACGCGGTTCCTGCTTCGGGGTGTGCGAGAGAGACAGTTCGCAAAAAAGCGCGCTGCTCAGAGGCGAGAGAGAAAGCACGCCAGGAAGCGCACTACCACGAGTGCGAGAGAGAAAGCACGGCAAGAAGCACACAGCCGTGAGGGCGAAAGGGACAGAGTGACGAAAACATCGCAGTACCGTGAAGCGATAAAAGACACTAAGCATACGACTGGCAAACACCACACGCGAACGAAAGACGAAAGAAGAGGATGTAAACAAAAGCAACAAGTGCTGCTGCAGGGCCATGGCACGGCCAAGCAAGACAGGACTCGACATGCTCTCACACACGCATGCACACACGCACGCAAGGCACACGCCACAAAGCCAAAATCGTGATAAAATCGGAACATACTCACTGTGTATCGATTCACTAAGTCACGCTTAACTTAGCCAACGATACATAAAGTCGCAAATGATAATTCTGAAACGTGAATGATGAGATGAGAGGTGAATTGGATGACACAACAGGGACGCCAGCAAGGTTAGGTCGCCACGCCGTAGCCGACGTCGCCACGCAACGCTCATTGCACATCGAAATGCGGATTTTGGTGTGAAAATCACAGCGCAGACTTTAATGAAAGACTCCAATTCAAGTGAACAGGAGAACAAAAGGACTTGGCGTGCGATGGCGGCGCCGCGTGGTGGCCTGGCCTAGGCTGCGTCGCACACAAACGATTTACTCGGCAAATAAATACTTACTCGTATATCGAGAAGCAACTCCTCTTCATCTAGGCCTTCGAGGCCTTCATAGAGCTTCCCAGAGACGTCCAGCGAAATGTCGTCAAACGATATGATGACACACATAAAATCGCAACGCATGCAACGTAGGACAGGAGGGCACCGACTGAAGCTTTGAGAAGCTTCTCGGCGGCGCCCGGCAGAGAAGGGGAGGGGGATGCACAGGGCGGAGAACGGAAGGGATGCGCGCGCCACTTCCTCGCGCACAAAAGTTTGAATGCGATTTAATGTTTAAGACTTAGAATGAGTTGCGTTGCGGTACAAGGGGGTTCCCACGGCAAGGCAAGGTCACCGTCATCATGGAGGGAGCCTCACTCGACCGCCGGCAGCATGATGACGCACTTGTTGGCGGCAAAGCTCGTCCCCGAGCGGCGACGTAGTCCCATTGCCCACCACTAGATGGCGCGCTGAGCGCCGCAAGCGCGGCCCGGCTCGTCACGGCGCGGTTCTCCCCGGCGGTGGCGCGAAAATTCAAACGCAGCGCGGAACGGCCCGGTACGGCACTCGCGGCGGACGACAGCTTAGGTTACACTCAGACAAGAACAGACCTGCTTAGGTTTACTTAGGTTAGGCTCGACCAAGATGGCGACTTAGGTTGGGTTAGGCCCGCCCAAGATGGCGGCTCAGGGAGCGGGGGAGGGGATGTTACAATGTCCCACCCACACTTAGGTTGGGTTAGGTCCGCCCAAGATGACGCCTCAGGGGAGGGGAGGGGGATGTTACAATGCCCCATCAAAATGGCGGCTGTTACAATACCCCATCTTTACTACTAGTCAGGAAAAAAAATTGGTAAAAGGGGTTAACTCGACTTGTGTCCAAATGTCCAATTGAATTTAGAGACAAGTTGACGTGGCTCCAAATGTCATGTTCCAAAAAGAGTCAAGTCGAATTTTTCTGCAGCGTTTCCAGGACACTTTGAATTTCATGTAATAAATGAGAAAATAACTCTTCTTGGCGAGTTACGAGTGTCAGTGATCTTGCCTAGTCCCATGCAAACCTGGTCGCGTTTGCGGATTAAAAAAAAAGAGTGGAAAAAATATAAACGATTTGCGCGAAACAAACCGAGAAAAATGTACACGTTGATAACAACATATCAGTAAATGTTGTACAATTGGTTGTCAACACTGGCTACAATTTGAAAATGTTTTCTGCTTGCTTCCTTGGGATTCAACAGCTTGTTCAAAAATTAAGAAAAACGTATGTTTTTATCTTAAGTTTCGATCATGTCACCCTGTTTTATCGCCCTCAAGTCGGTGTGCCAGGCTCAACGACTGTATTCATCTGCTCAAATCAGTGGGCAGCCCTTTTTGCAGCTACAATGGACCAAAATATGGTAACCTAACCTGTGAGTAAGCCACCGCTTATTGCAATGTTGTGATAAGTATTATCGCTCTGGATGTGTTACTGACACTCGTAACTCGCCAAGAAGAGTTCTTTTCTCATTTATTACATGAAATTCAAAGTGTCCTGGAAACGCTGCACAAAAATTCGACTTGACTCTTTTTGTAACACGACATTTGGAGTCAAGTCAAATTTTGTTGAAACGAGACTTTACATTTGGACTTAATTTGAGATAACTCCTTTTTCCAACCGATGAATAACAACCTAAGTTGACTTATCTCCTTTCCCAACTTTCAAATGGAGCCATGTGGATTTTCCGTGACTTGTCTCCTTTTTGGGACTACAAGGTGATCGTAACTGGAGCCAAGGGGAATTATCCCCTTTTTCTGTGTCGATTTGCTCCCTTACTATGGGGAGTTCAGGCAAAAGTTTAAAACAGTTAGATTCGAATTTTTTTGAAGTATTATAATCCATGAAAAAGTCATTTTTGGAATAAGTCGACTTATCCCCTTCTTCCGCTTCATGGATCACATTTGAATGCTCTAATTTTCTTGTTGAGCCACTTTCGAGAAAACAATTTGTCACTGATAAGGTTGCAAATTATACCAGCCAGATCCCATGACACAACACCCTCAAAAAGGTCATGAGCGAGACAGGGTGCGAGATGGGTGGTGGCATGAAAATATCGTTAATCATTGAATTCACGCCGTATTCTATGTCCGGTAAAGCCTCTTGTAAAAAGGTAAGTGCTACCATATTTGCATTTACCAAGGGCTGGAGCCGGACTGGCCGCGGCGTTGTGTATACCTCACCCTTAACCTCTCTAAGCATATTAACTGCAAGTTTTTTTTTTTAGGGAAACATGTTTGCATAACGTGCACACAAGTCATGCGCTCAAGTCTGTTCGGCCGGCGTGATCATAGATTGTCGCATCTGGACGAAGGTCACAGATGAATTTGTCGATTATACTAAACCGTTAAGGCACTGGCGCGCGGGGGGAGGGGAGGAGGTAGGGGGGGGGTGTCCCCTGGTGTCCCCATGTAGACATGGACATGGGGATCCCCATGTGGGGCTTTCATTGTCTCCCGCCTGTAACGCTGCGCCGTTATGTGGAACATCCTCATAATCCCGCAGACTCTCGCCCTCGCCCCGCCTCCCCCTGTTCAACTGGTACTACATTGAAAATAACCGGGCACTTGTAGTATGGCCTCTATTGTCGTTTCAGTAATTCTAGGGCAGGCCTGCGCGTCGGTTATAACTGCAGTGTCCATGTGTGTGTGTGTGTGTTTGGCGAAGACTCTGCAAATACGCCGTTAACATCGTGTCGCTTGCCGTGGGGCCCGTAGCGCATGCACCCATGACAGTGGCAATGTAAGACACCTATGTGGAGACGGTGGCCCAACCTTGCTCCTGTCGCATAACTTCTGCTTTCGCCTATTCACGTGCTGTGGATTTTTTTTGGTTAAGGATGCCGAGGACACGCCACCCTCACCCGTACGGCCGACCACCACCTCACGGGGCCCGACTACCTCCTCCGGTGGCATTCCCCTGGACAGTCTTGCCACCACCTGGGTATCACTACTCACAACCCCCCCGATACCCCTACCAGTTGCCACACCCATACCCTCCAAGAAAATTTGTCATAGGCTGGTGTGATTCAAAGAGAGCAAAGGCCGTAATGGATTTTTTGGAGAGCTTTGCCATTATTTCCCGAGGCTGTAAGTATAGCTGATAGCAGGTGTGCCAATTTAAGCATTGCCTGCAATGGTCCTCGTGTTCTTACCTGTGTAGAGTTTTTAAATCGGTTTGGGGGTTTGCATGATCACTCTAAAAAATAATTGCATTTCTACTATACCGCTGGATGGTAAAAGTACCAACTCAGGTATGGGAAACTCTTTTGCCAACGCTGTGTCGTAAAAATCCGAACCGAGTATGGGAATTTGATTTACCATGCTCGAGTTCGTTTTTTTCCCACACTTTAAAGTAGAAATCCCATTACTTAATTTGCATTATAGTCCTTTTCCTCGAACGCATAAGTATAAACCCAAAACAAATCTAAAATACTTTTTCTGGATAGGTGACGGATACGGATATTTAATATTGATCAAAAGCTAACGGCATAATGACTAAAACTCTGAGAAACTGCCCGGAAAAAGTAAACGAAAACTCATGTGACGTCAAACCGATGTAAAAATGAAACTTAATGATTTGTGAAAACCGGTTGAAACTAATTTCGTGCCTTGTTTTGGCCCACTATCACAGAAGGTTTATATGACCTTCTTGAAAAGTATTTTAAATGGGTCGGTCTGAACTCTAGCAACTCTGAGAACTATTTTTGTAGATGAGCGTCATGGTTTTCATCCCTGCGAAATTTAGCGGAATATTATTATGAGGCCCATATCAAACGTAGCGCCTTATAGCATTTTGATATCGTCAGTTGTTATGTCGAGTGAGATTGTTAAACGCAAACTGTTGACGATCCACTTGTTACATGGCATGGTCCACTAACTGGCAGCCACCTGGGGTCACGTTTCACGGACCTGCCGCTAGGTGGCGCCTAGAGCGCCGCGTCCGTTCACCAATTAGTATTTCCGATTTATTTTACCAAAATAAATAATTTTCGCAAACTGTATCATCTGTTGCCATAGTAAATATCAGCTCTAGCCGTTAGCGAAAAGTTTTTAACAAAATATTCCTCTGAAGTCGAGAAAAGCGCATTTCCATGTTGCCACTCGCTGGGGTCTACAGTCGGCCACTAAGTTGGGTACCCGCATGATCGTCGTTGCATACACAGAGATCACCTCGACAGACCAAGGAAGTCGATATTTCATCGACTTTCATCAAACGTCCTCTGACGAGTATTTCGGGAAGTACTTTTGACATCTCTGAGTTTTTGGTCATCTGATCCATCAGCAGTACCGTAGCATAATTGCCTTCCTCAGATAAACATTCTTATCCGTCCACCAATCTTTCCAGTACTTGAATAGGAATTTCACCACACATGATGTGGTAGTTACTCCACTTCCACGTGTTGAAAATAACCCACAATTCGTTTAGGATTTTTGCCATACACGGTGTAGTAATTTTCCCACCCCCTCATATAGTAGAAACCTAACAAAGGTATAGTATTTTTGCCATATCGATGTATGGTGAAATTGCCATGTCATGTGTGGGAAAATTCCTATACCGAATAGGTTAATCGCGTCCGACACTTGTATAGGATTTCTACCACAAAATTTTTAAGAGTGTGGATACATTAAATTATGCCGTCATTACAAAACATGTCAAAGCAAAAATTGTAACAAACTAATCGGGCGAAAGTTGTTCCAACACCAGTCTACGTTGCTGTTAATGATTTCTGCTTGGCAGCAGGATACGTATGATACTTTATGAGCCATTCAATTACTTAACAGAACGTGGAGTGAAGAGGCAGAGGAAGAGGAATAAGTGAACAAGGAATCAGACCAATTATATTACAAATTCCTATGCAGTATGAGTGTTCAATTCTTAATTAGAGGAAGCTTAATTGTATGACTTGATCAAGCTCAAATTCTGAATCAATTTTTTTCTGGTACTGGTTTTGGAGATTTTTCTTTTTCCCCACTTTGGGCTCTGATTTAAAGGCTAGGTTGGTTATTCACATTTAATGTCGGGTCCATGCGTTCTTGGTTTCATTGATCGTCTTATGCATTTACTTTTGTGTCTTTGTAGTGTTGTTGTCTGATTGCCGCTAGGACCACCAAGGAGTTGGCATGAAGTTTCACACCAACTAGGCCAGCATGCGAGGCTAACCAATGCCTTTCTCGTATATGTTAAGTTATTAGTTGAGAAAAGAGTTTTGATGTGTTTGAGGTGATCATTCCTTTCCTCTTGAAAGAGCAAACCGCAAGAATTCTAATTGTGTTATTTATTTATTTATTAAATTTATTATTTTATTGTTTTTGACGTGCTACAAGAAGCAAGCGTCTTAAGTGCACACAGTGGTTGCTGATGGGCTTTAAAATGGGAAAAGAAATGAAATTTTTCTCATATTTCTCTAATATTGTCCTTTGTTTTGATTTTTGTTACATCACTCAGCTACTTGAGTGGGGTTCAAATACTTTGTTTGTCTGTGTGTCCGCACTACTCCTGTATGGCTCAGCCGACCTGGCTGACATTTCACATGGTCATTAATCCTTCTGTGAGCTGAGAGAACCAAACGAGGGGAGGGCCTATGCAGACCTGTATGTGACAGTAAGAGGGCTGCAAAGGTTTCGTCTTACTGAACGCAGAACTTTTACTGCACTGTTAAAAAAAGTTGTAGGAGAACGACACTTTCTTCCAACGACAAATTGTTTTAAAACAACTTGGGTCGTCAGAATTGAAAACGAAACAAGTCTTGTATGAAAACAGGATTAATAATCAAAGAAAATAACAAACTAATTGCCATTCTAAAACGACACTCTACATACACAAACAGAATGTCTTGTTTCCAGAAAGAATTATATATGTTGTGTAGGAACAACATTCAATCGTTTATGAACAACTCATTTCGTCAAAGAGCTTGGCAGTATTGTTAGCAAGAAATAAGTCTGTTCAAATATAACAGAAACGACAAAACTTCTGTTTCAGAACAATACCAATCAAGAATGAAACAGAATGTCTTGTTTTCAACCAAAATGGACTACGAATTGTCAAGGAACAGATGAATTTGTTTCAAACCAACATTTCACATCAGATAACGGATAAACTAATTCTAAAACATGACGTCATATTAAGAAACAAGAAAATTCATTCTGCAACGGCACATTGCTAAAGATAAGCTGTCACAGCTGATGACCACCATGTTTTGGGAAATTGTCTTGCCAACCAAGAGGCCACATACTATGCAAAGTTTGGCAACTGTTGTCAATTGGTCTATGCAAGTGTGTGAGGTGGGACCATGCTAGAGTTGTTTCTGTTCATGATCTGACACATTTGACCTTCATTGTAGAGACAGAGACTCTCAAGTCTCAGTCATAGTAGCTCAAAACTTACAAGTAGGCAGGCATATATGCTGGTCAGGTTCGTCGGACATGTCCAGCTCAACGATGTGAATTTGCTGGTTTTTGATGTGAGTCTTTCCCAGGTTTGTGATAAAACTGGCACACTCCCAGTGTAGGACAAGAAAAATGCCAGATAATGTGGCTAAACTGCCTGACAATCGAAACCTTTCATTGAAAATATAAAACAGAAGACGACACGCAAGAACAATTGCGACACGCACAGCGCGAATCCGACAGCCGCATTATTTGCCCTTGGATCGTACGAACAGCGCTGTAGTACTAATAAGAGTTTTATTGGTTTTGTTTTTGTTTTTCCTAAGCGAGTAAGCGGGGGGCGGGGGGGAAGGGGGGCACCACGTTTTGTTTACGTGCGGCGGCGTTTGGCGTTCGGTTCCCTCAAGTGAGTCTTGAGTCTTCTTTGCGATATTTTGTCTTAGCAATTGCTTGTAACTGCACTTCGTTTATGCACGTTGATCCGTACGCTTCCCTCTTGCAATGCCGTGCAATGTCTATGTCGCTATTTTATTTTCAAGCCGATTTCGACTTGTTTTGCACTAACCCTGCATCGAAACGGAAGCCAACTTGTCCTTCTTCATTGCCTTTGTTGTGCTGTATTTTCCTAACCATATGCATTTTTTTGTTTAAGGAACCAAGAAGCTGGAACACGGTGGATATCTGCAAAAAAAATTTTGTCTTGGAGAAAATCCCAAAGCCAACGATTTCCAATGAGATGAGCAGCTGCTGGCCAGGAAGCCGCATGGGGCCTGGACATGAGCTGAAGTCTGCAAACACAGGTAGAAAGTTTTGAACTTTGGAGTAGTTTGTTAGAGAAGAAGTGAACTATGCAACGCTCCCCATATCCACACTATCATGGAAGAAGCCTGACTCAGAAAGACGGCTTTGAGACATTTCTTATGATCTTTAAATCGAGAGACTCCTTTCTGCCATGCATTTTTATCAGAGACCAGATCAAAAGCTGCTCCCATTTTCTAGAAATCTATAGAGCTCAGCCCTCAAACCTCAGCCCGCAAACCCCTGGCCAATACAGGCTCGGCCTACGGCCATTAAAGAAGAAACTCTCTCTCTCTCTCTTGACCCACCTCACACACGAAGGCCTACCTCAACTCGATAACAATATTGAACCTGCTTCTAAGTTAATGTTTTTGGGCATGTTTTACTCAATCCTTTGCTAAGTCCTTCGTTTCAATTGGTCAATACCTCTTAATTTTGCTGCAATCATTTTGGTATGGTAAATATTTGCACGAGACTTGCACGAAATAATTAAATATTGATCACCTAGATTAACCTAAATCGAGCACCTGATTTAGTTTTGGTGTTTTGATAGCAGAATCCCAGCTGGTGTATCTGACAGCTGGAATGGTAGTTAACATGCGCATTTTCTGTGAAAGATGGTCCTAAGTTAAATTCAATAAAACCAATTGCATGTCTGCTCCATCCATCTGATCTTTCTCTGTACTCTTTGAAAATAATTGATTGACAATCAAACATTTGTGGTGTCTTTAATTTTCTTAATTCCATGGTGTATGAAGTGGATGAAAGAGTCCCCTTTGGACTTGTCCATCCTCATTGGCTTTGTTGTGCTGTATTTTCCTAACCATATGATTTTTTTTTTGTTTAAGGAACCAAGAAGCTGGAACACGAGAGAATCTGCGAGAAAATTTTGTCTTGGAGAAAATCCCAAAGCCAACGATTTCCAATGAGAAGAGAAGCTGCTGGCCAGGAAGCCGCATGGGGCCTGGACATCAGCTGAAGTCTGCAAACACAGGTAGAAAGTTTTGAACTTTGGAATAGTTTGTTAGAGAAGAAGTGAACTATGCAAAGCTCCCCATTTCCACACTGTCATGGAACAAACCTGACTCAGAATGACGGCTTTGAGAAATTTCTTATGATCTTTAAATTGAGAACTTTATGCAGAGACCAGATCAAAAGCTGCTCCCATTTTCCAGAAATCTATAGAGCTGCTTGTTAGAGTTTAGAAACTTGTTTAGTCTTGTGCTGTAGGAACTACAGTTGACCATGGAAATTTAATTTCATGTAAATGTGATGGCTGTGTTTTGTCTATTTTTTAGAGTAACGGGCTTGCTGCAAACTGGCTTACTGTATATGGAACTCGACGAAGAACTTGCACTTCTGTGAAGTTCTGCTCTCTACTCTGGTGATAACATTGACTTTGGCCTCAGAGACGGAACTCCAGCAGACTTCAGTGGACATCGACTCTACAGGTATAGCAGACAGTTATTTATTTGATTTGCTACAGTTTTATGAAACAATAATTTAATAATGAGAAGCTTCTCTCAAAGCTAAATTTGTTAAAATCAACTTCATATTGAAACAAGTGAGTGTTTGACTTCTTAGAATCTTTTATTTGCCTGTTTTTAGGATAATGTCCTTGGTAGAGAAGAAAATCAAAATCATTTCTTCGTATGGATCCCAAGAGCCATGTGTCTTCTGGTGCAAACTTGTTTTCTACTGTGCCTTTGATGTTGATAGGTTTTAAGTTTACAGTAATGTTGGCTAAGCTAAATAATAAAAGCGTGCACTGTTTAAGGTGGTGTGTTTATTCTGGAATTGCCTCAAACTAAAGACCCAGAGATTCAGAAATAAAGAATTTTATACTGAAGTCCACAAATATAAGTACAAATTGGATGACCTCCAATAAAAGAACTGAGATCGAGAAATAAGAATTGTGTACTGAAGTCAACAAAAGTAAGAACATATTGATTTATGAGTGAATGTTATTAAATTATAGAACAGCAAAGAGCTTGCACAAAGTCAACAAGGAATTGAGAAGTTTTTGTTAATACAACTATTTGACTTAAGAGTGATTGATTAAAGCGATTGATTCATAAATCACAAATTAGCATGGGTTTCACCAATAATTTGAACCTTATAGGCACAGAATACACAGAACCATAATTTAGAATCAGACAGCATTTTCATCTTCATCATCTTCTGCAGCAACTTTCTGTGTGTAGGTAGTGAATCGGTTAACTAATCTACAGGGCGTCGTAACTTAACATTTAATGAGATTTTGGGTGCCTATATCTCGTAAACGGCAAGAGATAAAAAAGTTACACATAGAATAACTTAAATTTAAAATTGAATTCTAAATTTAAGTTATCCTATGCATAACTTTTTTATCTCTAGCCGTTTACGAGATAAAATTTCTAAAATCGCGAAAAAATGTTAAGTTACGACGCCCTGCTAATCTAACGACTTTTTCATTTGACCTGCGGTTGATAACTGAATTTGGGCATTTGTTCCCTTTAGATTCACTGATTTCTGCAATAACCCTGGAAGAGAAGATAGCAAATTGTTATTATTATATTTAATAGAGTTTCATTCATAAAGTTCAAATGTCACTATCACTACAGAACAGAGCTTCCTACCTTTGAGTGAAGTTGAGGAGGTTGACAAGCTGTTCTGAGTATACCAGATTAAAAGTAAAATATGCACAAAAGAGCATAACAAATCCTTCAGTTATGTTGCTCAAAGTGCAAACAAAGTGGTTGTCAACAGAGAAGTAAAGATTATCATAGTCATAGAGTGAGACTCCTGGAAGAAAAAAAAGAATTAACATTTCACAATTACTGCTGGTAAATTATGAACATTTACTACTACATTGATCTTTAGAATTAATAGAACCGTGGGCAGCAGCTATCATGTCACAAATAATTATGTGAACAAAGCAAGATAGAAAAAAATTTAAGTACCACTTGGAGAATGTACTTCTATGGTATAAGCCATTATGCCTTTACTTTTCTTTACTTTCTAAGCATTATGTGTAAAATAGAATTCTACAAAGTTTTGCTTACCAGCTACAACAAGGAATGGAGTATTGTCCTGAGGGAAATCCCTGTAGTCCTCTAGGTCTTCAAAAGCAGTGGTCCGCTGAAATCATGAAACAAAGTCATGTTTAAATTACAAGAAGTGTACTTCACATTTGACCTTGGGCAAATTTCAGTACTGCTTACCTCCACCAATCGAAACATTGCATTTGATTCATCGCCAAACTGCTTCATTAGCATCAACAATACAGCAACTGTGGTAACTGAGCCACATCCGAGTCTCTGAGCCTTCTCCATCCTCCGTTTCAGCTTACTTAGGTCATCACTTTGGCAAGCAAGGAAATCTACCAAAAGAGTTCCCTTGTCACGCACATAGTCAACAAATTTTGAATTAAAATCGATACCTCCTGTTAATAGTTTGAAATGGAGATTCATTCCTACGCTTGTAAAGAGAAACGGCCAGTTTTCTTTAATTTCAGGCATTTTCAGTTTCTGTGCTGTTTCTGGATTATCAACAGCTTGTTCTTCATTCTCTTGGTTTCTTTTTCTCTTCTTTGATGCAACTGCAGGCTTTTTATGAGTTGAAATGATATCCTGTCTTTGCAAGTAAAAGGAGTCTTCCAATTTCTTTTTGATGAGCCTCCATTCCCAGTCTCTTCTTGCTGACCTATAAATGAGTTTCATTTCATCCCGTTTCTTCATAAGAGAATCCACAGTCTCATTATCTGGAAGAGGTGGGTTGTACCTTCGACACCCATAGGCTTCCTTGGATGCTGGCATTTGCTTTTCTAGGGCAGAGGGATTATTCGGTCTCTTTTCATTGTCAAACCTTATTGTCAGCTGCTTCCACAAACTATCGGCTCCATGGTCACTTACAGGGAGTGTGTCTTTGAACGATTTAGGGTACAGTGTCACCAAAGTGACAGCAACTTCTTTACAGTGGGCCCTTTGAAACCCTATCACCTTTTCCTTGCAGTAGTCTATGATGCGCTCACACATGACTACTCGGCTAGAGTCTGATGGTCGTTTCAGTGAGTTGACCGCTGCTCTCAAGTCAGCAGGAAAAAACGAGCAGTCAACATCAAAGTCAGGAAGCGAGGGGCTAAGCACTTGATTTGCAGACCTCTGAAGAGTAGCGAGGGGATTTCTGCTGCTAGATGAAGATGCAGCCGCACTTGATGAGGGTGGGTTGGTAACTGAAAATGAAACATGTAGAATTAGATGACAGAAAATATGCAAAGCAGCAGTGAAATGGCCTGTGCCAAAGAAGGGACAGACGTTTAAGCCTGATAGATTAGAAAGAGTTTTAGCACAAACATGCTGTGGCTCTGGGAGAAAAGAACTTTACGAAGGTGGGGGAGATGGCCATTTGAGACATACTGTCACACAACCATGATGATAAGCACACCAACTGTGGGTTCAAAAGAGAAAACTTACCATATGATTTCTGCCATGCCTCGTGTAAGTCACTTGCATCGACGTGGTCGAGCTGCGTCAGGAGCATGCTAACTGTGAAATGCCTCAAGTCCCTTTCCCTCTTCACGCCTTGGGTCACCAAATACTCAACTAAGGCCTCCAATTGGTCATTCTCGATGTCCGGCAGTAGTATAACAGGGCCTGATTTGCATTGCCTACCCTGCCCCTTGCAGGGGCAGGGGCAATGCAAACCATGCCCAGTTCGACTCCGCCATATCGTGTTTCTCATCCAGACGTGCGTGCCGTTCTCAAGGCCACGATGTTCCGGGGCTGCCTACCCATCAGGCGCTTCGCGTATTCCTTTAGCCAGTTGCCTACCTACCAGGCGCTTAGTACCAGTTCGACTCCGCCATATCGTGTTTCTCGTCCGGACGTGCGTGCCGTTCCCAAGGCCACGATGTTGCGGGGCTGCCTACCCACCAGGCGCTTCCCCCACATCTCACGCGTGGTTGCCTACCCATCAGGCGTTTTTGGAAAAGAGGGAAGATAAAATAAAAAGCAATGTGCATTATATTTTTTATTTTTGTTTCTGCTTTTTACAACAGGTTTGACATTTCTTTACACGAATATCTTCACAAATAGTTACATTCTGAGCATAACGCTTAAACATTTCGTCGACAATTTCGTCATTAGAGGTACAGTCAGAAGTGAAACAAGTTACAAAATCCTTCATAGAGTATCCATGTGCCTTAAAAAGTAAAAACAGTACGCAGTACTGCCCACATACATCAGAATCGAATTCCTGTAAATCAATTGTGTTTTTGGTCCAGAGTTTACATTGGCGGTCCATGAATTTTCTTATATTAGGGACATAAGGTCCAAGTCCATAGGAGCAGAAATGTTCTCCTCGCCCATCGCAGCCAACATATATGGCTTGCCAGTGTGCTCCCGGTTTGTTGATGGGGTCGGTGTTGACAATGATGAGTGACGGTTTATTGTGTAAGTTGTGTGGAAGTGTATCGGAGGCAAATACTCCTTCAAAGTGTGGTGAAGCGTGTGGATCTTTCCGCAAAACCGCTTCGAGCGTGTGCCCGTCCATTTCAGACTCCAAAGTCTACGACCACGTTTCGGTTTTTGTCAATCTCAATCAAATTATTGAATTCGGAGAGGACAATACAGTTTATGGCTCCCGCTAGTGGTTTAGCAAACTTGACTTCCAGTCTCACTACTCCCTGGCGCTGCAAGTTCCAGTGACTTTCATGGGCAGAAAGGTCTTGCGAAAGGTCGAATGCGTAGAGTGCGAAACCTTGTGGGTACTCAGTGTAGGTGATATCATTCCCTTCATCCTTCCAATGCAAGCCCGTTCCACTGAAAAGTGTGTTGTATGCGTCGATGTGTAAATTATGTTCGTAGTCAGGTGTGATAGGTTGAGCGGGAATTTGTTCCGAGTCCACATAGAGACACAGGTAATTCAGATCATAGTGTTGGAAGTTAAATGGATTATACTGGTAACTTCCATTAAATGCTGGATTTGAAACAAATCCAATAATGATTCTTTTCGGTATCTGTCCAAGGTGTAAGTTTGATATGGATTTGTCCTGTAGTCCCACAGGAATGGTGATTGTTTTGAGGTCAACTCTCGTTAGTGGGTACTTGGCAGGTGCCTTTTCAAGGGCTGCAGCGTGTCCGAGTAGTACTGTAGGCGAGATGCGTACTTTTCGCACTAAAAGGGTTGCGTCCAAGATGACTACCTTTTCATTTCTGTTGCTCGACATAAGCACGAAGGCATCTCGGCTACGAGTGAGCTTAATCCTGAGTTCCACGTTATTTAAAAGAAAGCGGTCTTGATTAAAAAAGTCACTGTGAATAGGCCCCAGAAGCTCAAACACTTTGCTGTTCCTAGTCAGTTCGTGACGTTTTTTGAGACCCTCGTTTTTGTCAGGCTTGCACTCGTCCAAGTGTCCGGCCGTGTCTTTATACCACATGCGCATCGACATGTGAGAGTTTTTAGCAGGTGAGTCATAAGCCAAAAGAGGCTCCATATAACTTCGATACGGGTAAGTCATGGCAGACTGTGAAATTATTTTCTGATTCAGTGAAACATCAACTTGGCTCCAAAGTGAGTGCAACAAATAATTAACGGGCGTAGCATCACTATTATCCCCCTCAACCAAGTCACTGCCATTTTCTTTCACAATTTTTCCCTTAACCAGTAAGAGTGTGTGTGCAGGATCAATGTATTCATGTCCAGTTCCTGGGACACAGAACTCGATAGTGTTTGATTGCTCAATGCTGGTGATTGGCTTAAAGTGTGTCCACTGCCCCCCTTCCAGAACTGTTTGTGTAGGTGGAATCGCCCATAAATCAAGTTCAGAGCGAAGCGCCTCTGATGAGGCAGTGTGTAAAAGTGCCATATTTTAGAAGATGTGTTGTGTTGTCGCCTTGGCCAGTACCCTGGCTTTTTTACGTGTGTTTCCTGCTCGAGTGCCGGCTACGGACTGAGGCCGTCCCCGTGCTCTGCCTCGCTTTATACCTCTCCCACGCATCTTGTTTACCAGGTTTTTACCCGCCTCAGAGAAGTGTTGCTTTACGCTATTTCTGAGGGGGACTTCGCCTGACGCAGCATCAGCAAGAATGTGACTTCCTGCGCGGAGGGCTTCACGACCAACAGCACTTGCCCCTTGTTTCAAGTATGGAAAAATGTTACGGAACAGTCCACCTAGGAAGCTACCGATACCCGCCCCCTTTTGTGTTGAGGAGCCCGCATAAAAATTCATGCCAGACCCGGTTTGGGCCTGTTTTACGTAATACTCTGCAATGTGTGCCATAGTGATGTTAAGCCCTTTGTCTGAAGTGACACAGCAGTGTTGACGTACCGTGATCAAATGGTGCGAATTCCCCAGTGTGTGTCCTTATATTGATTTCCAAAGTGTCAAATGATTTTGTTTTTAAGGTGAAATATATTGGAGGTTCACATCTGTATGTTGTCATACCACCATGAGCTTTTCGCGTTTCGACGGGAACCGTTCGAAGTAGGGGTGCCTGTGTATGCCCGACAATCTGGTCTTCAATGATGTCTAAATAAATGTAGAGTTGTGGTGCCATCCCCAAGGTTGTGTCCACTGGATATGTCCCGCAGTGCTCGTGTTGTGGTGAATATGGCCCAGGGTGAAGCAAACCTAATTGCATAGCAAGGCGGGGTGAAAACGTGTAATGCGCATCGGAAGCTTTTGACATTTTATGAAACAAAACACATCCGTCTTCTGTTAATTGTACGATAGGGTGTCCTGTTCCAAAAAACTGAATGTTCACGGTCTGTGTATCAGGTATTTCCGGATGTTCAGCGAGTTTTTCGTCCAATATCAAATACGTGTCCCCTTCGGAGTTAAGTGTTTCAGGGTGCAACGGGGCCAAAGCTTTTTGCAAAGCGGTCAATAAGTTTTCTTTTGTGATGTAATGCCCCGGATTTACCTTAAATGTGTCTGTTTGTCCTCCTGGGTATGTAAAATTGATTAAATTTTCTCCCTCAGAAACTTGTTGTATTGTGTTTGGATAGTGAAATTCCAGAAGAGCCACTTCCCACTCTCCATAAAGTTCAACTCTTTTTGATAATTGTATTTTGTAGTTCGAAGTTTTGTTTTCGGGATATATGTGAGGGCTGGCATTGCTTGGAAGTACCATGTAGAAATCCATTATGTGTCCACAATATCTTTCGCAAAGACCCAAGAGCGAGATGAAACAGGGTAACCTCTCCAGTGGACGAACTTCTCTTTTCTGACACCTTTTCCCCGTTCCTTGAGTATATATGCAATTTTGTAGAGCTCTGGCCTTTTAACGGGGCTAAGTTCCCAAGAGTAAAAGTGTCCCTCAAGTTCTTCATTTTTGTCCAGGTCAGCTATTCGGTATATGGGTTGTATCTGTGGTATAACTTGTGTTATTTTAAATACTTCTTCAGACCAATTCCAAGTACAACCTTTTTCAAACCTTCTTTTTTCTCTAGAGATGCGGACAAAGTCACCTACTTTTAATTTAGGAGCCACTTTCTTAACATGTAATTTTTTTCCGTATAAGGTTTTGTAAACCTCTAGTACACGTCGAGGATTGCTGGCTTCATGTGGTGTCATCTTTAATGTTTTGTGTTTTTTGTGGTTGTAGGCATGTGTAATGTTTTCTAAAACTCCGTTAGTGTACTGATAATTTTCTGTCTGTGTAAAGACCCGTTGCATCCACAGTCTCAAAGTACCGATAAATCTTTCTGTAATCGAACATTTTGTATCCGGATTGTTTGTGTGTGCATAACTGATGTCGTGTTGCTTCAAAAAGGTTTTAAGTGCCCTATTGTTTAGCTCTCCGCCTTTGTCCGTAATAAGCCTAGTTGGCCTCCTAGTTGTTTGGTGAAAAAGGGTTTCAAATGCCTTTTTTACTGTATCAGCCTTTTTGTTCGGCACAGGTATTGTCCAAGCATACCGAGAAAACACGTCTGTCACACACAGAATATATTTGTTTCCTTGATTGTCCACATGAATAGAACTAAAATCTGCTAGGTCAGCTTGCCAGCAGTCGTCTATATTGTCTGCGTATGTCACATTGCGTGGAAATTTACGCCGTGCTCTTTTGTGTAGTGAGTGCGAGTCTTGCTCCTGAAGGTAGGCAGCCACTTGTTTCTTTGTAACTTTACTCCCCGCAGCTGTTTTCAGGCGTTCTAGTGTGCTGTACCCCGCAGGATGGCGTGTATCTTTGTAAATTGAATCAAGTCCATCGCTTCCATTTTGTTTTTCTAACAGCGATTGTACCCTTGTGTTTGTTTTTTTCTTGTTTTTGTAAGACTAGTCCCTCTGCCCCGTTTACTTTTGTACCGGTTTTCCGTGATTGTTTTCGTGACTTCATGTTTCGGGACTCCGGCACCTTCTTGCGACTGCAGAGCTTGTATGTATTGTTGGTTCCCTATTATGTCTAATGGAGTGTGAAGTGATTTAAGAACCAGAGCAAACGTGTGCCAACGTGAAATTTTAGCCTTTTTACGTGTTCGAACCGCATCGGAAATTAAGTCAATGATACTCGAGTACGCCTCTCCACCGACTGACGTGGCTCCGTTCCTATCCCAACTAATATAGGCCTTTGCTTCAGGAGTTGATAGGTGATCGTAGAGAGCCGAGCCAGCGTTTTTAAATTTTACAGGAAGTAATGAAATGAGCCTTTCTTTTATAACAGTGTCCTGTGGTGTCCTAGATTCTTCTTCAGTTTCATTGTCCATGGCGTTTGTTTCTGGGAGCAATAATGCTGCTGGCTTTTTCTGTTCATTAACAAAATAGAGGTATTTTTGAAGTGCCTGTTCATACATTTTCCATTTCTCACTGTCTGCAGCGCGCTGTTTCAAAATGCTGTTCATTTCCTTGTCCAGATCGTTCATAACATCTCCTGATGATCGTGTGGCAGGTTTCTCATGGAACTTGGCAAGCGCATCATGGGGCAGAAGCACCAATTTTTTGCAGTGTTCCATGGTTGAAAATTATTCTCCAAAAATCAAATTTCCGAGAGTGGGTGCTAACACACTTAACAAAATTGGCAAGAATGAACCCCCTTTTGTGTCAGTGCTTTTTTCTTTTTTAACCAAGATTCACCCCGTTTAGCAAGCTTTTTGAGAACTGTTTTGTGCTTTTTGAGGTTAAGTTTTTGTGTTGTTGTGAGTGGTACGTTCCCGCTTAAAGTGTTGTCACAGAGTTCACAAATAGTATGTACAAGAGTTTTGTCTGCGTCTTTTAAAATGGCCTTGCGAAGAGACGGGCGTGCTCGCCGAAGAACCCGTAGTAAATCCTTATGCGTCTGTTGATGCTTTTTCGGAGCCATCTTATGCTCTTGATGCGATGTGAACACCACGGTCCATCGCACTTGAATGATCAGAGTGGCGAAATAAGATTACTTTTATACTTTCCGTTAGGAATGTAAACCACAGTAGTTTCACCGGGAAATATGTGAGTCCTCAGGCGTAAGTGGTCTTTCTGTCGCACATGGAAATCGAATAAAATATATGAATGACCTTCGCGTGTGGCATCTTCATAAGCCTCCATTAACCCTCTCCAGTTTGTGGGGTCAACCTGCAGTGCAAAAGTTCTTATTTGCTGCACATCACGCGGCGATTTTAGGAGAATCACATAATGCGCCTGCAGGCTAATTTGTCTGAAATGGGGTGGAAAAATTGCCTGGGATAGGAACCAATAAGACAAATTACGATGGTGAGAACCTTTGATGGCCAGCTTCATGAACTCAGGGTTTTGCTTTATCTGATTTATCATGTCATCAACGATCACGAACTTTGGCCCTTCTCCTGGGGAAAATGGTCCAAAGTTGGGGGCCCTTCAACAAACTGGACGTTTTGGTTCTCAGCAAGCTCAGTGTAGATGCTTTGATACTCAGTATAAAACCAAATGACTTTTTCAAATGTGACGTTGAACATATCTGCCCGATTTTCCACAATCCTCTTTACAAAGTATGTTTTTCCGGCCCCCGAAGGTGCACAGATTAAAACGTTGGAAGGATGTGAAAAGCGAAGATCCATGTTGTCTGTGTGGTGTTTGTGTTTTAAGTGAGATTTTTTTCACTCAGCCACGCGTATTTATATGGTATGAAAAGGAAAAAAGCAAGAAAAAACACTTTATATTTATTTATTTATTGTTTATGTCAACAGTGTACAGAGCAAACCATCTCCTAATCATGGTATAACCCTTCTAAAAGGTTGAGCGTTTCATAATCATCGTCATCAAGTAAGGTGCCTCTAAAACCAAAGGGGACGGTTCTTTCCATGTCAACACGTCTTCGTTTGTTTAAACAAACTTGCCATTTCTTTGAGGACGGGCGAGTCACGATGCGCCAACCAGGTAAACGTGCTATTTGTGATGGAATGTTAATGGTGGTCTGCTTGTGTTCTTCACTTAAAAACCATGTCCTTTAGTGTTTCAAATGTAACGGTGTCTTGGCAACCGCTGTTGATGGAAATGCCCCTAACCTTAATGACTGTCTTTATGTTGTTCACATCTCCGCCGACTGCCACTTTATAAGCGTAATTCTTGCTCCCTGCGGATACAAATTCAGTACAGAAAGAATTTTCTCCATAATCTTCTGCAAGCTGGTCCGTCATCTCTCCAAGATACTGTCCTAGTTCAGGGTCCGGCTGACCGGGTACGGACAGGAAACAGACAGAATCTGAAAAAGGAAAGAAATTAGTAACAAAAATGAAATGGCGTACCTGCATAGTAATTCCTTGACTTCTGACCTGTGTCATGATAAAGTGCCCTTTCTCCAACAACGTCTAATGCTTTATAAAGCAACAAACGACCCTGTGCGGTTGTTTGGCATGCGTGAATTAAGGAAGTTGTCTTTGAAGGTTTATCCATATCCTCAACAGGTGTGTAGCTGATTTGAAGACAGTCTTCGCCAAAGGGTAATATAGAACCGATAACAATGGTGTTGTCCTGAGTAAGACGAATCAACTCTCCATAGTCAAATACGAAGACAGTCTGAGGTTTCATAGATCTTTCCCCCATCTTTCCCCCTGCAAATCCGAAACAAAGTTTTATGTTTTTCCAAGGTTTTAACTCGAAAATTAGGAAGCAAGAACCGTGTACTTACAAAATGAGTTGAGGATCAGCTTGGCAAGTGTTCTTTTTCCGGGATTTTTTTCAACCCGGTCTTTCTTGATGACAATGCCGTCTCTATCAAAAATGCCCTGAATGTAGTTTTCTTTTTCGTCTTCAGTTTTTATGTGTGGAGGCCACCCAGAGGCTTCGTATTTCATTGCCATGTTTTCCCTCACATAAGCACTGAACAGCCCATCTGTTTTCGTTTTTTCATTGTAGGCTTTTACCTCAGGGTATTGGTGTAATTCGTGAATGTTTAATATGCGGTATCCTTTTTTAAGTGCCAGTTGAAATTCATCTGCACACCATGTCCCTGTAAAACTTCTCTCTTCATCACTGTCATGTGTACAAAGCTCCTGGCTTTGTGATTCTGTACATGTGCGGCATAATGGAAACATGAGCTTATTGCAACACTTATAGGTAAAACAGGCAAGAATAAATCTTGTGGTGGAACAGTAGCTTTTACTGCACCATTCCACGTGGAAACATGAGGCATGTCATCCCCTTCCACGAATACAGTGGGGTGGCCCGAAACATACCTTCCCTTATGGTTAACATATGGATACTGAGAACAAAAATCAAAGAATTTGATGCGTTCTCCTTTGCCTATGTCTGCTTTTTTGTATGAGCGTAACGCTGAGGTGCGCCCTCCACACAGTGCATCACGTAAATTGAGTGGTTCTGTTCTCTTTGTGGGGTGTTGTTCAAAATATGCTCTCATTTCTGGGTTATTTTGACAGTCATGATTGAATTGACATTCCCACATTTCAATAACTGTGTACCCATTCCTCTTAAATATGTCTGTAATTCTCACGGTTTTGTCATACCTGTCCTCGCCTGCTTCTCTCCTCATCCTTTCTCGTGTTTTTTGATCACTGATGCACTTGGGACAGCAGTGCCAGTAACAACCATGAAATTGATAGATAATTTGTTCTGTCTGACCATCTTCTTTCTTAATTTGTGCGAACCCGTCCACACGCCGGTTCATGACACTAACTTCTTGACCGTTTTCTGTTGTAGTAATTTTAGCTGTGTTTCCCAGTTTGTGTTGTTCATAATCTAGCCATTTGAGGGCGGCGAAGGATTGTTTATCGCGTCCCCTGTAAAAACCCCCCTTGGGTGGGATGGCCAAAGTGTAAGGAGTCATGTGCTTGTATCTGTACATATTCATACAGCAAGAACTTAAACTTATACACTGATAAAGGGGGCAAAATCCACTTATCTCCATGAAAGCAGTTCGGAATGATTCCATAGCTTGTCTCAAAATATCTACGTCTGATTGGCAGTATGTTAAAATCTCGTATTTAAAATTAAATGGTAATTTTTGTCAACTTGTTCCTGGTACCAGTGTTCGAATTCTTGTTTTTCTTTAGCTGTCATTGTAGAAGTGCAGTATAATTCCTTGTCTGGCATACAGGAATTGTAAGAATAAAATTGTTTGCGGTTCATAAGGTGAGGAAAATAGCCCTTCCGAAGTTCATTGAGACCAAAAGCTTTTGGTAATGAACTTAATTTCTGAGGAACAAACATGAGACTGTCTTTAAAATGTATGTTTTCAATTTTCATGCTGATTATCTTCGCCCCGTTTAGAATGACTTGTGGCTGCATTTTTCTTCTGAGACATTCATGCAAAATGAAGTAAGTGTCAAAGGCTTTACCATTATGTGCAAAGCAAATGATTTGTCTTCTCTTCTGAACAAAGTTGCTGTAAGTAGGTTAAAAATTGTCCAACAACGTTATCATCTTTGTAATCTCCAATAGCCTCAAATATTTGTTCTCGTTCACCGCAATTGATGCACCCGTGTTCTAGTTCTTTGATATGTTCACACTGGTCGCACACTTGGTGACTGATCAGCACATTAGGCTTGTGTTCCATCCAATTGTTTTTGTCCTCAAACTGGTCTGAAGCGCTGGTTTCAATGTCATAATACACCCGGATCAATTTTGTATTCTTGGGAGAGGTTTGGCTCCCAAGGTGGGACATAGCAATGATGGTTCTCAGAAACCATCAGGTTACATGAAGTGCAGTAAATTGTTCCACATTTGTGCTTCTTGGCTTTTCCCTTCCTCTGTTTCCCAAGTGGATTGTTTTATCACATTTGGAGCAGAACTTCAAAACTTGGCATGTTGTTCGGTCATGTGTGAAAACTTTTTCAGTGACATGAAATTTGAAGCATTCGTCACCGGCAAAATAGCGACAACAGTCACTGCATTTTTGTAACGGAGTAGAAAGATTGTCATGACACGCTGTTGACCCACTCCAACTGTCAAAATATTTGTGATCGTTTTTTGTTGCTGCAGTGACTAAACAAGTCTCACAGAAAAATCGGTGCGCAATAGTGCCAAGGATATGTATAATGCCGTAAAAGTGTCCTTCATGTAACAGCAGGTAAATGTTTTTTCGTGGTTGAGCCGGTGTTGAAATAGGTCCGTGATAGACTATTTCTTTCCCCCCGGTCTGCAAACACGACAATTCTGTGATCTGGTAGTGAGTTTTCAAGTTTTTTAATTTCATCAATTCCACATTCTGAGTTCTCATCAATGTTTGCATCAGCACATAATTTTTGTGCCATTTTTGTCTGTTGATTGATTTGGGTTTTTTGAGTCTACTAAAAGTGTATTTTTTCATTGTGCCGTAGGCCATGCAAACAGCAACGCATCGTGTCAGACATAATTTGTCTGTGTTTTTTGGGTCAAAAATGGATGCAGATTGTGTTTTTCTCATGATAAAATGTGACATATCTTCGTTGGCGGGTGTGGCCACCTGCTTCCGGCTGTGGAATGTGTATGTATGAGAAATGAAGTGTGCCATTGGTCATAATACTTTGATTACTGTTTAAAACATAAACAATTTTGTCTAAAATCACCTCCCCCGAGATTTGATCGCAGCGGCGAAGACTAAACCAAACGGGCGTCCCCACACTTTCACTCCCTCTCACTTCCACTATACAACTGTCATATGTCTTTTCATGGACAGCTTTTCTCTGTCTCTCTAACATGGTGTCAAATAAATCGACTAAGTTTTGATGAATTTTCAATGTGCTCCCCATGTTTTTGATGGAGAAAATTTCTTTCCTGAATTCTAGCTGAAACCTTTTCAGATAGCGTGTGGTTGATTGAATGACTTCAATAGTAGGTACATTTTCATTTTCCTCCTCGTCCTTCTTCATCCTCTTCAGTGTCACTGTCACCACGCGGCCGCTTTTGTGGAGTCACTGTTTGTGAATCTGTGGTTTTCTGTTGTGTCGTCAAATTCTAAATCAGGTGAAACAACGACATCCTCTTAAGCAGAGTGTGCCTCTAGTGGTTGATGTGGTGTTTCAGGAGGTTCTGTTTCTGCAGCGCGTGCTTGGCTGCGTGTCACAGCACCACCGTGCATGTGCTTCGCCAAGTGATACGCCGTGTGTACCAGGGGATTGGCATGACCTGTCAAACGTATTATCTCCAAGTAGGCCCTATACCCGGTCTCAAGAAACGGAAGAAAGCGTGTGTCATCTGGTATTTCATTGGTCTGAGGAAGGGCAGCCAGAAGAGTGACAAAGGCGTCAGAGAGATTCTTGGTTGTGTAAAAGCACCCACCGTCCCATTCGTCGAGAATGTCCTCAATGAGCCCCATCGTGTTACTGGCGCTGGCCCTGTGTCCCTGTTTGGTGTGTGTCCTCTGTGGTGTGTCAGGTGCAAGTGTGGCCACTGCTTCACGCCGCGCGTCTTTTTATCCCTTTGAAGGAGTTCATGCAGGCGGCGGAGCGGGGCAGGGTGGAGAGAGTGCGGGTGAGTGCGGCGTGCGTAGGGCGTGGCTAGCCGCTCCGGCACGCTGCCCGGCAGCCAAGGCAAGGGGCACAGTGGAGGACGGACGGGGCTTAGTTCTGGATCTTGCCGCCAGGCGTGCGCGCGGGCGGACCTTGTGATTGGGTCGTGACGGACGCGGGCCGGCGGCCGCACGGGCGCGGGTGCAGGGCAGGGCGGGCGGTAGACGGGCGCGACGCAGCGACCGTAGGCGCGGGCGAGGGGGGCGCGGGGCGTTGCGGGCGCAGCGACCGTAGGCGCGGGGTGCGGGCGCGGGGCGCGGGGCAGGCGCGGGGCAGGCGCGGGGCGGGCGGGCGGGAGACGGGCTCAACTGGTGGCGTCTCTCAGTCAGTTATGGCTTTTATTCCAACCGCAAATCAATTGAGCGTCAGGTCAGTTCCTTCGCGCCACGCGGCGCAGCGAGCGCGGGGGGCGGGGTGCGCGGGGGACGGGCGGGGTAGGACCTCGGTGCGGTGCGACCCGGTGTGGCGTGGCGTGGCGCGAAGGAACTGACCTGACGCTCCATTGATTCGCGGTTGGAATAAAAGCCATCACTGACTGAGAGACGCCACCAGTTGAGCGGGCACTCTCAGCTATCATGGACCTTCTGAACACAACACGAATCACACTGAATCCGTACAATGACAAAGTGCTTGTCGTCACGACCCTCAAAAACAAGAAACCTGTAGTTCAAATTTGGGAAAAAAGGCATCCTGCAAGACCAATTTTCAAGGGAGGAAGTCAGATACATTTATCAACTGTGGGAATACGCCAGCCAGATGATTAGAACACTTGGAATCTGACGAAAACGCCTTATTAGGATCAGGATTCTGCTTTAATTCGCATGTCATGCAATTCATTAAATTGCGTGACAAACCTTTTATAAAAATCGAGAGAGATGACTGTTTTGAAGAAAGAGACGGCGTACCTCAATTTAGGATCCTCCATTTTGGATTGACATCCTGGACCATATTGTGCCAAAACGCACCTGACCTTTTGTTCACCAATTTGAGACCTGACGCCGGCCCCGGCGGGGCGGCGCGGTGCGGCGAGCACGACGCCAGGCTGGGCTGACCTGGGGGCTGGACGGAAGGGGGAGGGCGGGGCAGGGAGCGGGCACGTACCGCTCGGTGTTCAGTGAGCCGCCGAGGCCGGGCCATGTCCGTCTGGTAATAAAAGAGCCGCACTCCAGTCGAATGGCACAGTTGACACTCGCACCTCACACGAGCCACACAACCAGCAGGAGCAACAGACTCACCTACACTAAGAGAAGCACCATGAACACTCTCAAGACAGAGCGTAAGAAACGCAGCACTCCAAACTCCAAACCTTCGGCCAAGCAGCAACATCAGCCTTTGACTTTCAATGCACCTGAATCAGCACCACTCCCTTCACCACAAATTCCAACACCGCCACCTCCACCTGTACCAATGCAGCCATCCCTTACTCTACAATCTGTCAACGGAAATCCTACATTTGAGCTATTTAATTTTGAGAACGTGACCGGTGACAGTGCACAAATCGAGGAGGCAGACAAAATTATCCAAGCCCTCACCAGTGCAGGTCTGGGAGATTCGATGATTGATGACACGGACATTGAAATGGAGAACTACGTTGATCCACCCACGGATATGGATGAAGTCCCTTATCCTGTCAACAGGCACGTGATTGCTCTAACCCTGGGGTATTTGACAAGCAATTTGAAATCCCTTAACCTGGGCTTCGATTTGCGCACAAACAAACCATGTGCCGTGTTTGCAGACCTTCAGGGGCTCAACTCAAACACGATGAGAGTCAGCATTGATGAACTCTTCCTACTTATGAAAGACAACATCTATACACGAATTCAAAATCTGTTTTCGTCCCAAGAGACTGTACCACCATTTCACCTTGGAGGCATAGAAGTGTCCAAGTACACAGCTAAACACGGTGGGAAGTCTGTCAATTTGCAAAGAATCGGTCATCCACTCATCAATTTCTTTTTTTCTCCGGCAACATGGAAAAAAATGGGACAAGCGCGCTACCTGATTAAGATGTCAATCAATCTGCTGACCCAGAGTCGAACCCACATTATACAGTTTTCAGAACAGTTTGTAAACGAGACCGCCCATTATCTGCAATCACAACACCTCGACATTGACACTATGGAGGAACTTGAGATAGCCAAGCAAGTGGCTGCCATTAAACTGCCATGGAACACACAAGCTCGTTTCTCACATCGGTCTATGCGCAAGACCTCTCCATGATGGAATCATGTCACCTACCTTCGATCAAAGAAGAATTTATTCTGTTTCACTCTAGCTATTTTAGAGAGAAAATTTTGTCTGCTCTGAGAGATATGTCCACTGATTTGTAAATTAATGATTTACTGCATGCATACTGTATAATTTTCAGTTTGATTGTCATTGCCTTTGTGTCAATAAAATATTTTATCATGCACCAGACTGATTATTGAAATGATTCCTTTATCACATGAGTCACAGGGAAAGTAAAAAAACACAAATTTGAAAAAACTGAATATATTTTGGAATATATTTTGGAATAAAATATGTTTTTATAAGAAAACTGTGTTCATGGGGTCCTTAAAAGACCCCATGAACCGGGGCGGCGAGCCCCCTTTCCGTAGAACGGAGGAATCTGCCGTTGAGGTGGAGGTGGCGCCACCCGCACCGGCACCTGCATCCGCGCCGGTCTCGTAGCGTGGCGAATCCAAGGATCCTAGAAAAAAAATGATCAACATATGAACTTACGAAATGAATGGGACATACGTAGAAAAATGAAAAAAGGGGGGAGGGGAGTGTGCGAACCTCCACTCGCCTCTTCTTTGTGGTCAAATCGAGGGGCTCCACCTGAAACACAGCATGTTTCTTCTATGAAGAATCTGGACTTCAAAACAAGGACGCGCAACAGGAAAGGAAAACACACCTTGGCGGCGATCCGCGGCGAACGCCGCGGACTGAGGAAAGCCTCTGTAAGGCGCCGCGGCGCGAGCCCACCACGTGCCACCCGGCCCTTGGGCGTCAGCTGAACCGGCCGCTGAAAAATTAAAGGAACAAATCAGAGGCGGTAAAGTGGAATCGGGACCTCATAAAAGGGGGACGACTGGATAGTGCCCAACTGAGTGTGCGGTGGGTCAGAAGACCGTTGCACAGCTGACTAGGCAGGGGGCCCCAGCTTCCCTCTCGGTCAAGGCCGAGGCCGGGGCGCGCGCTCTCTCTCGCACTCACACGCTCTCTCTCTCTCTCTCTCTCTCTCTCTCTCTCTCTCTCTCGCGCGCACGCACACACGCGCCGAAACACACACACACACACACACACACACACACACACACAAACGCCTAGCGCGCGGTGCGGGACGGCGCACAGGGCACACGGGCACATGCGCAGGCACACATACTCTCACACGCACACGCTCCCGTGCACGGAGCGGGACACCGCACAGAGTTCACGCGCAAACGGCGCGGGAAAAAACGGCACACGAACTCAAAAGCACTTGCACACGCACTAGGACAACACGAGTTGCACACGGTTTAGTGAGTCACAGTACTAAACGCTAGGTGGACAGGATCACTGATGACCTCACGAAACAGAGCACAAGACGGCCACAACGCCGAGACACACACCAATGACAAGAAGCAGGAACACGACACGGGACCCACACACACGGCCAGACTGGACACTATCGCGAAAACATCACTTGCGCGAGTAGAACATTGCCGGAAAAACTTACGGAGGGAGGGGTGTGGGGGCTGAAAGGCGCCGGCGGCACCGTCGCTGGAGAGTGAGGTGAGAAGGGGGGCCCCTGGGGCGCATCGCTGCTCGACGAGCGCGTGGTGCTTCTGGTGCTGCATCTGCTGCTGCTGCTGCTGCTGCACTGGTAAAACTAAGGCGTAGTATTACGCCCTTCGTGAAGCGTACAGTTTGTACGCCCTTCTTGAAGCGTACAAGAGCTTATGCGCTCCTTCCCTCCTATCTAAATGCATGGGGGAATTTCCTTGAAGCGTAGTTGTACGCTTCAAAAAGGGCGTAGAGTCTTCAAGCGTAGTTGTATGCTTGAATGAAGCGTAGAACTACGCTTTAGTTTTACCAGTGTGGGGCTGCGCTGCTGCTGGTTCTGCTGGTGCTGCTGCTGCTGCTGCTGGTGGTGGAGGAGGAGGAGCTCCCCGAGGAGCTCGAAGCGCGGGTCCTTGTGCACATGGTGCAGGAACAAGAGCTCATGGCAGACTGACGGCCAAGCCTTGGTCACCAGGACCCGAGGGCTACCCGGGGCAAGGGCTACCCGACGAGGGCCCCCAAGGAAAACAACGGCTCCTTATGCACGTGACCGCCGTGCCGGGCACGACAATAAAACTAATGGCGTCCGCGTCGAAGCCTCGTTGGATTTTCTACGAAAAGCGGGCCTCATTCGCGGCTGAGCTGCCGGGCCGTGTGCACGCAGAGCCAAAACAAATCTCGTAAAAATGGGTGCACTTAACGGAACCGAGGACGCGGAAGGAAACGCTGCGCTTGAACCAATGAGAGATGAAATTATAGCATTCTTCGGCCTTATGATGATCTGCGCCCTGGTGATTCATTGCATCGACGCCATTTGTATCCAACCCCGAGAGGTTTTCCGTCCAGGCCCGATTGAAATCGAGAGAGGACTCAGTCCTGCAGGGTCATGCACCATGGAGGACCAGACCGGAGACGGTGCGCCCACATTAGGCAGAGAGAGTGAGACAGACGGAGCGAGCGGGCCATGCCGACTCGGCGGTAGCGCGACGGAGACAGCCGACGGAGCAGTTGGAGAGAGCGAGACAGACCGATCAGCACGGCCGAACCGCTCCGACAGTAGCGTGACGGAGAAAGACGAAGGAGCAGGCATCATCATCATCATCATCAACGCTGATAGGCCTCTATAGACCTTTAGCGGTTCGAGTCAGCAGGACACTCCGACCTCGCGTTACCTGTCCGCCACCTCAGATGCGGTAGGGTTTGGCCTAGTCGACGTGTCCCCTGCCCTACTGGGGAGTATGGGATCCACTAGCGCAGGGTACTGGTACCTCGCCCAAGCTTCACGCATCTCTTAGAAGATGTTGCCGAGGTGGTGCGCTTCCAAGGAAGCGAGCTGTGGAGGAATTAGGCCTGCAAGAAGAGACGACAGTATACGACAGCCAACCGGGGGGGGGGGGGGGACCTACTGTCAACGTGGGCACTGTAGTACGGAGGGCTAAGACAGCCCGGCTCACCGTCACTCTGCCTCCTGCTGCCTCGCTTGCCGGTCCAGCTTGCGTTGTTTCGCCGCGGCGCGCCGCGCCTCGTGCGGGTCCGGTTGTTGTAGAATGGCTGCGGTGGTGGCGGCCCAGGCGTCTCGGTCCAGCGCGGCGTCCTTCCAGTCGGCGATGCGGAGGGTCGCGATGTCGGCCTCGACCGCCTTCATGCGGCGCTCCCTGGGGCGTTCGCGCGGCCTCTTCTCCGGGGGCGGCGCTCGCTGGGCGGCCCGGGTGGCCAGCGGTGCAGAGCCGCGTTCGACGTGGCCGGCGTACTGAACGCGGCGGAAGCGGTGGTAGTTGAGGATGGGTGTGACCTCGGTGATGTCGCGGACTTCCCTGTTGGTCCGCCACACCCTCTTCCCAGCGCGCTGGCTGTACACCGACTAAGCAACCCTTCGAAGCACGTTGTTTTCTGCTGCCGCGATGCGCCTCTGGCCGGCCGCGTCGAGCACCCACGTCTCGCAGCCGTAGGTGATGGAGGGGCGGATGATTGCGGTGTAGAGGCGGGTCTTGACGTGTCGAGACAGGCGCTGAGACTTCATCAGCGTCAACAGAGAGTAGTACGACCTCATCCCCGCGGTGGCCCGAGCACGGACTTCGGCGTCCAGTCTGTTGTTCTCTGCGACCATGCACCCCAAGTATTTGAACGCAGCGACCCGCCGGAACGACATGTCCCCGACCTTTAGGGAGCGGCCGCGGGCCGGGTCCGCCGCGTCGCGCGCCGTCACCATGTACTCCGTCTTGGGGGACAGCTGGAGGCCAAACCGCGCCGCTCCGTCCTTCATCCTCTCGGCCAGCTCCACGAGGTCATCCTTCCACTCCGCCAGCAGCACGATGTCGTCGGCGAAGGCAAGGAAGATCGGTCGGTTGAGGTCCATGGGGCGGTCCAGCTGATGGAGAAGGTGCCCCACCGCCGCCTCCAGGGCGAGGTTGAAGAGCAGGGGGGAGAGGGGGTCTCCCTGCTTGACCCCGGATGCAACGTCGAAGAAGTCAGAGAGTTGGCCCTGCACGCGGGCCGCGCAGGCCGCACCGTCCTGGGTCATCTTGATGAGGTCGACGAGCTGGGCCGGCACGCCCTGCGCACGCATGGCCGCGTACAGTGCCGGCCGATGGATGCAGTCGTAGGCCTTCTTGAAGTCAATGAAGAGGAGATGAGTCTCCTTGCTGGCCTCCCAGCGGTGCGCGAGGATGTCACGCAGCGCGCACACCTGGTCGACGGTGGACCGGCCCGGCATGAACCCGCACTGATACTGCCCCACGATGCGCATGGCGTGGGGGGCGAGGCGTCGCAGCAGCCATGTTGCGAACATCTTGTACCCCACGCACTGTAGGGCAATACCACGGTAGTTGGTGCATCGGGTCAGATCCCCCTTCTTCGGGAGCGGGATAATGACCGACCTGCTCCACTCCGCCGGCATCTCCCCGTGGCTACGATGCGGCCGAAGAGGCGGTGCATCGCCTCCACGAGGGGCTTCCCGCCGGCCTGGAAGAGGGGGGCACTGATGGCGTCGATGCCCGGCGCGGATCGCCCCTTCATGGCCGCAGTGACCTCCTCGACCTCTGTGATGGTAGGGGGGTCGAGTGGCGCGGTGTCCGCGGCGTCCTGGTCAGGGATGTCGCCCTCCGGCCCCGGGGCGTTGAGCAGGTCCGCGAAGTACTGCCGCCACCGGCCCAGTATGGCGGCAGGGTCGGTGAGCAGCGCGCCGTCCGCGGCACGTAAGACGGAGTTGGAGCCGCCCATGCGGCCGCCGCGAAGCATCTTGACGGACTTGTAGAAGCCGCGGGTGTCCTTGGCTTCGTAGCTGGTCTCGATGCCATCGACCATCTCGTGCGTCCACCTCCTCTTCGCCCGACGGACGGTCCGGGCCGCCTCCCGCTGCATGTCCAGGGCCTCCAGGAACAGGTCCTGAACGATGTCGTCCGGGGCGCCCTGCTCCAGGGCATCCATGGCCAGCTCCTGGGCAGCCTGCCTCTTGAGCAGGGACTCCTCGCAGTCCTCCCCGAACCACGAGAGGTACTCCCGCCGCGACTTCACCCGGCCGAGGCACTCCTCCGCCGCGGCGATGATGGCCCTCTTGATCTGGTCCCAGAGGGCCTCCGGCGCGCAGTCGTCGGCCTGGTCGATGTCTCTCAGGGCCGAGGACAGCTTCTCGGCGTACTTCTTGGCTTGCTCCGGGTCGTCCAGCTTGCCGACCAGGAAAGGCCGCTCCTGCCTCGATGACGTGGCGGGGGCCCTCCGTCGACGCACCTGGAAGGTGACCTGGGCCGTCACCGGGGCGTGGTCCGTGTTGTAGTTGTACCGCGCGACGGATCTTACGTGGTGCACAGCGCGCCGATGGCGGCCAGGAACCAGGATGTGGTCAATTTGGTTCCGGGTCCGGCCGTCGTTGGAGTACCATGTGATCCGCTCGAGCGGCGGCCGGGCCTCCATGGTGGACTTGACGACGAGGTCGTTCGCCGTGGCGAACTGCACCAGGCGGACCCCGTTGTCGCTGGCGTCGGCGTGGTGGCTGTGGATGCCCGCCACTTCAGCCACGCCCCGCCCCACCTTGGCGTTTAGGTCCCCGACGATGATGGGGACGGCGCCCGCGGGGGTGTCAGACAGGAGGACCTCGAGGTCCGCGTAGAAGGTGTCCTTGGCGTCCTCGTCGCTGTCCTCCGTGGGGGCGTGGACCGTGATGATGGAGATGTCCTTCGGCCGGCAGCGAACGTCGAGACGGGATACTCGCTCGGAGGCCTCTTCCCAGCCGTAGATGGCCGAACAGAGGTCCTTCCGGACCATGAAGCCCGTCCCGAACGTTCGCTCACAGACCGAACATACAAAATGTACGGATAACACTCAAGAAAAAGGTCAGTGTCGTATCTGCTGCGAATACGAAGCAAACGTTGTCGTTCTTCCTTGCGCACATCTTTACTCTTGCACACATTGCATACCCGCCCAAAAACGGTGTGGTGTTTGCAGGAAACTAATTCAATTCCCACTACGAATATTTGTTTGAGTGTATGTGAAATCCTGTATTATTTTTATTATTAGTATTCACATGTAGCCAAATGTGTCTCTTTGTTGTCAAACAAACAGTTGTGAATTAATTTCTTTTATGCTAATAAATGTACGAAACGTAATTCAGGTTTTCTTTCTTCCCCCCGCAATAATACAAAGCGTTTGATGAGTAGGCAACCCTGAGAAGGAATTGGCCCGTAGCGCCTGATGGGTAGGCAACCACGCGTGAGATGTGGGTGAAGCGCCTGGTGGGTAGGCAGCATCATTCTTCAGTCGTTCCCGAGAACTTGTGTCCGGGAAGCACCAAACACATTGATGCCAAAAACATCCATGGAACTCCCAAACATGTTTTTCAATTGTTTCATTAGGGTTGCTTGGCTCTGTGTAGCCATCGACGGGTCAAAATTTCAGATGAGAGGTTCAAAAAACCATGCAGAATTCGAATCCAGCATCGGTTTGCCGATAGAGAGCTTTATTTGCCCTCCGGAGGACTCGAAAGTCAAAGGTTTCATTTTTCTGACATTTGGCCTTCAAATATTGTGGAATTTGTAATAAATATGTGCCTTTTCTTGTGAACGCAAAGAAAAAATGGGCACAGGTCCATCTAGAGCACTTTCTGGCGATTTCAAAACCGTTCTTGGATTGTGTTTTGGCCAACAAATGACCAATCTGCAGCCGTTTTAGTGGAAGGCGGCACCAAAAATCGTAATTTTTTGGTTTCTTTGGGCAGAATTAAAAGCCCTACAGAGCCCTACGTCCGCACTAGGCTGAATCGATAGAAAAAAGGGTTCCCTTTACGATGGAGCAAAAATTAGCCACTCCCATCAACTCTGCCGTTTTTCGGGGCTTAATTTCTTTCAGTGTGAAGTGCAAACAAAGCAGTTATTCGACAATTGTCGCACGCGCGCGGTGCTTCGTATGACTGCAAGTCTGTCATTTCTCATTCAAACCTATGACATGTGCTGACATTTTTTTGTTTGTCTTGTCAAGATGAATCTATTTCTGTTAAGCAATGTCGATTTGGACAATTTTAAAAATTTACTCCAACCCCTTGGAAATATAAATAAGGCATTCCCTTGAAATACTTGACAGATTTTAATGAAATTGTATTTAAATGAATTAAAGACGTGTTCAGCGACCCTCCGAACCCTCGGGTTAAAAATTTCGGACGCGCAGTGCCAAAATAAGACTTTTTTGCGTGGAAAGTAGTGTTTCTGCTCACTGTGGGCCGTCGCGCGTCTTCTGACGCCGCCCGGGTCAAGGCACGCCGATTGGGTGGTGGCCGAAACCCTCCTCTGAGCAGGAACGGCATCCTGAAACAAACACACAGGAAAAAAATATGAGAAACAGCGCACCTACTACACCAATGGAAATAAGCACAAGACCGCGGAAAAAAACTTACAGCAGACAAGCGGCGCCTCTTGGGTTTGGGTGTCAAATCCAGAGGCACGGCTGGCGTGGCAGATTCCTCCAGCGGCGGCGGCGCCGGCGGGGTGGACATCCACGACAAGTCCAGTGGCGCCTCGTCACCCCCACGGTGTACCTCAACCCGGGGTCTTTTCGGAGAGGCCTAAAAAACGGAAACAAAAAAATTAAGCCGCGCGGCACGCCAACACACACACACACATACACTCGCGCGTGCGCGCGCTCACTGCTCTCTCTCTCTCTCTCTCTCTCTCTCTCTCTCTCTCTCTCTCTCTCTCTCTCTCTCTCTCACACACACACACACACACACACACACACACACACACACACACGACCACGTGGTGCGGGGCTGCGGAGGACACACTGTGCGCAGCAGCACGCCATTCACCGGAATAAATGGAAACGATTTTATCCATCGCGGGGCCGCTTAAAATGTTCGGCTGCAGTTCCGAACATCACATTGACGCACAGTTGGTGAAGCGGGGGGGACTGATGCACTTATTCAAAAAAACGTTTGGCAGAGTATGAAAGGCAGAAACGTACCTTTGGAGGTGGAGAGGGCGTGCGTGGGGGTGAGGACGACGCCGCCGGTGTGCGCTCACGTGTCCGCGCCGGAGGTGAAGAAGGCGTGCGTGGTGGTGAAGACGGCGCCGCCGGTGTGCGCGCCGGAGGTAGAGTGGGCGTGCGTAGCTTCACTTTAGGTGGAGTGAACTTGCGTGGCTGCTTCCGTGGGCGCACCGGTACCGGAGAAGATTCACGAGAGCTCGCCGGCGACGAGCTGCTCGAGCTGGACGACGAACTTGATGAACTCGTGCTGGAGGAATCCGACGAGCTCGATGAGCTGGAGCTCGAGCTGGAGGAGTCGTCTCTAGTTCGCTGACACATTGTGCATGCGCACACGGACATAACCAGACTGACGGCTTGGTCCCGGACACCAGGACGCCAGGGCACCCCGCCAGCACAACACGAAGGGCCACAGGGAAGACAGACTCCGAATCCACCAAGTGATAACGAAACCAAGCGCAGACAGCCACGCACAAGATAATTCGCAGGGCTGGACTGGGCGGGTCGGGATCCCCGACGGGGCCACGCCACGGACCAGGCGCTGGGGCCACAGGACGGGGCCACGCAAAGTATAGCTCTTGCACTGTTCGGCTGTGGTTGGGCTTTTTCAGAACGTATATGAAATGGCATTCATCAATTTATGGAAAGTCATGCTTTTGAAACGTATGACTTCGGCCCGGCATTCGTTTCTGAAAACGTATGAGGTCTCATACGTGGGAACCTAAAGGTATAGGATTCCACCCGTAGGGGAGGTGCGGGGTGCTGCGGGGCACTGCGCTGCTGTGGTGGGGGTAGGTCCATCCCGTCTCCCTCCCCCCCCCCCCCCCGCTTGGAGGCATGAGCAAAGTGGCATACAAAAAGACCGAAGTATCTCGGATCTCAGTACGAGTGTCCGCCAATGCCGTCATGCCATTCAAGGACAATTTTCCAAATCTATCGGACCATCGTTGTGCCGAAATAATGGAAAAAGTGACGAACTCGCCACTGGAGTGCGATGATTTTTTATTTCATGAGTTGTGGTGCAAACTTAGCAAGGGCGCCACGAACCTAGCGAAGTCGCTCAACATCCCAATTCCTGCTACAAATGTTGTAGATGGTGAGGACAATTGGATCACTCTCGTGTTATTTTTGAGCATTCAGTAGTGTGCATGGTCATTCTATTCTGTGTTGCAGACGATGTGAGAGGTGCAATAATTTTGCAAACAATTGTGGCAAGTTGTGATGGTAATTTTACTTCCGCTGTCACTGATTTCATGTGTGTGGTTAGTATCCGCATGTCAAGAAGTGACATGAACGCGAAAAGGCATCACTTGCGCGAGTAGAACAGTGACGGGAAAACTTACGGAGGGAGGGGTGTGGGGCTGAAAGGCGCCGGCGGCACCGTCGCTGGAGAGTGAGGGGAGAAGGGGGGCCCCTGGGGCGCATCCCTGCGCGACGAGCGGCTGGTGCTTCTGGTGCTGCAGCTGCTGCTGCAGCTGCTGCTGGTGCTGCTGCTGGTGCTGCTGCTGGTGCTGCGCTGCTGCTGCTGCTCGAAGAGGAGGAGGTGGAGGAGGAGGAGCTCCCCGAGGAGCTCGAAGCGCGGGTCCTTGTGCACATGGTGCAGGAACAAGAGCTCATGGCAGACTGACGGCCAAGCCTTGGTCACCAGGACCCGAGGGCTACCCAAGGCAGGGGCTACCCGACGAGGGCCCCCAAGGAAAACAACGGCTCCTTATGCACGTGAACGCCGTGCCGGGCACGACAATAAAACTAATGGCGTCCGCGTCGAAGCCTTGTTGGATTTTCCACGAAAAGTGGGCCTCATTCGCGGCTGAGCTGCCGGGCCGTGTGCACGCAGAGCCAAAACAAATCTCGTAAAAAACCTCGTAAAAATGGGCGCACTTAACGGAACCGAGGACGCGGAAGGAAACGCAGCGCTTAGCCCAATGAGAGATGAAATGATAGCTTTCTTCGGCCTTATGATGATCTGCGCCCTGGTGATTCATTGCATCGACGCCATTTTTATCCAACCCCGAGAGGTTTTCCGTCAGGCCCGATTGAAATCGAGAGAGGACTCAGTGCAGGGTCATGCACCATGGAGGACCAGACCGGAGACGGTGCGCCCACACTAGGCAGAGAGAGTGAGACAGACGGAGCGAGCGGGCCATGCCGACTCGGCGGTAGCGCGACGGAGACAGCCGACGGAGCAGTTGGAGAGAGCGAGACAGACCGATCAGCACGGCCGAACCGCTCCGACAGAAGCGTGACGGAGAAAGACGAAGGAGCAGGCGGAGAGAGTGAAACAGACGTATCGGCAGTGCCAGCCAGCCCGGGCGGCGGTGCGAAGGGGGCGGGCGAAGGAGAAGGAGCGCTCACGTCGGGCGATATGGAGGCGAGAGGGGGTAAAGGTATGCCTGAGGCTGCGTGCACCCCCCCTTTCCCCACCCCATTTGTTATACGTTTTTGAATGGACGGCATTTATCGCTGTATGATCGCCTTTCCTCGGCGGTGGACGTTTAGGTATGGGTGTCATTCAATTTCTTTTGTGGGTCATGACTATTCGAATAGGATTCCTAGGGATTAGTATGGCATGCATACAGTAATGAACATGATATAGTACAAAATTGAATTTAATTAGCATTCAAAATGATGTCAAGACATGCAGAAATAGCAAGAAAACTTATCTTGGTAATTGTACAATTACAAACATGAGATATTACTGAAATTGAGCATTCAAACTTACAATAAAGCTTATGATGCTAATTTTAATTTTAATTATAGAAATGGTTTGACAAAGCGAGTTGCCCTGAATTCCTTGTCTTGGCACTGACGGGTAGCCCACAAACATCTTCAGCGAGGAACCGCCATGACGCACAGGCGTTCGCCGGCACCTTCATGTTGCATAGGTACAATAAAGACAGCCCGGTGGCCACAGCATCCGTGAAGGTGAAATCACCCTCCTGGGGTGGGGTGATGCTCACTGAATCGACACAGATTGTGTACTTTGCCTCCCTGTAATCACACCACGCCAGGCTTTCTGAATCGATCCTCACTACGGGAGCCTTCCCAGGTGGATGTCTTCCAACAATGTACCATGAATTGATGTAGTCCCTGCCTGCAAACGATGGCAAGGCAGCTACAACCAAGTCTCTTAATACTGCAACAAGAAACATACATTTTAATGCGCTGCGCATTGACGACGAGACACATTGTTACACATTATTGCCTCGTCTCACCATTGTGGTCCTCTCTCCCATCTGGGACAAGTAGGAAGGCACCTAAAAGTGGCTGCGGTGTTCTGCGTGACGTCAGCACTTCAGTTCCCTGATAGAACGCAGTCATTGCTCTTATTGCCGGAGCAAGAATCTTTGTTTGGGCACAGGCCTCACTTCACAGACACTGGCAATCTGAGCCTAACAACGCGGCGCAAGCTTTAAGGGAAGAGCTGGTGCATTCCTGTTATTGTCGAACTATTGCGCCCTCTGTTGGCACTGTTTGAACAGAGTAGATGAATCCTGTCATTGTTGTTGGTTGGATATCATTAAAGATGAACCATGCCATATAAAAATAAACAATAACAATTTGAAAATGTATTAATTTGTACAATTCAAGAACCCAAAACTAGTAGCTATACAAAACAAGTAACCAAGGAAACAGCCATGAGGCTCTTAAACTATTAAATATTTTACAAAGGCAACATTGTCATAACTAAGCTGGTACCTGGCAGACATAACAATAAATAGTTTTCATCGTAACGTGAAACATTTCAATTTCTTCAACCGGCGCAAAATACACCCACCCTGTCAAAGTGGGTGTTCGCTTATGAAAAAATCTAACAAAGTTTTCTGGCGCCTCTGGTAGAATCTCCCACTCTCTGCCTGGTTGCATTGTTTGGGCGCTGTTTTCGACAACAACACCCCACACCAATCCCTGTAAAGCACAAAAAAATGGTAGGTAATTAATCAGTCATATGGCAATGAGTGGCCAAGGGCCCCCTGTAGGAAACCCAAGAATACACTTAGGTGTGGCATCAGAAACTGAGACTGCACTGTCATTCATACTTGTTACATATTATATTAGTGCAATGTGGAACCAGTTTTTTTTTTTACAAGAGATAAACTGGTTAATATAAGGCCTAACAGCATTCTTAGGACCACTGGTCCGTAGACCCCGGAAACCCAGGATTAAACAGAAGCGCGGCATTTACAACTAAGACTGCACTTTGTAGAAGCCTCCTTAGATGTCACATTGGTGCAATGTAGACCCAGTTTTGCAATGAGGATTCATTTCTAGCATTAGTAGGAACAATACGAAGTGTTGCGCAGTTAACATGACCACAACAAGTACTTACATTGAACATGTTCTTGATAAAGTTGGACTGCTTACAGTTGTCGGGTGACGGCACTGGCCTCCTATTTGGGTAAGCCTTCACAAGCTTCAGGATGTAGTGAGACCTGGATTTCTGGTTGGGCGAGCTCTTAATCCAGCACGTTACGTCTGTGCACAGAAGCCCCAGGTGCTGCCCCTCCAGCTGGCTGTTTATGCCCTGCAACAATAAACCTTGTTATGAAACCACACTGAGAGGGCACTTATGAAGTCGTTATTCACAAGGTGAACATCGTCTTGTTTCATTCCACTTCATGGGAGTAGTGTATGTGGTGTCCACTCACAAGCAAGACCAAGTCCTCGTCTATGCGGTTGCATTTGCCGCATTTGAACAATCTAAAGTTAGGGTCCCCTGCCTCTGTTCTCCACTTCTCGCGGAGCTGGTTGAAGTCATCGTCGGGGAATGCATTAACTACAGGATAGGCCATGGTAAATTCTCAGTTTCTTGGCGAAACAACTACAAAATCGAGAGGGTGCAGAAGGACGAGCAAGGTACTGGCCGCAGATTCGTACAAGTGGCATACGTTTGGGTATGGCAACTTACTGCGATTGCCGCATGGGGCGCCACTGTCGCTAGGTGATAAACGAGTTTTCCTGTGTTGTGTACCGTTTATAACTGTTTTGAAAATTTCCAAATTGTTGTTTACTTTTTCTGATGCGTTTTATGTGCAACCGAATGCATTTCAGCAAGTATCTTGCGATATGTCATGATTCGTCCGTGCGTCCTGGCCGAGCTGTGAAGTTACCACCAGCCAACAGCCATACGTCCGCGAAGGCCTTCCAAACGTTCCGCCATTACGCCGGAAGCCGTGCTGCATTGCAGTTCACCTTACATTTTCACGACTGGACTTCTTAAACTGCTGGCCGACTTTTGACTGCAGACCGACTTCTGGCGCCCTTTGAGCTGCTACTTGACGCCAAATCTCAAGTTTCTTCGTCAAAGAGCGTGAAGAAGCGCAAGCCGGTGGCGAGGGAGCTAAGTTTTGACCGCAAACAGAGTCCTACAAGTGGCATACTTTTAGGATTGCATAGAGAATTGAAGGTTAATAGGCCATTAATTGGCAATGTATCTGGTATTTCTTATGCATTTCACAGGGCTGCAAGCCTTGTTGTTTTGTAGTGCACGTTACATGTGGGCTGTTTCAGGACTGGTCTACTTGAACTGCTGGCCAACTGCGGACTGCAGACCAACTTCTGACAAACAATGCAGTATATGGAATTGAACAACCGAGAGGGGCCTCCTGTGAGTTATTTCTTAGAGTATGGAGGTGCTATGCACAGTCCCGAACTGCCCTTTTGTTGGTGACTTGAATGATTTCTTTTATCATTTAAAGAGAGTGCATGCCCATTTGAAAAATTACAAATTCACTTGTTCTGTGGAAGGGTGTGCTGTGTGCTTCACAAGCATACTCAGTGTGAGATCACACTTTTCGCATGCACATCCAAATCTTTGCGTGCCTAATGTTCATGAAGCACGTCAGGAACAACGTTTTGAAGAAGTTCATAATAATGAAAATGGCCAGGGGATGCCATGTACAGTCCCAAACTGCCTTTTTGTTGGTGATGACTTGAATGATTTTTGTTACCATTTAAGGAGAGCGCATGCCCATGTGAATAATTTCAGATTTACTTGTTCCGTGGAAGGGTGTAGTGTGTGCCTCTTCAGCATACACAGTGTGAGATCACACTTTTTGCATGCGCATCCAAATCTTTGCGGGCCTAATGTTCATGAAACACCTCAGGAACAACGCATTGAAGAAGCTCATAATAATGAAAATGGCGACTTTGTTGAAATGGAGGAAGAAAATCCACCAATTCCTGATTTGCAACTGGCAGTTCAGCAGTTCAGTACTACGATGAGTACGTTGAGGTCCCAACTTCTCTCAGTGTTCCTTAGGTTGCAGTTTAAGCATCGCATTCCAACTTCCGTGGCCAGAAGGATTCATGAGGACTATATGAGTATGTTTAGGTTGTTAGGATGTGGCACGGCCTCTTCACTCTCTCGTTATGCCTCTGCTTTGCACGTGGAAGACCAAGCTATGCTGCAGTGTAGAGAGAGAGACGAGATGTTCAGGACTTCAACTCACAAGGAGGCTGAACAGTTAATGAAATTAGGGTACGTAAAGCCAATCGAGGTTGATCTTCGAGTGGAGCAAGGGGAACTTGAAGCACAGGGAATTGCACTTGGTGCAAACCCTCTGGAGGCAGTGGAACTAGATGGGGATGATGTAGAAGCTGTGATGGACGAGGCAGACAGGAGGGACAATGGAGGGGGTGAAAATTGTGATGAAGTGGATGACGGCAATGAATCCGATGCATCTGCTCATTTGGAGCAAGATAAAAGTGATCCAGAGCCTGACATGGAGCAAGAAGCAAGAAATAAACAGGAAGAGCCCAAGGATGTGTACCATTACGTCAGCATTCCGAAGACTCTTGCGGCTTACCTCAGACACGACGACGTTGTAGCTGAGATAAGGGCTGGGCCATCAGTCCACCGGGGTGACGGGACCTATGATGATTATACATCTGGAAGTTTATATCGTGAAAGTGGAGTCCAAAACAGGGGTCATCTGCACCTTCGTATTGTACTGTACACTGATGAGATCACTGTTACCAACCACTTGCAAGGTCACAGTAAAAACCACAAGCTTGCTGTAGTGTATTTCCTTGTACAAAATATAGCAGCTGAGAGCCAGTCCCATTCAGATACGTATAGAGAGTGGAGGGGGGGAAAAGTGGTGGGGGAAGCCACCAGCCATACCTTAGGGTCCAGAGCCGCCCAGTGGACCCAAAGGTTTGGGGCCGAAGGTATACTCCAGCATACGTTTAAAACGAAAATACGCTAAACCGACGGCGGGTTTAGCTCACTTTACGAAAAGCCCAACCGGAGGCTGACAGTGCACGGCGCCCAAGGTGTCCTGCTCGTTGGAGTCAGCGATGTTTGGCAGTGCTGGTTCCATGGCGCCCGGGGCGTCATTTTCGTCGGACGTCCAGCCGTCGTCCTCTTCTCTGGAGTCGTCCGGGGTGTTGGCCATGGCAATGGCGATCTGGTCGTCGAAGGCTGTGCAGGGGGCCAGGTCCTCGACTCCCAGCAGGTCCCCTTCGGCGATTCTGGCGTCTTGCCCGTGCCGCGCGGGCCTCGGCACCGCGCCCAGGAAGTCATGCAGCAGGCTTTCGGCCGAGACCTGCTCCTCCTCATGCGTTGTGGAGAGTCTTAGGAGTGCTGCGGACAGACCTTCTAGCGTCGTGGTGCGGTTAGTCGGTGAGTTGTCGGCCTCTGGGGTGAAGCGGACTGCTGCCGGGTCGACGGTCCTTGTTGTTGGCCAGAAGGGTTGCTCCGCGGCGTGGGCACGCCGCGGGCCTCGGTCGGATTTTCGCACTCGCCGTTGGTTCATGTTGAAGTTGTGATGTTTCTCTGACAGTGGCTCTCGGAACAATGGCGTCTCCTCGTGGGCGGCCGGTGAGGGCGGAAGTGGAGGCGTGTTCAGCTAGATGTAACGCGGGCTGTGATTGGCTGCCGGGTGCGAAATCCAGCAGGCCGTGACTCGTTTCCGCGATGGCCGCTGGGGGCGCTTAGATGAGCGGCGAGGTGTCGAGTTGTAAACACTCGTCGCCGTCGTCTGCTAGGAGTTTGTTTATCTGGGCCAGCAGCGCGTCGTCTTGCAGTTGTTCCTCGTCGGCGGGTCGTGTTGCGGGCGGCTGCTCGTCGACTTCGCCGAGCATGTCCAGGTCTATGCCGTCCATGCCGTTCCAGCCAACGCACTTGATCGTGGAGTGCCCGCGTTTTCGGCACAAGTTGCAGCGCGTTTGGCCGGACGAGCGTTTCTTTGTGGTGATCGCGAGGTGATCGCAATCACCTCGGCTGATTAGTTATGTTTTGCATATAATGGAAACACCATAACGAATAGCAATATTTTAAGTCATGGATGGAAAAAAATTTAAAAAATGCAAAATATAGTATCTAATGGATACACCATAATACATTGCTATATATAAACTCATGGATAGAAAAGAATACAAAAATACAAAATATCCTATCCAATGGAAAAAGCATGAAACAATGCAATATTTAAAGTCATGGAATTGAGATCAATCAAAGAAAAAATGGAAAAATAACAACAAAATACGTATCAACTACAGCATGCCTGCAACAAATTGAGAGGGCAAATGTTATTAGAAAAGACAATTTTGTACAATTTTGAGAACGATCCAGTTGTAGGAAGGCAAGTAGGCGACTACTTACCCGCAGCTGTCATCGCCTCCCTCAGGTCTTCTGGGATGATGGCCGCGTAAACCGGCCTTTTCTCATTGTAGCATTGCGCCACGTCAACTCCTACAAATGGAAATATTATTTTTAGTCCTAGGGAACAGCGTACAGAAACAAATTAAAATGTGTACATGACCTTGAACTTACCGAATGGTATGAGGCCGTTGATACGGCTCCCATTCTTCAGTACAGTAAAAAAGAAAGCCGGGCAGCGTGCTGCTGCTAAGGCAGAAGCCTCGGCTGGCAGTGCCATGTTCACATAAATGAATATAGACGCCTCATCGGCGCCATCCAGGCTCATCTTGATGGCCGCGCCCTGCGCCGTCTCGGTCGCCTCCATGGCCGCAACGCGGAATAACTCCAGGTGTCGCAGCTCAGTCAGGCGCCTATACTGCCGCCGAAGGACGGCCGTCTGCGCCACGTCATTAAATGCCTTGAACAAGCTCATCTGAAAATGAAGAAACATGTTCACATTCAGGTGTGTCAATGGCGGTCTTTCCTGCAGACAGGCGGAGTCCGAGTGGTTGTCGGCTTGCATTCACCACGTGCGTGAGTCCACGCCAGTAAGCTTTCTAAGCTCCCGCTGGAAGGCATGAGGGTTTCTGACTAGCTGAAAGCTCACCTTGCACCGGGCGAACGCAAGCCGACCAGCATTCGGACTCCACCTAAAGGAAGTTTGTGCCCTGCACTCCGCTCACAAAATCCAAGTCAAAATAACAAGCTACCTGGCACTGCAAGCCCCGCACGGCCACGCCCCACGCACACTGCGGCCGTCCCCGCTCGGCGCGGTCCTGGGTTCGAAGCCCGGCACTGCAAGCCCCGCGCGGACACGCTCCGCCCCGCGCCGCCCTGCCTCGCCACGGGCCACCTTGTTTCGCCCTGCGCCATCGTGCCCCGCCCTGCCCCGCCTTTTGCCGCCCCGCGCCGCCCCGTGCCGCCCTGCGCCGCCCTGCGCCGCCCTGCGCCACCTAGGGTAAACTACGTGGTCCTGGGCTCGAGGCGCGGTGCACTGTCACTTTCAGCCAAGGGAGTGCATTACTTCGGCACAGGCGCCGCGGTCGTCGGCGAGCACGCTTCACCCTGCTCAGCACTGGCCTCGGCTGGCCCACGTGGTTCTCGGGCGTCCCCGTTATGGTGGGCTGCGCGCGTTGAAGTCCCCGGTTCGCATCGCGGCACTGGCCTGGCTTGCCCCCTCCGCCTTGCCTCCTCCTTCGTCCCTGTCCTGTCACTGCACTATACGGAGTGGCCTCAGAGCCCGTCCTGGCCGGACGATGAACGCGAACTAGTCCGCACTGTCAGTAGTACTTACGGTTGGATTTTTTGGCTCTGGGAGGAACACACACACACACACTAAGTACTCGCTGGAGACTGACTGCGGGGCTGTGCGCGACGCGCGGCTCTGGCGCACCCCCCTGGACCAAATATTTCCCCAACCCCGCCCTACACCCCTCCCCTGCCCTGTGCCTCGCCTAGGTCAAGTGCAGACAGCCCCACGTTGCCGTCCGCCCAGACTAAATAGTCTCACTTTGCGAGCGGGGGGAGATTAGAGGGCGCGCTGCGAAGCGCTGGGGCGTCAAGTGGCCGGCGGGGGGCTTCCCTGATCGTCAAATCCCTTTCATACTCTTGGTCGAAGCGAACACGTCCGTGAAGATGGTCTTCTTTGTCGCGTAGACAGCCTCACGAGGATTCGTGCCAACCAATCCGTACAGGAAGGTCACCTGCAAACAGGTGTCATGTGATGCGGTAGGATTTGCGTTGTACCGTTTAAAACAGGCTAGTGCCCGCCCTTCCCCCCCGTTACAAAAGCATAGAGTAAACCTCTGTGTAAAATGAAGGGTTGACAATAACAGTAGCCTCATGTTATCAAAACATCAATTACATCTTTAATGGAAGTACCTAGTCCACCCATGTCTAAAATTCCCGCAAGAGCTACCGGGATCCCGTCCTACTTCACGGGATCCCGGCCTCCTTTACAGGATCCCATTTGCTCTCCAGGGATCCTGTGCTGCTGTCGCGGGATCCCGTTAGCTTTCCAGGGATCCTGTACCGCTGTCGCGGGATCCCGCTAGCTCTCCAGGGATCCTGTACCGCTGTCGCGAGATCCCGCTAGCGTTCCAGGGATCCTGTACCGATGTCGCGGGATCCCGCCAGCGCTTCAAGGATCCCGTAACGCTGTCCTAGGGCGATATGCGCTCCGATCCGCTAGATGGCGATAGTATCGTTTTTACGGACTTACTTCTCGATGGAAGCTACGGTTAGGAATTTCGTTGGGTTGAGAGGCACGCGCTCCCCTAATGTGTGGGATAGTCGGGTCGCAATTCGACTGCCTACATCTTTTGACTATGATACGTCACCCTTCACCATGGGAGGACAGATAGTGGTCTGACTTCGCCAGGTTGGCGGAACGGCTGCACCTCAAGTCATGCCTTTCAAGCGGCACGGGATCCCATTTCGCCACACGGGATCGCTCTGGACACGGGTGCTCCTTTAATGGAAGAAGGATCCCTTGTGAACAAACGGGTACTCCTTTTAGGGGAGACGGATCCCTTTTCGTCTTACAGGTACTCCTTTGAGGGACAGGGGATCCGGTGTCGCCACACAGGTGTCCTTTCTGATTCAGGGGATCCTGTCCCAACGGCCAAATTTCGTTACAGGATCCTGTCCGCAGAGGATCCCGCAACGTGCAGGATCCCGTACGGACAGGGGATCCCGCAGCTCCGAGAATCCCTTCTAGCACACAGGATACAAAGCCATCGGGTTCCCGTAACAAAGGGAAATCCCTTAACGAAATTGACCCGGTCAGACGGGAATCTTAGACATGGGCATATATATTCAATACGTCAATTACATCTTTAATGGTAGTACCTAGTCCATATATATTCAATAATATCTGTAAGGAAAATAAAATATGGTCAGGTATTTCATGTAATGTATTTTTCTTATAACAAACACTGTTGACAGATTCTTACCAAAAAGTGTTCTGTGCATGATCTCGGTCAGAATTTCTTGATACGGCTCTGGCGCCAGCCTGTACGAAATGTAGATAATGAGGAAGAATAGGCACAGCCAAACAAATTGACTGCCTTCTTCTTGATAAACGACGATTTCTCTGCCGAATAATGAAATAAGTAAGTATATCAGTGCAATTAACAGTGAGCGAGTGACATTTGCCACTAATGCATGAGTTTCATCCTCTTATTCGTGAACAATATAAGTGAGAAGTAGGCTACCCCTGGCCTAGACCTGAGCCCGGCTTGAGCCCCGCCTTGAGCCCGACTTGAGCCCCACGCCAAGAAAAGTCACAAAACAGGGAAAAAGTGGAAGTTATTTGGCGTGGGGCTCTGATGGGGCTTAGGTCGGGGCTCAGTTGGGGCTCAGGTCGGGGCTCTGGCAGTCGGGGCTCAGTCGGGGGCTCAAGCTGGGGCTCGAGTCGGGCTCGACCGGGGCTCTAGCCGGGGCTCAGGTCATCGGGGCTCAAACGGGACGGGGCTCATGTCCACCCTGCCCGGCGGGGGGCCACGTGGCGTTGCCAGCCGGCCGATGTGCAGACGACTCTGTCAAGTGTATAGCTCAAGTTTTCTTATTTCGTGCAAACTTTCCCGCATCGCACTGCACACCGCGTGCGCCGTTGCCCCACATGTTGAAAGTTTACTCGATTCGGTGCCTGCCCTTCCCCGTTCCACGCCGCTCCTCCACGTGCCCTGGCAGCCCGCTGCTAGAGTCCTAAAGTGGGAGAGAAACGTGAACAAACTGAATTTGCCATACACTGATCGCCAGCCAACCTCGAAATGCTCTTTACTATTTCTCATACTTTGGTCAAAACGGGGGAAAAGTTGCGCGTAGTTTCTCATACAATGGCCAGAACCTTGCCCCGCGTCTGGGCCACTACGGAAAATCGAGCCTGGATGAAAAACTACACGCAACTCTTTTCCAGTTTTGGCCATAGTTTGAGAAGTTCGCCGCTCGGGTGAGTCCCATCCGACGAGGACAGGGCCCACGTTTCTCTCCCACTATAAGACTCTACCCGCTGCGTGCTCCACGGATACAGGTGCATTTCGCTCGCACTAACAGTCCACGGTTCGAACCCCACCCGGGAAGTCTTTGGTATACGCAGCTGGGCGCGATATTGCTACGCGCGTCCTCGCCCCGTCGCCTCGCCTCACCCCCGCTCGGCCTCACCGCCCTGCCCGCCGCACCCGCACCACCCGGGCCCCGCAGGCTGCTGGACCGCTGCGCGTGCCGCGCACCCACTCGGAGGGAATGCCCTATGTGCTACACTTACATATTACATGACGAACTGCTGCAAAGCCTCGTGGACCTCTGCAGCCCCGTCCACTGTGCCCTCCAACAGCCGGCGGGCCAAATCGTTCCTTCCACTCGGTCGCTGCTTGCACAAGCAAGATCGGCGCGACCGGCAACGGCGACGGGGAAGCGGGAACGCCGCCTCGATGTCTTCGAAGGCGACCTCCGACCCTTGGTACGCGGCTTGCCTGGCCGCTACGTTCAGATACTCTACTCCGTGGGTTTCTATCACCGCGCGCACTTTGTCTAGGCACACTAATCCGGGGCCGCTCAGGGGAACGGCACGCAACAAGCTTTTTAGCGCGACGCACAGCGTAGGGTTGGCTTCGACGATGTCTGCCATAGCAACGCACTACAACTGAAGGGCCACGCGTTGGGGCAGGCCCCTCGTGCCCTTGGCCCTGGCGCAGGCGTTGTTTTATCTCCGCCCGGCCATGTATTTCCTAAAACGCATTCGTACGCGGAGGACTGTTTTCGCATCAGCCCTGCGGAGGGCGCGTGCTGCCGCGTGCAGGTCAGCCTCCGAGAAGGTGGTTGTTCACATGGCATGGCAATCGAGTGCAAGGAGCAACCGAACCACGTTTTGTCACGCTCTACACACCGGCACGCCTTGCATAGCCCTCAGCTGCGGCAAGCCGTCTGATCGAGACGCCGGGCGGTCAGTAACGCGCTTTGAGGGTTGGCCGTCACCGGACCGCGCTGTGCGCGGCTAGCAGTGCGGTTGCGAGCAGTGCGTGGCCGTCCCTTTGTTTTTCTCGCACTTCAGCGGTCCAAGAAAGCGACAGAGAGGGGCTCCGCCGTTTCGCCACAGACTCGGTACGGCAGTTGCGCGCTCCACCCCACTCGGCCCCGCTCCGCCCCGCCCCCGCCCCGCCCCCACCCCCACCCCCTTTCCGGGCTGCGTTTTTGCCGTGTCCCCTCCTTCCTTCTCCCCCTCGTCCCTGTTCTGGTCACGTGTGGGCTGGTCTCCTCATTTGCATGACACTTTTACTTTCCACGACCGAGATTCAGCAACGCAGCGACGACCCACGCGCTCAAAATTTTTTTCGCAAATACGGAATTGATTTTTCTACTACTTCTCCCCACCTCTCTTTCTTCATTAGCGAAAAGATGTAAACACTCACCCTATCGTTTTGGTGGCTTCGTAAACGATGGCTTCGACGACTCGCCGGCACAAATCTGCCTGCCCGTTGGAGCGCTGCCTGCATGTGCACGGCCTCGTTTGCCAACAGGCCTGTCGTGGAGGGCGCAAAGCTGCTCGAAGGTCTTCTTGTGTCACAGCAGATTGTGCGGCGTCGTTTAAAACGTGTACACCAAAGTTTCTTACAAATTCTCTGGCGTTATCGACGCACGTTGCGTCCTGCGGCAAGACTTTGAGCAGTTCTTTCAGAGTCGCACTGAGTTCGGGGTTATTCTCTCCGAGGTTCGCCATGGCACTGACAGGCTGGGGAGCCTCGTGGGCCCTTGGCTTGGGCGCGGACGCTCTCGTTGGCGCCCCTTGTGCTTCGCTACAGAGCGAGTGTTATTCCTACGTGGCATTCCAGGAACTTTTCTTTATGCTCCTTGGGTGAGTCAAGCAGATAGGCAGGCAGGGCAGGGGCATTCCCTTCGCAACGTTGGTCATCTTACGCCGTCAGGAATCTAGAACAAATCAAAAAATTGTTAGCATGTGAACGTATCATGCTCTTAACAATAGTCTTTTTTGTGAACGACTCGTACCTTTGGTGATGGCAATGATGAGGGGAATGTGAGTGCTGTAGCGTGACTGGTAACGGTTCACGCGCATGGCGGGGTCGTCTGAAAACGCACCGTCGATGGCGGTTCCAGAGTACGTGGTAGGGGCGGCGAGGTTGCCGTTAGCCGTGAGGCCGGCGGCCGCGAGTGCGGCGGCGATCGTTCTCCCCGCCGCGGAGTGCATGTCCACGTTGAAGTCGGCCGCTAGGACGGTCGTCGCAGGGGAGGCAGGTGGCAGCACTGCGTCCACTGCGGCCAGGATGTCGTCCAGCTTGGCGGTGGGATGGCAGTACAGCACGGCTACCAGCAGGTCGTCACCCTGGCGTGCGCTTGCCGCCTCGACCAAAGGCCTGGTGACAGTCTGCGCCTGGGTGAGTGGCAGCCTGGAGAACACGGCCACTCCGCCGGCAGCGCGGCCCTGCGCGGGTGCGTCACACCTCGCCACCTCCTGCATGCCGCCGGCCAGGTCGATGTGGTGTCCGGGACGCAGCCAGGTCTCGGCTAGCAGCAGCACGTTGGACTCCATGAAGACCTCGTCTTGGGACACGTCTTGGTGGTGGGCGTTGAAGCTCTGCACGTTGTGGTACGCGAGCCGGACAGTGCCTGCCGGGCGCGGCTCCAGCAGGGGAGTCCACATGGGCAGGAACGGTTTGCTGCGCAGTCGTCTCTTCTCATTAGCCAGCCGCTCGTCCCTCTTGTCCAGCCATCATCATCATCAGCATCAACGCTGATAGGCCTCTATAGACCTTTAGCGGTTCGAGTCAGCAGGACACTCCGACCTCGCGTTACCTGTCCGCCACCTCAGATGCGGTAGGGTTTGGCCTAGTCGACGTGTCCCCTGCCCTACTGGGGAGTATGGGATCCACTAGCGCAGGGTACTGGTACCTCGCCCAAGCTTCACGCATCTCTTAGAAGATGTTGCCGAGGTGGTGCGCTTCCAAGGAAGCGAGCTGTGGAGGAAATTAAGCCTGCAAGAGGAGACGACAGTATACGACTGCCAACCGGGGGGGGGGGGGGGACCTACTGTCGACGTGGGCACTGTAGTACGGAGGGCTATGACAGCTCGGCTCACCGTCACTCTGCGTCCTGCTGCCTCGCTTGCCGGTCCAGCTTGCGTTGTTTCGCCGCGGCGCGCCGCGCCTCGTGCGGGTCCGGTTGTTGTAGAATGGCTGCGGTGGTGGCGGCCCAGGCGTCTCGGTCCAGCGCGGCGTCCTTCCAGTCGGCGATGCGGAGGGTCGCGATGTCGGCCTCGACCGCCTTCATGCGGCGCTCCCTGGGGCGTTCGCGCGGCCTCTTCTCCGGGGGCGGCGCTCGCTGGGCGGCCCGGGTGGCCAGCGGTGCAGAGCCGCGTTCGACGTGGCCGGCGTACTGAACGCGGCGGAAGCGGTGGTAGTTGAGGATGGGTGTGACCTCGGTGATGTCGCGGACTTCCCTGTTGGTCCGCCACACCCTCTTCCCAGCGCGCTGGCTGTACACCGACTAAGCAACCCTTCGAAGCACGTTGTTTTCTGCTGCCGCGATGCGCCTCTGGCCGGCCGCGTCGAGCACCCACGTCTCGCAGCCGTAGGTGATGGAGGGGCGGATGATTGCGGTGTAGAGGCGGGTCTTGACGTGTCGAGACAGGCGCTGAGACTTCATCAGCGTCAACAGAGAGTAGTACGACCTCATCCCCGCGGTGGCCCGAGCACGGACTTCGGCGTCCAGTCTGTTGTTCTCTGCGACCATGCACCCCAAATATTTGAACGCAGCGACCCGCCGGAACGACATCCAGCCGGGGATGTTTAAAGAGCTTGGACGACCCCGCCGGCGCTGGCCTGCGCTCTACGCGGCCGCGAGCCGTGCGATGCAATCTGCTCTTTGCGCTTTTGATGATGAAAAGACCGGCCAGTGTCCGCACTCTACTCAGGGCAACATACACCATTTTGTTCTCCATGCCGTCGTAGTACTCGATACACACCATGTCATAAGAACTGCCCTGAGAAGCGTGGATGGTGTCGGCCAGCGCCGGGACCAAAGGAAATTGCTGGCGGTACACATGGCGCCAGTGTTCTGTGCGCACCTTTTCCAGGCGCCTGTCCTCGCGGTCCACGGGCACCAGGCCGTCCTGCTCGGCCGCGGAGGGGATGGCGGGCAGTGCGAAGGGCAGCGCGTCGATCAGGTCCTGGGGCAGGGCGGCCTGCTTGGCGATGGCTGTTCGCAGGCGTTCCCGGGCTGCGCGGCTGGTGATGGCGCCGATGTCCCCAGGGAAGTGCAGCCACAGGGTTTGCACGGCGAGCTCCGGCGTAGTGACGCCAGGGGTGCGCGAGGCTGGGCAGAGCAGGCCGACTTGCACCCACTTGAGGACGCCGACGGCCCTGTTGACCAGCCCGTCCTCGACGTGCACGTTGACGGTGAGCTTGTAGGGGCGCTCGATGACGGCCAGCAGCAGTTTCGGCAGTCCTTGCGTTTTGCCGGTGTCCAATTTACAGGCGCGGAACAAGATGTTTTCGCAGCTCTCGAAATTCTTACGACGTCTGCACGCCGACATGCCTGGTATTTCCGATTTCCCTGGACGCGGTCTCGAGTAGGCAGGCGTATGATTTGCTCGTTGGGGGCCTTCAAAAGCTGTTTTTGGTTGTAGGCGTCCTTGTCCACATTTTGGTGGAAAAACGTAGGGCAGGCGCTCGGCAGTGTGAGGTTGTTTTCCACCACAAACCTTGACTCAATCATTGCAGGATCCTGGTCTGACAGAGCTTCCTCGGCGTCACCGATCTTCATTAGCAGCTCCGCGAACTTTTTGTCTTCGCCCTGCCGCATGTTTTCAGTCAACTCTACGTATTCAAACTTCTGCCACAAAAGTGCAATGCCAGCCAACGCTTCCGTGGAGCTGACGTACACGGGGGAGCCGCCGACGGGGGAAAGCTGGCGGAAATCACCGAAAATTACTGTCCACAGTCCCCCGAAGTCCGCCTCGCTGCCTTTGGCCTCCTTGCAGCGCGGAAGCCCAGACGACGTCCCTACTACGTCCGTGCCAGTCCCGATGGAGGCGCTAGTAACACAAGCCGGGTGGATCTCAGGGGCCGCGGGTGCGGGCGCTGGAGAGGGCGCAGCGATGACAGTCCCAGCGATATTGGATGCTGCTGATTGGCGGTCGAACCATGTGGGAAATTACGACACACTTAGCTGTAATATTGTTTCTGAGGTGATCTTACCCATGCCATGACCCTTCTCAGCTCAGATTGTTTTAATTGAATTCAATTACCTCTCCTCCTTTTAGCCTCCTTCCTCCTTTGGCGGAGTTAGTGTATCCGTTCCTGACGCTTCAACTCCGACATATTAGAGTTGGGTTGCATCCATACGGCGTTGTCAGTCGTGGTGCTCCAGTCACAGTCAACGTCCATAGACCAATCCTCATCCTATAAATACGGCAGCATTAGAAAATTTGGATAGATATCAATGATTTATTATTGCCCCTACACTGATAAAAGAAAAGTCGTAAAATTATGAACCATTCTTGTATAGTATTTTCCCATACTACATTCATATTTTTACGGATAATTTTATGACGAATGATTCATTATTTTTATGAATAACTCGTTTTCTTACAAATGCTTCATAAGACATATGAATAATTCATAATATTTAATTATGAATGTTTCGTTTCCTAGTTTTTTCGTTAAAGCATCAAGAGCTGTTCGTAACTTTAAGAATGATTCATAATTTTCTTTTATGAGCCATTCGTGATATTACAAATCACTCGTAATTTTATGAATGTTTCATAATTTTTCTCGTTAAAGTACGAATCATTCTTACTTTTATGAATAATTCATATTTTCTCTATGAGCTATTCATAATATTACGAATCATTCGTAATTTTATGAATGTTTCATAAGGTTTTTTAATGAGCTATCCTTGTACAGTATTTTCCCATTGTAAAATCGTACATTTACGAACAATTTAACGATTTCATTATTTTCCGAACAACTCATAGATTTTGGGTACTTTTCGGTCACTTTCAGGCAATTTTTTTCCCAAAAAATTACGAATGATTCGTAATCCTTTTCTTATAAACGTTTCATAGAACGTAATTTACGAAGCATTCGTAAAAATTAAGAAGCATTCATCATCAAAGTTGTCGTAAAATTACGAAAACTTTTGTCAGTGTATGAGCCAATTGTACCCTCTGAACACCAGCGGTAGCTGCATATGCCTCCTGCACAGCACTGTTGTGAGACACTTGTTGAGGAGGGGCGCTTGGGGCTGCGCTGATGTTGGAAAGCAGGAAAGCAAAGCCAGTGCTGGGCAGGGGCGCAGTTCCAGCAGTTGTGGAGTCGTTGGCCAGTTCCTCCACGCCCCACTCCTCGTTGACCCCTCTGCCGTGGCCAGCCCCGTCGTGCCGACGGTTATCTTCCACCTGCTCGTCGGCCGGAGCCGGCTGGTCGTCAAAGTTAGCGTCCATTCCAGGGTTTAGACCATCGTCTCCGTCGCTGTCGTCATCAGGGTCGTGCCCGTCCTCGCCCATGTAGTTGTCAGGCTGGTCCTGGTCCTCGCCTTCGTCGTCCTCAAGGACATGGACATCTAAAGAAACGACAAAAAAGTTTGTTATACTGAATTTTAAGCAAAACAGATAAAGTGCGATTAACGGTTCCTTGTAATTACCATTGATGTTGCCTGTACAGAGCAATGGTCTCTTCGGAAACATCGGCCTTCTCCAGAATCTTGGTGATGTCAAAGAAAAAGTAATTTTCTGCGATACTGGAAAGATGGATGCAAATCGTCAGAGGAACATGCTGATGCTGCGGTGCGAATGAGAAGAAATGAAAATGAAATGACACTTGTACTTACATGTTGCATTGACACCGTTGTGGTGACAGCATGCTTGGGTATGCGTAACTCTTTGAAGCGCAGTTCACTGCCTCATTGATGTTCCACCCAAGATTAAAACCCCAGTGAATGGCGTTCGGTAATAGAAACACAGTATCTCCTGGCCGTTGAACAATCTGAACAGTAACCACCCACCCAAAAGAAAGGTGATATGAATAATTGATGAGAGTTTCAACCTGAACCAAACAATGAACCTAACCTAGGTGAACGTACCTTATATACTGGAATTTTCTCATTGATGAGCACTCTGGGGTCAAAGAAAAAAAAACTTGTGCTGCAGAAGGTTAGAGCAAGAACGTTCCTCTGCATTTACTCCCATTTTGTGCAGCAGATTGTTGAAGGCATTGTAGTAGCGAGGAGGGACGATGAACCTGCATGGGGGAAGGATTGGTGAAATTAATAGATGTGTAATAAACAAACACTCAGAAATACCTCATCCCATTATAAGATATCATACACCTACCAGATCTTGGGACTACCTGCGACATGCATATTGACGGCTTCAAACAACATGTCCTCCCTATGGCATTGGAAAGGAGATGCTTCATTGCCAATGTACAAGGAGGGAGTGACAATACCCGGATGTTTGCCTCCTCCAAGATATTTAATCAGAGAGTCCATGTTGGCCATGCTGACATTGTCCGCAATGTTCAAATTGACCTCCTGTCTCTGTGCCTGTCCAAGCTTCACTGGATCAATGTTGGCTGCGTACATATTGGGTGTATTTGCTCTCCCCAGGTGTTCCAAAAAGGCATCGATGCATGGCCCTACGCCACGAGAGTCCAGGACCTCTTCACTGCAAAGGAACAACGAATGTGAAAACAACTACCACCAGGGACACGACTTCATCCCTCCGTCACAAACATTTAAAAACAGAGACAAAACTTACAGATGACATTTCGGAGTTTGCTTGAAATCCATGGCTAGGAAGGTATTTTTGAAAATCGTGCGTTTCTTTTCAAGCGTGCGCATTTCCTTTCTGTTAGACCCTTCCTCCTCCGTGTTAATGAAGTAACATCCCACTTCTGGCCAAAGCGGCTTCCTTCGGATGAGAAGAGGTTTAAAGTGCCGAAAGTCTCTGCGGATCCACCCCGTCCGCTTTATGTTTCTCCGCGTGTGTCTCCATTGATTCTGAATTCATTGACCCACAAAAGGGGCAGATGGTCAACGGCTGCGCTTCCTTTGCCGTCTGCCGGTTCTCCACAGTGAACTGTAAAAAAAAGGGTACAGTTCCGTTACTTGTCAAGTAAGTATTTTATGTACACAATTTTGCGACATACGTACGCCCATTGCTCTTGCAGCGTCAACAGCAGCACACCGGTCCCTGTTCGGCCGTTTAAGCTCTGCCTGCCTCTTCTTGCATACGGAACAGGCAAAGGCGGTTGCTTGTGCCCTCTCAGTAACCTGTCGTCGCAAGAGTTTACTCCTCAGTGGTCCAGATACTCGACGCTTGGCCGAAGATGTCTGTAAATTTTGCACACAATCACAAAATAATCTAATGTCATATGCATCACTACAGGAGTACAAACTGTTACTCACACTGGAAAAATCAGTCAAGTGATGTTGAAGGTGCCGTTGCAGGTCCTCGCAGCTCTTAAATCTTATGCCACACTCGGCGCATTTGAATGGATTCATCCTCCACATCAGCGGCACACTGGATGCCGAAGGACTTGGTGCAGGTGTCGCAGCTGAAAATATATATCAGAATTGGTGAAAGAGTTTAAAACCACTATCACGACAAATTCCGTAGAATAAAGAATTTCACACTTATAACATGGAACCATGTCACACTGCGCTGATGGAACCGGTGACGCACTGCATCCAGAAAGCGCTGATGCCCCGGAGAGGGATCAGGAATAAGTTCATTGGGCAGAGCCCGCAGCCGCAGCGGGCTATTGCCTTCGTCAGAATCACTCACTGCAAATAAAACATGTGAAAAGAGTGAAATATAAAAAAAAGTTGTCATGAACGGGAATCGAAACTTACAAGCAAGATCATGCATTAGCATCAATCGTTGCGGGGTGGAGACCACCGGCGGAGCATTATTAGCTGCGGCTGCTCGGCGCGGCACATCAACACCCAGCAGAGGTGATGTCTGCCTCTTAGCTTGCGGCATCCGTGGCCCCCGATATGCTTCACGGGAAAAAGAAGACATTTCAATGAAAAACATTCATCATTTTTTTTCCATTAACCTGAGTAACACATGTATTCATTACCTCCAGGTGCATTGTACACCGGAATCAGCATGATGCCTTTCACGGTGGAAGGTGGAGGAGCGCGGAAACGGCGGGGCGACTCGTCAGCAAGACAATCTGCCAAGGGGAGTCCGAATCCCACGCCGTCGCTATTGACCTTTCCGCCACCGCCAAGTTCTTGCATCATCTCTTCAACAGCATCGTCGCCTTGTACAGGTGACTCAAACAGCCGCGCCGACATCCCAACTGGCGACGGCGTGCATTCGCCTTCTTCCAGTCCTGTCCTTCTAGGGGTATCCATCGTAGTCGAGGTTTCCTGTGAACACACATGAGGCACAGACTTTTATTATCAACGCATAAGTCAATATTTCACATATAACAGTCGATCACACCCACATCATCGTGTTAGGTGCAGACTATGTAACCACCTCTTAACTAAGTCAAAAAGCCAACGCCTATACCAAAAATGGTACTTGGTGCCACACAAAATGGTCCGTATATCCGAAACCGTCATAGTTTCATACATGTTGTCCTTATATTTCCGAAAGGTGTCAAGACGAGCAACAAACGTGCCTTTGAATATTATTTCATTAAATGTTTATGTTATGGCTAATGTCCGATGTCGGCCAATGTCGGACATTAGCTGGGTAATGTCCGAAGGTTCGGACATTAATCAAGCCACAGTGGTTAAGGTGGACATTACCCGACTAATGTCCGGTTGGTCAGAGGGCCGTCGGACATTAGTCGAAGGGCAGTGGTTAATGTTGACACTAACCACTTAGCGTATCTAAAGCAGGGCAAAGGGCGGGGGGCAAAGTGAACAGTAGGTGCATTTCATTTTATTTCAGTGAATTTTTTAGGTGCATATCGAAGTGCATAATATTTGCATTGATTACCCAGCTACGACAACGACAACGAGCTTCTTGACTTCAGCATAAGTTCTCGAATTCCCACCGTGCCCCGCCTGAATGTGCGCATCAAAAACATGGCCATGGCTATTTTTGTTGACTGTTCACGCCCCTGCCGTTGTCCTGCTTACGCCCCAGCCAACAATGCCACCCTGCATCCCTCTCTTTCCCCCTCCCTCCGCGCCGAGCCGCTGTCAGCCGCCTGATGGGTAGGCAACCCAACGCGCGCCGCAGCGCCCGAAATGGACGCGTCCGGGGCTAGGGTTTCAAAATTTCGCGCAGAAAAACTGATGGCAAAATTGTTTCCGAAATTCGGTCGATGACTGAAACCAACGCACCGCGTCAGTGACACGTCGGCGACGTGCCGGGGCGCGTAGGGTTGCCCACCCATGAGGCGGCTGTCTGCGGCGGCCCAGCGCGGCGCTCCAGTGGGGGCTCAACTTTGGAAGCCCCAGCAGCCAGACGGGTTTGTCGGAGGGGGTTGCGCTTTAGGGGCGCGTTAGGGGATGGATGCGCCCTCCTCCCCGACGTGGTCCCGTATTTTTAAGGCTACGGGTTACGTAGGGACAGGGGCGCAAACTTGGGGGTTGAAATTGAACGAAAATTTGGTTTTTTCGATGTCAGGTGACAAGGAATTGTGCGATTGACACCAAAACTGGTCAGGAGTTGTCTCAAAGGCCCTTTCGTCGAGGCGTGACCACGCCGACCCGCCGCCATAATGCCAACCCCCTCCTAACGGGGTGGTAAAGGTTAGGGGTAGCAACCCCCAGTAAAAGCTTTTTTGACAGTGCAAATGCGGATTTTTCGACCGGGCTCGATCGAATCAACAATTCCCTAACGTTTCGTTCCATTTTCGACGATAATCGGGCCCTTTTTGAGGAAAATTGCGGTAATTCAAAATTAGGGATGGCATTTTGACGGGGGTAGGCGGTCTCACAGGGGTGCTAGCGACTTGGAAACAGTTTCATTGTGACCGGGGAGGCAAGCGCTACAACCCTCAATCTTCGGATTTTTTTTTTTTTTAATTGAACCCCCCGTGTGGGTGGTTTTTACTGTAGCGCCCGAACGAATGGGGGTAGGGGGTTGATTCTTAACGCGTTCGAAAGAGGAGCTCAAAATGAACCAGCTGACAAAATTTGAACCCCCCACGACCCCCGGAACGACCTTTCAATCAAGGGAAAAGGGCCGAAATTTGACAGGGTTTTACGCGGAGGGTGGAGAATGCAGGAAGGGGGTGGGTCCGGGTCTCGCTGCTTAAGAGGTGTGTGTACAACCCCTTGAGGTACCTCCCTACCAAATTAGAAGCCTCTACCTTACTTTCCGTTGCAATGGCGAAGAAAAGTTGAAGTGTAACGCTAATTTTGACGCCCAGTGTAGATACTCATGTATCGAAGCTATAAGAGTCGCCATGCCCAGTATCACGACCGCATTCGTGGCGAAACATCACATCATTGTTTGAGATAAAGATTGTTTTCAAAACAGCCTTACGTGACAACCTTTTGTCTATGCCGAAAAATACACGACTCTACCACGCAAATGGCACTTCGTGCCACACAAAGTGGTCCGTAATTCCGAAACCATTATGGTTTCAGACTTGTTGTCTGCATGTTTTCGAAAGGTCTGGAGACGAGACACAATTACGCTTCTAGGTATTGTTTTGTCAAGTGCATATAAAAGTAGGTTAGGTTAGATACCCAGGTATCGAACATAAGAGTTGCCATGCTCAGTTAGCATTACGAAGTCATTTTCAATGCACGAATGCCTCGATTTAATCGTAAAGTTCCCAGTCCACACCACTTGGAGGTTGGGCACGGACACAGTGGACCTCAGTTGTGACAAAATCTAGTTGAAATCAATGGCACCTTCACACTAAGTACGAAACAAGCTCCATATTGTCGTCCGCAATGCGGTTCATATTCAAAAGCAATGCAAAGCAAATGCTTCGCTGCGAGTCACGGGTGCCACCTACTCGACAAGCCACGACGGGGCCTCCAAGTACTACTGCCCTGCGATGGCATCGGCCCGCAATGTCGTAGACATGCGGTTTGTGTGCAGAACATAGTGGGCATGTGACCAGCTCTGATTGACGGATTGCACACACGTGGCACGCCAACATGGGCCCTTCCAGTACTACCGTCCGAGGCAAACGGAACGGCCATGCAAAGCAGAGAGAGAGGGCGCCCACACCTCCTTCTCGCCAAGGGATCCTTTTCAACGGCTCAGTCTACCACTGGTCCCTTCGGGGTACATCCGTCGTGTCCCCTCTCGGAACTGCCATGCATAATTTACTCCAGAAAGCCATTTTGGGGTGCTCTCGGGTCGGAACGGCCATGCAAGGTTTATGTGAGTGGCCATTTTAAGGCCTTTTTCGCATGCCGGGGCTGCGGAACGGCCATACTTTGCCAAGGCGGAAGGTTTATGGTAGGCCCCCAGGGGGGGGGGGGGCGCCGCGCGACGCCGCCCTCCAGTAAGTGGCCCTTCGGGTACAACTCCGCATGATGACTTTAAGCAAGACGAATTTACAACACCAAAAGACGTGTATTTCGGTTTAGTAAGCGGATACATGGTGCGCTAAGTTGAACGTTTGAGCTGGTGTTTTTATTTGTGGAGGTGGGGCAGTTCTTTGCACCACATGAAACCACATGAACGACAGACTCTGTGGTAGAATCGTCAATCACTTCACTTCTGAAGTCTTGATATGATTTCAGAAACCTTGAAGGAATGTCCTCTTCATTTAGGATTTTGAGACCTGAAAAATTAATTGTAGGATAAAAACTTACCAATCCAAAAAAAAAAATGAGTACAGTACATTTTTTTTTTGTCATTAAGGATAACTTACCTTGTAATTGGCGTGATTTGAACAAATGCTTACAATGACTAAAAGGAAACCTTTGATAAAATGCGCAACTGCATTTGCCATCAGTAACCAAATCCAAATCAGAAACCTTCAGCAATGCTGAGTCTTTGTACTCCTGGTACAGAAGTTTGGCTGGCCAGTCATCTAAGAGCTGCATTAGATCAGCAACATTTTCATCTTCACAACTTGCAACATAGGACCTCGTAGCTATTTCCCTGAAATCCTTATAAGCACTCTCGAAGTCTCTGTCCCTGATAAGGAGAAGGAGGCACCTTATGCATTCTGCAAGTGTAATGTATCTTCTGGTCAATTTCTTTATTTGTGAATTATGCCCCTCAATGTAATTTGTACTTCTTATTCCCAGAGACCAAGTCAATTTCTAATGTACAGGAGGAGCTACTTTCTTCAGTTCTTCATAAAGTGCATCAAACTCTTCTTTGCTACCACATTCACTTATTTTCTTCAACACATGTTTGGTTTTTTCCTTCACTTCTTCGGACGCTTTTGCTGAGGTCAAGTGTCGGTCAAATTGCCTCATTGCATGAGTGTGACACAAGTGCACATGGACGTGTGGTAAAATTTTCCTGATTCCTCCTATTTCTTTGTAATCCTTGTCCACAATGACGGTTTGAATTCTTGAACAGGGCTTAGGGTTAGACATTTTTAGTGCTCTGATGGCTTCTTCGACAATATCCTTGGTCTCTCTACGAAGAAAACAATACCCAACCACCCTACCATTACCATGGTTGTCTACAACTTGCATTACCACCAAATGCATGCCGTTCTTGTTCAGCTGGTATGTGGTATCCATCCCCAAAATTTCTGGGTAGTCATGCAACATTTTTTTTCATGGAAGATGTTTGGAAGAAAATGAAATCAATAAGGCCTTCATTTGTGTATCCCATAGATACGTGGGACCCTGGATCAGTAGTCAACAGGTGATTCAGTTCTCGTAAAGTATCTTGTAGTTCAGAGGTGCCTTTCATTTTACTTTTCTTTAGTTTTTGTCTGAAAAAGTAAAAATGTAAGAATGTAAAAAATAAATCAGACACCCTTTCCATGGCCTCAAGAAACAAATCAGTTTGTTAAAGTCATACAAATTACAGAAAGTGACGTTTGCTGTTGCAAAAATTATTTGAGAAAAATGGAAAATTCCTCAGCATTTGTAGCTTATTAGTCACCATGCCCCTCATGCCAAGTAAATCAAAACCATGCCTACTTTGAAAGTCACTGGTTGAGACAAAATCTTGACGGTAAGGTATAAAACTTAGCTTCGCCCTAACACAAATAAGTATGTATCTGAATTTATTAGGAGCACAAAAGCTTGTTCTGACTAATGCAGGATATGCCATTTTGTCACAAATAATTTTTTCCTTCATTAGACCGTTGCTGATTTTTTTTTTGTTTTGGGGATGGCTTACATGAGGTTGTCTATATCTTTGCGGGTGACTGACTTATAGGTCGTGGCTCTGAAAGTGTCCCTTACGGCCATGGGCTTTCCTCTCGCACTAATCATCTTGGCAGCCTGTTTTTCCTCTTCCTCATTGAGTTTCCTTCTGCCAGGGAGGAACTGTGCAAACTCTGCAGTGAATGGATGTCCAACATGATTATTCTTGAACTGTGTGACCCGCAAGACTTGTGGGAAACCTCTCTCTGCATTTATTTTAAATGCAGCCGGACATCCAAGTTTCAAAGACCTGCAATATATGTTCAGAAGGTTTAATGAATACTCATACTCGTTAAGTGATTAGAAAATGGAAGGGGCTGTTTGTAGCACTTGCAATGTTAACAGAACGCAACAGGTTGCCTCACCAAGGGCCAGGATTCACATATATTGAAAAAAACAGTTGTCAGTCCATGAATCTTTTTAAAAATTAAGCACTTACCTTTGATTCGCCCGTATGCCGGTGCTTTCGGTTGGGCGAGCCTGCCCTAACTTGCATCGGTAAGAGGCGTGCTTGAACTGGAGTGCACAAGAGAACAGCACTGCTCCAGATTTATTTGCTGCATTTGCTTTATCTATGTTCGTACTTCCCTTCCGTGCGAACACAACCCCCTTCCGGTCCGGAAGCTCCATTCTTGCAGAGCACTCTCAAACTCTTCGAATGATTTGAAAGTAGCACCTTCTCTTATGTCCACCATCGTTCCGGCTCACATTTCTCTGACAGCCCCAGACGCGGACCCTTCTCTTCAAGGAAGCTACCCCTCTAGGCCCCCACCCCCAACGTATGGCCTCGCCGCGGCCATCACCCGAGACGAGTCCTACGCCCCCTTCGGCCACCTCTTCCCCCTCCACGGCTGTGAACTGTTGCTGGTAGACCGCGAACATTTTAACGCTTTCTTGCATGTGTGACTGAAGGACAGGGCCTCTTAAGGAAACCGCGGATTGAGAATAAAATATCCTTGAATTTTCCACTAAATCAAAAATTTTTTCCTTCCTCTATGTTGGACATCCTGGAGAGGGGGAATGAGCGGTAACCGAGAGCGGGAAGACTTCTGTTCCTTTTCTTACATGACTAAACCACTTCGTACATTTCAGCAAGTGTTGGGTAATTTCTATTTCCTCCTGTTACATGACAATTTTTAACATGGAACAAATAACTATATGCAGTAATGAAGTGAGGTAGAGTCAAAATGAGAGTAATGAACATAGCAATTTTTCACAAACTGAAAAGTAGTCTCACGCATGCCTCACTAGAAGCCTTATTCGCAGTTCGGCCACTTTCTTCCGAATAGGACATATTTAGCTTTTAATTATTATTCGGACAATTCTTCCAAATAGACATCCTTTATTGCAAAGGCACTATCCGGAAAATATTCTTCCGAATACGCATTCCAGGCGAATTTATCTCTATCCAGAGTAAAATTTCCGAATAGTGCCGACCGTGGCTCGGCCTGTCATTGGCTGACGCGGCGCGAGTGCAGAGAGTGATCTTGGAAGGGTGAATAAGCCCATGTCGGTGTAAACAGTTCTGCTTGTTTTGGTTAGAACTCCTAATTTTGAGTTTTTTCGAAGTGAATTCAAGCGTCGCGCGACCTGGCTGTGCGCCGCGGTGCGTGCGTTCGACTTGTGCTTCTCAAAAACATCTACAAGCAGTACAATTACTGCTACCTTCTCCTCCCTTTCTTTCTTCAATTCAAGCCTTGGGGATCTTGGAAGTATTGTAATGTTTGGAAGTTAATTTGATTTCCATTGCACTATTAGTTATCCAGCAGTGCAAATTACTTGCAGTAGTGGTGCTCGAAAGGCTAAGTCCTGTCTGTGTCAGTTTGACGCCAGACTTTAGTGAGTGCGGGTTTGAATTTCTGTTCTGTGTCTTGAAGACTCCAGAGAAATTTTTAACTCTGTTGACTCCACCATTGTGGTGTGTCATAATCAGCTGAAGGGTTGAGAGACTTCTTGATGTGTTCCGTGTCAGTATGACTCCGGAAGAACTTTCAAACTGTGCTGACACCACCGTCTGTCTGAGGTGTGTCACGTCTTCATCAGTTTCAAGAGAAATTTGTGATGAACAAGAACCAGGAACTGAAATTCTTGCCAAAGCTCAAAGTCTCACGTGCCAAAGTAGTTCAAGTATGGGTGTTGTACTGATTTTAAAGTTAAAAGCAATTCGGCCAAGCAAACAAGTTATTGCGTGTAAATGCAGGCACAATTAAATTAAATTCATCTCAATTCAAGTGAAGCAGCTATGGAAGCTGAGCGAGGCGAGGAACACAGGATTACTCGAGCGAAAAGCAAGGTGAGATCCATACATGTATTACAAAAAATAAAATCAGATGTACAAAACTGGTACGAGTAGAAACGATGAAACATCTTAACAAAAAAAAAAAGGGTATTGCCCGCTGCTGGCGTAGCTGATAGTTAAAATAAGTGCAGTTACGAATCATAGGCGAGGCCAGGTTGCCCGTCTTGAGGCGAAGCTGGGCCATCTTTGCCCGCCTCAAGACGAAGTGCAGTCACTACTGGAGAAGGTCTACTGGAGAGAAGGGCAGTAGGCGATTGTACGGCGGCGATTGCATCTCGCGCAGAACACCCTCGGTGCGCCGGTCCTCTGTTTCCTGTAGATTACTTGCGGGGGTGGGAGAGCGACGGGCACTGGCATCCACTGGAAGTGCGCCGCTGGCGCGTGGTGAGCCGCGGGTAGGTGATCCGCGATGGGCATCTGGGCCATGGGCAGATGGTGGGCTGCGGGTACCCTGGAGTGTCACTCGGAGCGACAACGGAGTGTTCGCACGGAGCGTCAAGGAAGGTTAAAAGTAAATGCCTGATTCGGAGGAAGGCGCAAGGAAGTGTTAGCGGCGAGTGGCAACGGAGTGGCTTCGGAGTGTCGTTGAAGTGGTACCGGAAGGGGAGTGTTCTCCGAGTGGCAACGGAGCGTCAACCGGGTGGTTCAGGGAGCTGTAACGGAGTGTAGCCGGGGTGGAATCGTTGCCAGGGAAGCGTCCAGCGAGTGGCATCGGAGGGGAAGTGTTCTCCGAGTGGCAACGGAGCGTCAACCGGGAGGGTCAGGGAGCCGTAACGGAGTGTAACCGGAGTGGAATCGTTGCCAGGGGAATTCTTGGTGAGATTTGGTGAGAAAAGGGAAAGGTACGTTGATTTAATCACAGAAGTCGTTCATAAACAAACTTTATTACGTAACTTACAGTTTTAGAATAGTTCTGAAGCCAAATTTTGGTGGACTTGATAAACAGCTGCAAAAGAAAAACAAAAACAACATTTTAGAAATTACACCTAGGCAGGTTTTTTTTTAATCCTTACTAGGTTTTTATAGAGGGAATATTCTTACATTCTTCCATCTTCATCCTACTCCATTAATGGCCCACCCATCATAGGGTCACCATCTGAAATATCCAGGAGGACAGCGTCGTTTTCCATGAGGCCCTGCTCCTGATAGCCATTCTGCATTCTCCAGTGCTCATCCCGAAGGTCGTCCAGATCCAGAGGCTCCCTGTTTTCCTGGTCGCTGTGGTCCTTCTTCCTCTTCTTCTTCCTCTTCTTGTTCTCCTGGCTCTTCTGCTCCTTTGTGTCCTTGTCCTTCCTCCCCTCCTGGTCGTCCTGGCCCTCCTGCTCCTTCGTGTCATTGTCCGTCTTCTCCTCCTGGTTGACCTGGCCCTTCTGCTCCTCTGGGTCGTTGTCCTTCTTTCTCTTCTCGTCATTCTCTTCATCTCCACAGTCCGAACTAGATCTGAAACTATTCAAATTAGAAAGAAAGTACAATGTCTTGCAGGCGGGTCGTGTCTTCTGACCAGATAAACTGATAAAAATTGAACTTGCCCTTACTTTTTAACTGTTCTATCCATACTAGCAGCCAAATCTGCTAAGTGAGCAGGGACCTGTGGTACATTATTATTAATATCTTCCTGTTCATAGCCAAGCCGTTTGCCATGTTTCTTGTAGAGTTCTGAGAAGAAAGAAAAACAAAAATAAGTAGTACAATATAATTAAACGGCAAATAACATGTAAAAGACACACTAACATACCTTTGGCTGTATCCAAAAAGGATTTGGGGAATTTTCTTTTGTTTTCACCCGCTTTATTTCTTGGGAACACTCTATAGGAGTGGGATTCCTCCCCAAAGACTCCAAACAATAGAGCTTTGCCCCAGTCTGCATCGCTGCAAGCAGTAGTCATGGCACTGTGGCTATGCGATAACATGGTCAGACCATGCTGCTGGCTTAGAACCACCTGTAAAACCAATTCTGTAAATAGTAAATAGTCTGGTTTTACCATGCATAATTTCATGTTGATAAAAAATATTTCACCGAACCTGGTCTGAGCCTTCTTTTGATGTGGAAGTTGTGGTGGCAGACACCGATCTGGTGCTTCCTTCTGAGGCAGGCAGCCTTTCACCTAGCCAAATTAAGACTTAAAACTTTCTAGTCCATTCACTCATGTCAGCCAAATATGCCTCTCAAAAATTGAAGATGAGATCAACTCTCTTACCAAAATTATAAGATCATTGGCAATACGGCGTCTTCGGACAAACACAGCAAGCATGCGAAGGGTCCACAAAACAGAACTGGCCAACTCTCATCCAAATACTTATGCACTAACTGAAGCTAATATTATAGCCCAGAAGTCTCTTTCCCATTTTTTTCCTCTTACATACAAACGTAAGACGCCAGAGTAAGGTGTAATAAAATTGTGCCGTACATCAAACTTCAAGTGAATAGTACTTTTGGAAAAAACAACTATGTTGTGACAAAATTAATCTTTGCTTTTAAAGCAATAGCAGAAACAAATTTACAAAATAATTAGAGTATGTTACATAAATATCACAATCTATCACAGAAGTAACATTTGGAATCAGTAAAGTATCCAAATAAACAGTGCAAATACAGTACAAGTATTACTTTAAATAAAAGAATTAAATGCATAAATCCAGAAATATGACTAGACAAATGCATAATTGAGCTAAAAATTGTCCTCGTGCAAGCAGCTTCAAATAAGAAAGAAACTTTCACTTCAGTCAGTACAGCATAATTATATTGCATCATACAAGGCACTCAAAATGTTGCTCAAATTAGAAATACTTTAGAGTTAGCTGACTTGACTGGTTTAGAGCCTCCAAGGCTGAGAAAAACTAGTGTGACTAAATAAAATTTTACAACTATTTGAAAAGCTAAAAATAAAATAATTTTGGTAGAAATAACACTTAGCTGAGTGGTGAACCATGATAAAAAGTCTAACCGTTGGTTTGAGACTCAATTTAAGAATAAGGGAATCTCCCGTGGCACGTTTTGATTAACTCAAATTCAACACTGATGGAATGCCGATTGGTAAATCTTCTCATAGAACCCTGTAGCCTATTTATTTGACCATCAATGAACTTCCACCCCATGAACGTGATAGATAAGTTCTTCTTGCTGGCTTATACTGTGGGCATAAAGATCCAAATCAAACCATGTTTTTAACACCATCGTCCAGCAGGCAAATGAGCTTTCAAGCACTGGCTTCAGTTGGACTTACAAAGGGTCTCAAATTACAAGGTTAGTTCTGCCATTGTGTGCAGTGGTTGATTCCGTTGCTAGGTACCAAATGTTGAACATGGCTGCATTTAATTCTTTTTATGGGTGTACATTTTGCTATCACAAGACTGTTCGTACTCGTAAAGGTCAGAAATATCTTACTTCTAGTGATGCAGTACCACTTAGAACTAGAGAGTCTACTATAAGTGACTGTTATGAAGCTTTTTTTTTTTGAGAAATGAGACAGATGAATCAAAAAGAAGGTACAAGGGTGTAAAGGGTCCCTCCCCTTTGCTATTTCTTGATCATTTTAGCCTGATTTCTGGATTTATTCCAGATTATATGCATGCAATTCTGCAGGGAGTAATCAAAAGTCACATGGGTCTTTTGTTTGACTCAAAACGGAAGAAGTTCTGGATAGGTATGGAAGATCACATTGCGATGGGTCATGTTATTAATGCACTAGATGCACGACTCTTGTCTTTTGCACCCCATAAAATTGTGACAAGACTTCCTCGAACATTGCATGAGATGGCAAACTGGAAGGCTTCTGAATGGAGAGGGTGGCTTGTTCTCTGTTGCATACCTTGTGTGCAGGGAATTTTAAAACCAAAGCATGTGACCCACTTGGCACTTCTATGCACAGCCACGTCTATATTACTGAAACAGTCAATATCTAAAGATGAGGTTTCTCAAGTACTAAGACTTCTGTTACGATATGTTTTTCTTTACCAAAAGTACTTTTGGGAGGAAGAAATGAACTATAACGAGCATCTGTTGCTACACATTCCTGATCAGGTTTTAAATTGGGGACCAATATATACCCACAACTGCTTTCTGTATGAAGGACAAAATAGACTTATGCTGTTAATGTGCCATAGTCCAAATCAAATTGTTAAGCAGCTAGTGTGCAAGTTTCTGACTTATGGTTCTTTGCCTCAGTTAGTACATAAATTTAATACAGGTAAAGAGGCACTGAAATATTGTGAACAAATATTAAACCGTTCTTTAAAGAAAGTTAGAAATGTTGACAATGTCCGACTTGTTGGAACAGGAAAAATAGCTTATTTAAATGAAGTGGAGGATGTGGCTCTTCAAAGGTTTAATGTGCTGTTTTATGGTAAAATGATCTTCAAGAAATGTAAATTTACCACAAAACAAATTGCCTTTAATAAAAAACGCAATAATGCATATGTGTTAGTTTCAGGCAGTAAATTTGGACAGATCAGAGGGATCTTCACTGATAACAAAAGGGTTTATGTTCTCATAAAACTTTTTGAAGTGGAAAAAGTCAGAATTGATGACTTTATGATTCCTAAAACTCCTACCATTTAACGCAGTAACTGCAGAGGGAGAATTGTTCGTTGCACCTTTAAGTAAAATACGCAATGTTGCAATGTACTGCTGTACCACAGAAGGCAGCTACCTTTGTGAAGTACCTTTTGGGTGTTGGAGTGGATATTAGTTGCCGTGAAACGGGGTAATTTCGGGCACTTTTAAGAGGTATTTTTAAAATTGTGAAGGCCGTGGTGTTGCCATGGACCTGAGGGTTAAAATTTATCATCTACCCACCTTTAGCTTCAATTTGACGCCAATTCCAGATATTTACGCCTCACCGTTTTTACAGTGGAGGGCCCAAAGCAGTGCCCGAAATTAACCCGTGTTTTGGGGTAATTTCGGGCACCCCAGGAAAAAACGACTTGTCGTTCTGATTTTGGTCTCAAAATCAATAATTGTCTCTTTCTTTTGAGCTTATGTGATAAAATGTGAAATTCTTAAGGATGTAGATGTGGAGGGATGGTAGGGGTGGTCATTTTTACATAATTTGAAGTCATAATTGGAACAAATAGTTTGATGTTTGGGAGAGTGGGGTGGAGCTATTAAGGACGCTTCTTGTTGAACGTCTAACCTTGAACCTTTATCCTTTTTTGTTTTTGATAACTGTACAAATCGAGCCGCACTATATCACGCGAAGATGAGTCGTGGATCTTCCTCTTCAACGTACATGGGAGGCAAGTCTTATGCACAACTGGAAAGATACAGTGGCTTCCTGGAAACTCTGCGCTCCGTAGTAACCTGGCAAGCCATGCGGCCGTTCTTAAAGTCAAAGTCCAGGTAAACATGATAAAATTTTAGTCACGAACCAGTAATTGACACAAAGATAGGATGTGTACATACTACACATAAGAAGTACAGATGAAGCCTTGGCCCTTTTTTATAATAGTCAAAGTTCCACAAAGCGACTGCTGCGGCGGGCCTATGTCGCTAGCGGGCATGACCTGAGGGCCAGGGGGCTGGATGGTCGGTAGCGGGCATCGGAGGGAAAAGTCGCGATTATGCGGAAAAAAAGGGAAATGTCCTCTAGCGGGCAGCCGGTGGTGTGGCCTACCTATTGGGCGCTACACCGGCAGACCGGCTACACTGGCAGCGGCACGATACGGCGCCGCACGACCACGCACGACACGGCGTGGGACGACTTATGTGAAGATGAGGTCGGTTGAGGTTGGAGAAGTAAGGAAGAGGAAAGCGGATGTGTGCAGAAGAGTGAACAGGAAAATGGAAGCATGGCAGGAGGTTTTGGAAGGCCGAAGGAATGTGCGAATAGGTTACATGTGCAAGTCGAAAGGGAAGAAGGGAAATCAGTCTTAGGGAGTGTTTTTTAGATAACTGACGACGCATAAACATTATGTTTTAATTCTATGTATGCTTTGAAAATCAAATTCTTTATGTATCAAGCTCATTTTGTTGGTGTGAGACTATGTTTAATTTGACAATAAAATACTTCCTGTAGCACGTTCATTTTGTTGGTGTAGCGCCCAATAGGTAGGCCACACCACCGGCTGCTCGCTAGAGGACATTTCCCTTTTTTCCCGCATAATCGCGACTTTTCCCTCCGATGCCCGCTACCGACCATCCAGCCCCCTGGCCCTCAGGTCATGCCCGCTAGCGACCATCTCCCGCTGCGGCAGTTGAATTATCTGTGTTAATGGATTATCTCCATCTCTCAGAAGAGCTCTGAAGAGCTGGAAGAAGCTTACACCACTCCAGCCCTGCGAAATTTAAAGTGTTCAGAACAACCGTGCTTGCCCTTGCATGCCATTTCAGTGCCCAAAATTACCCCTAAAAGTAACAATTTTTTAGTTTTGAGCCACTATTTACCATACTTTTTGCCGCAGGTGATTGAAAATTTGATACAGCATGCTCAAAACATGTCTAAATCGAAAAAAATACCTTATGCACCGTTTGTGAACAGGTTTGGCTTGCCAGTCCAAGTTTTCACGCATACATTGAATTTAGGTAAAAAGTGTAAAATACGAAAATCACTGTATCTCGAAAAGATTGGATCTGTTTAGGTCTCCAGAGGAATGATCCGACGGTTTCAAGTGTGGCGAATGCGATGCGCGCAACGGGACAAGCCTCCGAGGTCGCCGCTAGACGGCAGCATCATCGCAATGCTTTCGGGCAGAGATGCCCGAAATTACCCCGGGTGCCCGAAATTACCCCGTTTCACGGTACATTAACTACAATCGCTATAGGGCCTAATTTTTGTGAAATGAAGTTCTAACACTTAGTTGTACTATTTTCATTCGTGTTAACCAATAAAATACAGGGAATGCAAATCAACGAATTATCTCTTTATCCTTCTTATCCCAAGTAGACTGATTTCACACATCACGTCACTCTGCCTTACTCGCGCTTATGGGCCATTCGTAGAGGAGCGACAGAAACGGACAGTAAAACGCACTACGGAATCAATTTGCAGTGCAGCGTCCCCAGGTTCTCAGTTCAAATTCCGTCTTTGCCGTTTCGTTGGGAGGCGCCAACGAAGCGCCAGCGGAGCGTTCACGGGGCGGCAGGCCACGGGGCGTAAACGAAGGGGTACGGCCACTCCGTTGACACTCCGATGTTTCGTACGGAGGCGCCAACGAAGCGCCAGCGGAGCGTTGACGGGGCGGCAGGCCACGGGGCGTAAACGAAGGGGCACGGCCACTCCGTAGACGCTTCCTTCAAAGCAGGCAAGTGTTACTGGAGTGTCAGCGGAGTAGCAACCAAGTTCTTACGCTTCGATAACGCTCCGAGCGCACTTCGTTGACGCTCCGAGTAACACTCCATTTTCATCAGGGTACGTGGGGTGGTGCATGGAGGACCGCCTGCTGGTGGACCGCCGTAGTCCGCTTCTTTCGCTTTAGGTAGCACCAATGGCAATTGCCCCCCACCAGCGGCATGTGCGTGGGGCAGCCGCAGTTGTCGCAGTAGTCGGGTTGTCTGACGTTCGGGTCGGGGCCCACCGCCCCAAGGGTGTCTTGTTCGTCTTCGCTACTGGCGCTGCTCGTCCAGGTCCAGTCGTCCCGGTCACTGGCGTTGCTCCGGCTGTCCTCGCTGTCCATGGCGAGGAAGACGGCGAGAGCACTGTCGTTGGCCGTTGGTGCCAGCTCCTGCACGCCCAGCAGGTCCGCCTCCGCGACTGCTGGTAGTTCGCCGGGGCGCGCGGGCCTGGGGGACGCCGCGCCCAGAAGTTCTTGTATCAAGGCCTCGGCGTTGTTACCTTGGGAGATGGAGGCGGCTTCTATTGCCGCGGGCAGCAGCTCCGCGGCGTGGGCTTGTAGGTTAGGTGTTGCTTGGGGCCTGACCGTTGCTGCGTTGATAGGCTGCTCCGCGGTGTGGACTAGCCGGGGGCCTCGGCCAGAATTGCGGACCCTTCTTTGGTTCATGGTGATGCTTTCGGCACGATTTCACAAGAATGCAATGGCGGCTACCGTGGGCGGCCGGTGAGGGCGGAAGTGGAGGCGTGTTCAGCTAGATGTAACGCGAGCTGTGATTGGCTGCCCCGTGCGAAATCCAGCAGGCCGTGACTCGTTTGCGCGATGGCCGCTGGGGGCGCTTAGATGAGCGGCGAGGTGTCGAGTTGTAAACACTCGTCACCGTCGTCTGCTGGGAGTTTGTTGGCTGAGCGATAGCGAAGCCCTTGCTGTGTTTGGGGGCGCCGAAAGGTACCTGGTCGTGCGTCTGTCTTCCGGTCCGGGTGGTAGTGGTGGTGGTGGTGGTGGGGGGGGGGGCGTCATGAGGCTAACAGTATAGGTTTCACTGCGCCTAAACCGCTGGACCGATTGAGTTCAAATTTTTTGGGTAGTTACCTGTTAGGGAGGGCTTCACTTTGCAGGTGTTAAATTTCACCCCCACCCCCTATAACGCCCCCACCCCCCTAAAAAAGATGTTGACCATTTTTTGCTTCTGTACGAACCACATGAGGTGCTGTGCGAATATTAATCGTTTCGGTGGGTGGGGGCAACCTACAGGAACGACCCTCCAAATTTCCGCCCGATACTGCTAATATTTTTCGGCTGAGAGACTGAAATGTGACTGGACGTGATGCCAGCATTTTGGTGTTTTGTCTGTCTGTGAGTCTGTAGCGTACACGCTCACGTTTCTCAGCAACTACAACACAAATAGTTCTCACACTTTGCACTAAACGTCTCCTAAATCTCCCTCAGGGGGGAGTTTATCTCAGACTAACGGTTTGTATCGTTTGAAATAATCAAAACATATTTTTGAATTCAGTTATTAGCTTTGTTAAGTTGGCTGCTATTACCAATTTTTCATACCTGCGGCCACGCTGCCCAGCCACGGAACTTTCGCAAATAAAACAAAATAAACAGCAGAAGGGGTTAAAAATAAGTTCTGCGACAGTTTTTTAACATTCAAGGATCATTGAAACCCCTCCGGAGTGTCAACACTGTGAAATACGGAAAATGAATGTGAGAATAATTACGCGTTTCGTCCCCCTCCCCCGCCCAGAGAGAATCTTCCTTGAAGTCAGTGTTGGTGTAGAATTGTAAGAAGAAGTTTTATTTGCCTTTCATATTTTGTGCACCTAGAACTTGTTTTATTTTCTCAGATGTTTTTCCTTTTGATTTATTTTCAAACTTAATGAGATATCAGAAAAATGCATAAATCACTTCTGTTGAAAGTAAAAGGCATACATATTTTGGTAAATTGTTTTGGTTTGGCTCGGGGAGTTTCATTCTATTGCAATGCTGTAAGCCAACACTTGTAAATTAGTACTATGGATTGTTATTTAAATTCAATGAGACGATTCAGGTTTTGAGTGATGAGTGCATTTTGTAATTAATTTTTATGAGACGATTCCTTCAACTTCACCAAACTTAGTGTCCGATCCGGTAACTGGTTCTTAGTATTGGTCTTGGTTTACTCTGAATGAATGTTTATGCTAAAGTGTAATCTTTTCCTTCAAAGATAAAGTATATCATACAAATAAGAAAAAGTTATGTTGGCATAAGTAAGAAGTGGCCTTGTCATTGGGCTCTATAAGACGATTCACTGGATTTGACAATAATTGGTGTCTGTAAACTGGTTTAGATCAGCCTGACCTTAACTAAGTCTCTTAACATTAACAATGATAATTTATTCCAATCAATACTGTTCGATTCACTGGTTAAAAATGAAAGGGTGATAAAAAGCTTCTCAGATATTACTGATAACATTGTATATTCATTAGTTTAAAAAAATTAAGACATCCAATGGTGACTCAAGCATACGGGTAGCAAATAAAGCAGTTCAATGCTGGCAGTCGATTGATACTCGACTGAAGGGTTTGCATGGGTGGGGCATCAGGGTATTGGTGACGACTGGGGGGCTTTCATGAAGACAAATCAAGTTTTAGAGTTGTACCTGTAGTTTTCACTGATCCATTTACAAAACCGACATTTATAATTCATGCCAAACCTACATTTGTATCTAGATATCGGTAATTTGAGACCAAAATTTCAAAGTTGAGATTAATCTTGTTCCCTACAGTTTTTAGGAGTGCTGATCATAAAAATCACTTCCATTGCGACTTCAAACTTATATTTTCATCTCAAATTAAGTAATTTGGAACAAAAATTTTCAAGTCAAGTTTTACATTGTTTCCTGCAGTTTTCAGCGTGCTGACCTCAAAAATGACATCCAAATTTACCTCGGACCTACACTTTACCCAAATTTATCGAGTTTTGGGCCAAAATTTTGAAATTGAGTTTTACATTGATCCCAGCTGTTTATAGTGCGTTGATCTCGAAAATCACTTCCATTTCGACCCCAAACTTATGTTTTCATCTGAAATTAGGTAATTTGGGACAAAAATTTTCAAGTTGAGTTTAACATTATTTCCTGCAGTTTTCAGTGTGCTGACCTCAAAAATGGATTCCAAATTTACCTCAGACCTACACTTTACCCAATCTTAACAAAATTTGGATCAAAATTTTGAAATTGAGTTTGACGTTGATGCCAGCTGTTTTTGGTGTGCTGATAACGAAAATCACTTTCATTTGTACCCCAGACCTATATTTCATCCAATATGAGCCAATAAGTTGCACATTTCATCTTGTGGACACAGGATTTCACCAGTGGTTGCCCCCTCGGTCCAAACGCTTCCATAGAATGTATTCGCATCGCTCAGCCATTACGCGCCCCAACTTACACGGCGCGTACCCCTAGTTTATCTGGGCCAACAGCGCGTCGTCTTGAACTTGTTCCTCGTCGGCGGGTCGTGTTGCGGGCGGCTGCTCGTCGACTTCGCCGAGCGTGTCCAGGTCTATGCCGTCCATGCCGTTCCAACCGACGCACTGGATCGTGGAGTGCCCGCGTTTTCGGCACAAGTTGCAGCGCGTCTGGCCGGACGAGCGTTTCTTTTCGCGCGGTGTTTTGCTGGGGACGGGTGTTGTTGTTTTCCCGCCGATCTTGTGTCGGAGGTCGTTGGGCTTGAGCCCGGGATGGGCCACGTCGAGGTTGACGTGCACCTGGACCACTGTTGGACATAGCGGCTCGATTGGTGGGGCGGGGCTCGGGCCGCGAGGGGCGGGGCTCGCTGAGCTGGCGACAGAGGGGATCCGGGACCGGGCTGGCGTGGCCGCGCCCGTGTCCCCGGCGACCGTGTCGTCTGAGGACTGCCTGTGTGAGCGCGGTGGCGTGCGGGAGCGCCGATTCACTGAAAATCTATCGGCGTGACTTCGTGACGTTTTAGGGGCGTAAATAAAGTGTCACGCCAAAAAACGGCATGACAAAAAGTCATGCCCAAAATTGGCGTGACTCAGAAATTCACGCCAATTTTTGGCGTGAATTTCCTGTCATGCCGGTTTTCGGCATGACTTTTCTCGTAAAAGGCTCGGCCATTCACGCTACATGACGGCGTGACTCACATGTCATGCCATTTTTCGGCGTGAAATTCCTGTCACGCCAATTTTTTGCGTGACTTTTTGTCACGCCATAATTTGGCCATGTGTCCGACCGTAACGTTTTCAGTGTTTCCTGCGGCGCCTTTCGCCGTTCGGCGGTAACACCCGCAGCATAACAATTTTATCTGCGCGTTGGTGTAACCGACTACCTGGCCACAGGGGTGGCACGTTACCGCTGGGGGCGCGTCGGCTGGTCTGCTGATAGCGGGTTCGCGGCGTTCGCCATCGCGCTGTCCGTTGGACTCGCGCGTTCGCTCTGGTCGTGGACCGCGAGCGAGGCCGCGGCGGCGTTCATGAGGGCGTTGGCGATTGCCACGCGCGTGCCAGTCGCGCTGGGGCTGGTCCGGCCGAGGGCCGTCAAGGTGGTAGGAGCGGCGTGCTTCGCGTTTCTGTGTCAGGACGGGGCGGTCGGCGTCGTGGTTTCGGCGCGGTGCGCGAGCACCGCGGGGCTGCCTAACGTGGACGCGCCGCGTGTTGCGCGGCGGGGACAGGGCTCTTCTTGTAGGAGTGGAGCGCTTCCGCTGGCTAGAGCCGCGCGGAGACAAGGGACTCATGCGTGGTTCATGTCTCTCTCGTTGCTGGCTTGGGCCGCGCAACGGAGGACGCTGTGCTGGGACGATAACGCTGTGAAGCTTGCGTGGGGTCATGGTGCGGCGGTCAGTTGTTGTTATCATCCGAGCCGTCACAACACTGGCGGCTGGACGGCCGTGCAGGTGCAGGCGGCCGGCGGCTTGGTGCACGTCGGGGAGAGGGTAGGGTGGGGGGCGGCCCGGCGGCGCGACTTGCTGGCCAGCACGGTGGAGTGCCATTGCGTGCCCCGCGAGTTGCCGCGCGTAGCGTGGCGTGCCCGGGGAAGCCGCGCGCTCCCTTAGCAACATACTGGCTTGGCCACGCCTGTCGCGAGGGTAGCGGGGCGGGGTTGTGAGCCGTCCGCGAGGAGCTGGTTGTGACCGCGCTCAACGCAGCGGGTACTCGCTCGGTGGTCGAAGCCCTACCTACACGCACAATCTACGCGGTTCTAGCACTTTCACTTGCTTCAAAAACTTACCCTTAGACACACACAGGAGGGACGCTACGCAGGGGTTCAAGAACTAGACTCCGATTAGGCTTTCGCCGTACTGCAGCGGGTACGCTGGCTTTTGCCGCGCTACCTCTGTCCGAAAGTAACGGTTTTCTCGTCGGGGCGGGACTGCTGGCCTGGGCCGCGCAGTGCCCGGGCGGTACGCTGGCTGAAGCCGCGCGTTACCTTTGTTTGTTTGCGTTCAAAATAACGGTTCTCGTCAGGGTGGGACTGCTGGACTGAGCCGCGCAGAGCCCTGGGTAGCTAGGCGACGCTGGCTTGTGCCGCGCGTGGCCGCGTCTGTGTACCTGGGGCCTAAGTTCCCGCTGACCTGAAGTCGCGCGTGAACGTTAGGAAGCACCGGTGCCGCTGTCGTAAAGACCCGCAGCTAGTGCTTGAAAAGTGCGGTGGACTGGCTCTTGCCACGCCTTGCACCTTTCCTTCTCCTCTCCTCTTTCCTCTTAACCGCTGCCACCACTGTGATAATGCGGGTTTAAGAGGGAGGTTCCTAGAGAGACGAGTGGAGGTATGGCTTATAAACGCAAGGCTTATTGGTACACAGAACAGTTCAATGCAAGGTAATAGAGAGAGCGCGAGAGCGGAGGTCCTTAGGACGTGGCGCTACGGACGAGGCGGTCAGGAAAGACAGTGCGTCGCTGCTGCTGGCTGGACTCGGAGTGACGATCGGGCAGGTGTGAGGGCATAGATGTACCCCCGGGATCATTGTACCGTGAGTGCATTTATGCCGGCATCGATGTACCCCCTAACATGCACCTCGTAGGGGAGTGCATTCGTGCCGGCATAAATGCACCCCCGGTACATTCGTGCCGGCATGAATGCACCCCCCTAAAAAGTCGGAAAACAGAGTTTTTGGCAACACTAGTGTGCGCCTTACTGCGAATAACGACCCGCTTGACTGCGAATAACGCGGCTGGTGGAAGGGGTGGGGTTGCATTCATCCCGGCATGATTGTACTCCCCGGACTCTGACGGTCAAGAGGGGGAGCATTCGTGCCGGCAAAGTTGCACTCCCCCCAGTACAGAAACAAGGCAGGGGGGTGCATTCGTGCCGGCATGGTTGCACTCCCCCGCTACAGAAACAAGGCAGGGGGGTGCATTCATCCCGGCATGATTGTACTCCCCGGTCTCTGACGGTCAAGAGGGGGTGCATTCGTGCCGGAATAGTTGCACTCCCCCGGTACAGAAACAAGGCAGGGGGGTGCATTCATCCCGGCATGATTGTACTCCCCGGTTTCTGACGGTCAAGAGGGGGACATTCTTTGCGGCATGATTGTACTCCCATGGATAGATGTGCCCAACTGGTATGTTTCACTTCTGGGTTAGCTCACTCCTGCAGTAACTAATCCTGAGGGCAGTGTTACTACTCTCTAGAGGGCAACAAAAGGAGTCATCATTCATACTTATGAATCAAATTTTTAATCTGATGAGCATCACGGCTATAATCTTAACTCAACTACCTACAATGGCAGAAACATAGTCTGAATATTCAAGTTCAAATTGAAAACGACTATTTACTTACACTGGCATCGATAAGGGATAAATTTAAAGAAGTACATGAGAATAAAATAACAATCCACTTTAATATAACGTCATTTTCATCATAGTGCAAATTCAAGGCTAAGCCTTCAGAAGCCAAAGGGCCTGAATGGCTTATTTTTCCAACAAACTCATACATGGTAGTAGATTCGACGCTTTCAGAAAGGTAGTCTTTTAGATCAAGGCATGTCGGTGCAGAAATGATTTTGTTATACACTGGGCGTCAAAATTAGCGTTACACTTCAACTTTTCTTCGCCATTTCAACGGAAAGTAAGGTAGAGGCTTCTAATTTGGTAGGGAGGTATCTCAAGGGGTTGTACACACACCCCTTAAGCAGCGAGACCCGGACCCACCCCCATCCTGCATTTTCCACCCTCCGCGTAAAACCCTGTCAAATTTCGGCCCTTTTCCCTTGATTGAAAGGTCGTTCCGGGGGTCGTGGGGGGTTCAAATTGTGTCAGCTGGTTCATTTTGAGCTCCTCTTTCGAACGCGTTAAGAATCAACCCCCTACCCCTATTCGTTCGGGCGCTACAGTAAAAACCACCCACACGGGGGGTTCAATTAAAAAAAAAAAAAATCCGAAGATTGAGGGTTGTAGCGCTTGCCTCCCCGGTCACAATGAAACTGTTTCCAAGTCGCTAGCACCCCTGTGAGACCGCCTACCCCCGTCAAAATGCCATCCCTAATTTTGAATTACCGCAATTTTCCTCAAAAAGGGCCCGATTATCGTCGAAAATGGAACGAAACGTTAGGGAATTGTTGATTCAATCGAGCCCGGTCGAAAAATCCGCATTTGCACTGTCAAAAAAGCTTTTACTGGGGGTTGCTACCCCTAACCTTTACCACCCCGTTAGGAGGGGGTTGGCCTTATGGCGGCGGGTCGGCGTGGTCACGCCTCGACGAAAGGGCCTTTGAGTACACTGGTAAAACTAAAGCGTAGTTCTACGCTTCATTCAAGCATACAACTACGCTTGAAGACTCTACGCGCTTTTTGAAGCGTACAACTACGCTTCAAGGAAATTCCCCCATGCATTTAGATAGGAGGAAAGGAGCGCAGAAGCTCTTGTACGCTTCAAGAAGGGCGTACAAACTGTACGCTTCACGAAGGGCGTAATACTACGCCTTAGTTTTACCAGTGTAGGGTTGCCCACCCATGAGGCGGCTGGCTGCGGCGGCCCGGCGCGGCGCTCCAGTGGGGGCTCAACTTTGGAAGCCCCTGCAGCCAGACGGGTTTGTCGGAGGGGGTTGCGCTTTAGGGGCGCGTTAGGGGATGGATGCGCCCTCCTCCTCGACGTGGTCCCGTATTTTTAAGGCTACGGGTTACGTAGGGACAGGGGCGCAAACTTGGGGATTGAAATTGAACGAAAATTTGGTTTTTTCGATGTCAGGTGACAAGGAATTGTGCGATTGACACCAAAATTGGTCAGGAGTTGTCTCAAAGGCCCTTTCGTCGAGGCGTGACCACGGCGACCCGCCGCCATAACGCCAACCCCCTCCTAACGGGGTGGTAAAGGTTAGGGGTAGCAACCCCCCAGTAAAAGCTTTTTTGACAGTGCAAATGCGGATTTTTCGACCGGGCTCGATCGAATCAACAATTCCCTAACGTTTCGTTCCATTTTCGACGATAATCGGGCCCTTTTTGAGGAAAATTGCGGTAATTCAAAATTAGGGATGGCATTTTGACGGGGGTAGGCGGTCTCACAGGGGTGCTAGCGACTTGGAAACAGTTTCATTGTGACCGGGGAGGCAAGCGCTACAACCCTCAATCTTCGGATTTTTTTTTTTAAATTGACCCCCCCTGGGGGTGGTTTTTACTGTAGCGCCCGAACGAATGGGGGTAGGGGGTTGATTCTTAACGCGTTCGAAAGAGGAGCTCAAAATGAACCAGCTGACACAATTTGAACCCCCTACGACCCTCGGAACGACCTTTCAATCAAGGGAATAGGGCCGAAATTTGACAGGGTTTTACGCGGAGGGTGGAAAATGCAGGAAGGGGGTGGGTCTGGGTCTCGCTGCTTAAGAGGTGTGTGTACAACCCCTTGAGATACCTCCCTACCAAATTAGAAGCCTCTACCTTACTTTCCGGTGAAATGGCCAAGAAAAGTTGAAGTGTAACGCTAATTTTGACGCCCAGTGTACTTCGGCTTGTTTGCTGAAAACCTTGAGGCAAGAAAAGCAAAAAACTTACAAGGGAAGTGTCTCAGGTGTTACATCCAGATGTTGACCAAATTTTGGGAATCTTTTGTACTATAAAAGAGATTAATTTTCCGCATAAAAGTTCCTGCTGAGATATATTACAACACCCTTTAAAATTGATTCGATTTAAAAAAAAACTAGCAAAAACTAAAAAAAAATAATTCTGACCAAAAAGACTCATAATTATCTAAAACGTCCAGAAAAGTGAAAATTTTGAGCATTGGAGCAAAAAAGTTTTTGGGCCATAGAATTAATTTCACCTCGAGTAAAATTTAAAAACATTATTTTGACCAAAAAGTCATCTGAAACGTCCAGGAATGTCAAAATTTTCGGTTTTGGAGACTGGTTGTGTTTTGGTCCTCTTAACTGTTTTCACTCTAAAAAAACTTTGGAGAACATAATTTTGATCATAAATTCGCAAAGTACACGTGCAAAACTTAAAAAAAAAAAAAAAAAAAAAAAAAATAAAATCTGGTTTTGTTTTAAGATTTACAATGATGAAGCAAAGTTTCTGTCCAAAAAGTTTTCAAACAGTTTGAAACGTTACGACATTTTGTTTTTGGTGAATAAATTGATTTTGACCAGAGTGTCTGTAAAAGTTCTAAAACGTCCAGAAATGTTTTTTTGAAAAAAATTGAGGTTTTACGGCAAAAAAAATAATTATTTAACTCGTTGTTAGTGACTAAAACGGGAACAGAAGAAAAAATCATACTCTGGAAGCAAAAAGTTGGTCGTTCTTTATTCTCGAATATTCGTTTGTTTATTGTTAAGTATTGGACTCTCTTTAGATTTACAGTAAATATTGACTATTCTGTGTGCACTGTAACGTTATTGGCGGAGTCATGATAAATGTGTGCTAACGGTTTTTGAAAGGAATTCTTTGGTTAGGTTAGGTTCCGTTCTCCGCTACTTTGCCGTTCCATGTGAATGCCAAAAATAGTCAAGCCTTGCCCTAAAACACTCTCCAGCTTGCCAAAATTTGGTACCGCCGGAGACCGAAGCGCCAAACAATAACAAGCCAACGAAGGTTTAAGGTAAAGGCGTGCCAATTATTGGCATTCAAAGCGGCTAAAGAATCACTGGGAATCCGAGAATGTGACGTCACGTTCGTTTCAACGTGAATCGTGTCACATTCGTTTGATCGTGAATCGGGCGGAATCCGGCCTCATCCGGGCCCGGGAGCAGCCGATTCGCCTTCAAACGAATGTGACACAGTATTCAAACGAACGTGACACGATTCACGTTTAAAGGGACGTGACTTCACATTCCCGGTTTCCTAGTGATATGTTCATATGACGGAGTGCAGCGCGCGTGAGAAAGGAGAGGGAGCGTCTTAAAGTAAATTTTAGAGACCAAAAATTCGTCTTCTTTAAAGTGGGGGGTGCTGGGGGGAGCATTGATCCTGGGATAAAGTCTCCCCCGGATGGTTGGTCCAGGGGGAGGATTCATGCCCTCACACCTGCACGGATGCACTCCCCTCCGAGGAGCATGTTGGGGGGTACATCTATGCCGGCATAAATGCACCCCCGGTACAATGATCCCGGGGGTGCATCTATGCCCTCACACCGGCCGCGCTGAGGCTCGCGGCCGGGCTCGGAGTCGGGCTTCGGGATTGGCCCGGCGGGCCGCTCGGGACCCGATCGGCGCGGTCGGCTTCGATTGGCGGCCGCGCGTTCGGGACGCGCGGCGCGGGATACTTGAAGGGGTGCCGCGGACGGCTGACGCGCGGGGTGGCGCAGCCGGCCGTTTGGGCTGGCGGCTGGCTCTGAGCGTAGGGTATCGCCACACGAGTAGTGCGCGTTCTGACTTAGTGCATGGAAAGGGTGGTGGAGGCTACAAAGCCGTATCACCACAATATTTTAGGTTAGGCCAATCGGTGGCCATCAATTTGGTGGCCACCTTCACACACTTGTGAGACTCCGGTTGTGTGTAATCATCCGCCGGAACGGGTGCACTCTCAAAACCTTGCGAAGAATGTGTTCGCATTACAAACTATTTAGTTTGCAGCTTGCAAAGAATTTGGCTTGATTGTATTACGAACTGGTTGTTCGTAATTTTGCGAACAATGTGTTTGCAATACAAACAGGTTGTTTGCAAATTGCAAAGCACTTGTTCGCAATTTGCGAACTAGTGATTTGCAATACGGATGCGTTCTTTGCATTACAAACAAGTCAGATTCTTTGCAAGCTTACAAACACAACGGTTCGCAAGGTTTTAAGAGTGTGGGACTATGTTCCCAGCCAGATCACGTGAGAGAGAGAGAGAGAGAGAGAGAGAGAGAGAGAGAGAGAGAGAGAGAGAGAGAGGGGACTTGGCGACGCCGCATGCCGCATCCGGAGCGTATGCAAATAGAGTGTATTCTGGTCGTCGCCGATCGAAGAACAAGAACAAAACCGGAAATGGCGCCGGCAATATGTGCACAATGTGTGTACTCAGTACACTCCTCGAGTCGCGTGCTTACAAGCACGCACTTCGAGGTGCGCTCCGCGCGCTTTGAACTGAACTGGACTGTCTTTCTCTCCGGCGGAGTGGGTGCTGGCCGCCATGCGCGGCGGCGTGCGAAGCTAGCTGGGCTGGCAGTGCGGAGGACCGGAACCCGCACCACCCGGGCCCCGCAGGCTGCTGGCTGGACCGCTGCGCGTGCCGCGCACCCACTCGGAGGGAATGCCCAACGACCGCGCCCAGATGTGCTACACTTGCATATTACATGACGAACTGCTGCAAAGCCTCGTGGACCTCTGCAGCCCCGTCCACTATGCCCTCCAACAGCCGGCGGGCCAAATCGTTCCTTCCACTCGGTCGCTGCTTGCACAAGCAAGATCGGCGCGCGACCGGCAACGGCGACGGGGAAGCGGGAACGCCGCCTCGATATCTTCGAAGGCGACCTCCGACCCTTGGTACGCGGCTTGCCTGGCCGCTACGTTCAGATACTCTACTCCGTGGGTTTCTATCACCGCGCGCACTTTGTCTAGGCACACTAATCCGGGGCCGCTCAGGGGAACGGCACGCAACAAGCTTTTTAGCGCGACGCACAGCGTAGGGTTGGCTTCGACGATGTCTGCCATAGCAACGCACTACAACTGAAGGGCCACGCGTTGGGGCAGGCCCCTCGTGCCCTTGGCCCTGGCGCAGGCGTTGTTTTATCTCCGCCCGGCCATGTATTTCCTAACACGCATTCGTACGCGGAGGACTGTTTTCGCATCAGCCCTGCGGAGGGCGCGTGCTGCCGCGTGCAGGTCAGCCTCCGAGAAGGTGGTTGTTCACATGGCATGGCAATCGAGTGCAAGGAGCAACCGAACCACGTTTTGTCACGCTCTACACACCGGCACGCCTTGCATAGCCCTCAGCTGCACTTGCGGCGAGCCGTCTGATCGAGACGCCGGACGGTCAGTAACGCGCTTTGAGGGTTGGCCGTCACCGGACCGCACTGTGCGCGGCTAGCAGTGCGGTTGCGAGCAGTGCGCGGCCGTCCCTTTGTTTTTCTCGCACTTCAGCGGTCCAAGAAAGCGACAGAGAGGGGCTCCGCCGTTTCGCCACAGACTCGGTACGGCAGTTGCGCGCTCCACCCACTGCAAAAAAAATCCATCTTAATTTTAAGAAACTAGTTTGTGAAGCAGTTTACAAAGATTTTTTGCTATTAAAAGTAAGAAACTTTCCCCTCTTAAAACTAATAACCAAATTTTTAAAACTCATAGAATTTTGTTTTTATATATTTATATTATTATATTAGACTAAAGTGGGAGGTAAGAACGACTGTACTGACGTCCGAGATACCATGTATGTGTGACGGGAGTCTTCATTACAACGTGCATCATGCACCAGAACTAGATCAGAACTCAAAAATAGGATGTTGAGGAAAGAGGACCACTCTTCCTGCTTTCGTCACTGGTGGGATGTACTACTCAACGGAGGAGGATTGTGCGTGCACCTAACCTCAGGTCCGACCGTAGACGCCAGCGAGTGGCAACATGAAAATGCGTTTTTCTCTACATCAGTGTAATATTTTGTTAAATACTTTTAGCTAACCGATAGAGAAGATATTTACGAACGCAACACATAGTATCATTTGCAAAAAGAAGGTATTTTAGAAACATTAATTGGAAATACTAATCGGGAAATGGTCACGGCGCTCCAAGCGCCACCTAGCGGCAGGTCTGTGAAACGTGGCCTTGGACCCAGCGGCTGACTGTGGACCATACCATGTGAGAAGTAGCTTGTCAACAGTTTGCGGGAATTTATCAAACTAAACCTTCGATTTACGTTGAATGTGACCGCACTCGCTGAAGCGTTCAACCTTTACTTGAAACAGTTTCAGAAATCTAGTTGTGAAAAGTCATAAGTCATCTGGATCTTAAGAGACGAATTATTACTTTTGAAAGGCAACCTTAGTTTTGACAAACCCAGTTTATGAGTTTTCAAAATGGTTTTGAAATTTACCAACTATTTCTTACTTTTCATTTTAGTTTTGGTAAATGTAATAAATTATAGCACTTTTCACAAACTTTTCTGAGTTTTCATATCATTTCAAAGTATTATTAAGTTTAAGACATTTTTATGTATTAAATTTCAGAAAATTTTTTGCAGTGCCCCACTCGGCCCCGCTCCGCCCCGCCCCCACCCCCCACCCCCTTTCCGGGCTGCGTTTTTGCCGTGTCCCCTCCTTCCTTCTCCCCCTCGTCCCTGTTCTGGTCACGTGTGGGCTGGTCTCCTCATTTGCATGACACTTTTACTTTCCACGCCCGAGATTCAGCAACGCAGCGACGACCCACGCGCTCAAAATTTTTTTCGCAAATACGGAATTGATTTTTCTACTACTTCTCCCCCCTCTCTTTCTTCATTAGCGAAAAGATGTAAACACTCACCCTATCGTTTTGGTGGCTTCGTAAACGATGGCTTCGACGACTCGCCGGCACAAATCTGCCTGCCCGTTGGAGCGCTGCCTGCATGTGCACGGCCTCGTTTGCCAACAGGCCTGTCGTGGAGGGCGCAAAGCTGCTCGAAGGTCTTCTTGTGTCACAGCAGATTGTGCGGCGTCGTTTAAAACGTGTACACCAAAGTTTCTTACAAATTCTCTGGCGTTATCGACGCACGTTGCGTCCTGCGGCAAGACTTTGAGCAGTTCTTTCAGAGTCGCACTGAGTTCGGGGTTATTCTCTCCGGGGGAACTTCACTTACCCTAAAACTCACAAGCCCTAATGCTCACACGCCCTAATTTCACTAGGCCTAATTCTCACTTGGCCTAACGGGTGCCGAGTGCTGTTTCACTTACCCTAATTTTCACTTGCCCGATTTGTCACTTGACCTAACAATCTGCCATCCTGCCATCTTTCCAAAACACAAATGCTTTGTTTCACTAGGCCTACTTATCAGTTACCCTAATTGTCACTTGGCCGAAAGAGGCGAGAGCGAAATCACAGTTTCACTTGGCCTAATTCTCACTTGGCCGAATACTCACTTGCCCCAAAACTGTAAGAGGAGTGGGGGCACGGCAGCGGCGCCGGAGGGGCAGGCGAGCGCAGGGAGGGAGTCCCGTCACTACTCTGCACGGACAGGGAGCCCAGCGGCCCGCCAGAGGGGTTGCCTATCTGCAGGGCGTTGTAGAGGGAGAGTTTTTAGCTGCAATGTGACTGTCGCGCTGCGTTCAAGGAACAAAGAGGGACAAGTCAGATCGTGTCCGTTCCACATTACGCTAGGCGCTACACATGGTCTGGTCGAACTCCGCGGCACCAGCCACCATTTCGTTTTGCAGCAGCGCGGCGGGCACCGCCGCCACCCAGGCCGCCGAGCAGCGCACCGCCGGCCGCGGGGAAAGGGCGCAGCGCGACGAGCGGTGTGCCGAGCAGCGCACCGCCGGCCGCGGGGAAAGGGCGCAGCGCGACGAGCGGTGTGCCGAGCAGCGCACCGCCGGCCGCGGGGAAAGGGCCATTCAATACGGTTCATGCGGCCTGTTCCGTGATCAGACAGAAAAGTCTCACCATTTTGTGGCGAGACATTTTTGTCTGCTTTTAGGTCTGACCAAAACTTGGCGAGACTTTTTGTCTCGCTATAATTTGGCGCTAAGTCTTTCTATTCAATTTTCAGTGCTTGTGCAGGTGGCTATAAGCATGGTCAATGAGCCCTAAGCACTAAGATTTACTTCAGATGAGGGTGCGTGCAATGCACACACCTTGGTTCCTTCGGCCAAACCCACCTTGGCCTCCAGGGTGTGTACATTCTACACACCATAAGTTCTGTATAGTTGAGAGAATTATTATGATCCAGGCGTATGTACACGCCCTTGTGGCCTAGTTGGGCATGGCCCATCATAGGGGTCAATGTGTGTGCATTGTACGCACCCTGCCCCGACCGGAAGCACGCGTCTTAGTGGCCTTGACCATGCAGGATGCTTTCTGCTCAGGGTGTCTAGAAACGGTTCGCCTTAGGCGCATCGTTATGATACGCCTAAAGACGTTCCGTTTTCCGTGGCATACGCCCAAGGCGTACCGTTTCGGAACACCCAGAATGGCAGTGTAGCGCGGCGAGCGGCGTGCTGGGCAGCGCACCACCAGCCGCTTGACAAGGGCACAGCCGAAAAAAAGTCCACTTAAAAATACCAGACTGTTCCTGGTAATACGAGTTCTGGTAATAATTACTTAAAAAACCTTTTTTTTTTCACTAGATTGCCAGTTATATCAACTAGCTCGGGTGTTGTAACATTTACCAGACGTCTAGTTAATATTCCTGGTAAATTTCACTAAACTATTTAGTAATTGTTGCCAAACGTGTTGCGTCCCTTCAGTTTCCTGCAATCTACAAAGCACCGTTTTGTAGCCGAAAATGCCACACTTTTCGCTGCATTAGATGAGCGGTGGATTGACGCGCAGTGTCATCGGGCGGGGACCCGTGTGTCTCCCATGTGGCGTGATAGCACAGTGGTAACGAGTGGCTCGTAAGTAAAGGATCGGGAGTTCGATCCCGGCAAGGAGCGAGGTGGAAAAGAATTCCCACTCAACTTCACAGTGTCACATACGAATCTGGGGACGTGAGGTCGACAGTTGCCATTTTATCCCTCTTTTTTCTATTTTTATGCTTCAACAATTTTACTAAAGGTTTTAGTTAATTTTACTAGATTGGGGGTCTTACGGCATGGTAAGGTTTACCAAGAATCGCCGAAGAAGGCTTAAGCGCCGCCGGAGCCCAGGCGATGCGCTGTCTCTCTCGCACACCTTCAGCGTGTGGCTGATCCCTGCTAGTTCAGCCAGCCAGATTCGCTGAAAGTCCGCTCTCTGCCCAGCGGCCTAGCAGGCGGCGCGCCGCTCACCTTGCTTTAGCGCGGGGGATGGCAACGGCCTAGGGAGCACGTGAAGCCATGCTCGAGCGTGAAGCCATGCTCGAGCGAGGTGCAGGGATTACGGCCTTTTCTTCGAATGTGAAATCTAGGCCTTCGTTTGCAAAACGCTTAGGAGGATAAAATTTAGTGTGCATTAGGCCTATTAGTAGCCTGTCCGATACGTACTTCCAATTCAACCTAACACACGGGCGAATACCTTTACATCAACATAGCGCGGACGAGGCTTTTCCTTCTCTGCAAACCTACAGTATGCTCAATACACAAGCGTGTACTCAAAGCACACTTTAACGAGAGTAAGATGAGAACACTCAAACGAGAGTGTGCTTGGATGAGTACAATCCAATGAGTGTGCTCAGATGAGCACACTCCAATGAGAGTATGCTCAGATGAGCACACTCCAATGAGAGTGTACTCACATCAGTACACGGTAAAAACGCTTCCTGGGTTTCCCAGGAACTCCCTGGAAATCGCCTATGTCTTTACCGGGCAGGCGGCGCGCCGCTCACCTAATGCTAAGGCCCCCACCGGACAGGCGGCGCGCCGCTCACCTAAGGCCCCCACCGGGCAGGCGGCGCGCCGCTCACCTAGCGCTAAGGCCCCCACCGGGCAGGCGGCGCGCCGGTCCCCTTCCTGTAACGACCCTGTGGCCTTGCGAGCGCACCGCTCACCTTGCTTTGGCGCCCCTTTGTCGGCTAACAGCCTGCGTTTGACGTGCACTTGTGTAGTGTGTAGATGCACTTTATCGTCTCTTTCCCACGCACCTGCTGTCACCGACTTTGCTGGCGCTGAAGCTGTTTTTGCCTGCGTGACGGTCCATTTATCGCACCCAGCGGTTAAAATTGTAACCGATTGAATTTAGAGGCTTAAAACTGTGACAGTAGGTTTAAGGCAGTGAAGTTAATCAAAGCTTGGTTCAAAAAGGGGGTTAAAAATGTAAATTTTTAGTCGGCCGACTAAAATAAGTCTACGACTTATTTGATAATGACATGTTAGTGTATTGCTTTTCATTGTTTTGTATATTATTGTCTGTAATTACTTTTAAGAAATTCTATGACTTATTTGTTAATAACAAAACAGCTGAAGTCCAACGCTTATTTGTGTCGAAACACCCTGAGAAGTGTAAGAAAATAGTTGAATAAAATTTATCACAATACTCTGGAATGATCTTTGTAATTTAATGAAAAGTTTTCATAACAAATTTGTAGGAATTTCACTTTTATATGATGTCTCTTACTTGTAAATTGTAAAGTTGCATAGTTTATTTGTAAAATTACGAGAAAAGGTGGAAGTTACGAGGAATCATTGTAAAATTTCGAGTGGATTGTAACAGCGCGGCAAATGGTGAGGCACTACTTGCCAAACGACACGGGCGTAACAGCACGGTGAGCACTTATGCCGCGTGGCGGGCCCGAGCTTAACGGCGTGGCGAGAACTGCACTATGTCTGCCAGGTGACAGAGACGTACCGAGGTGAGCAGCGCGTAGTCTGCCGCGACAGGGGCGTTACAGCGCGGCGAGGCGCGTTGGGTGTGGCGGCAAGGGCGTAGCGAGGTGAGCAGCGTGTGACCTTTGGTTACCGTGTTGCCACTCCACTGATATTAGCCAGGGCGCCAACCTAAACGCCAAGTGTTTGGCTCAAAGTAGCCGGGTAGATAGGCAACCCAACTGACACCACACCGTGGGGTACTGACAAGGGCCGCGCACCCTGCGTCGGCCGCATCGCCCCCCTCCCCATTCTGCGTGGCCACCGCGGCCGGTCTACCCCCTCTACCAAGTTTAGGGCAAGTGACAATTCGGCTATGTGAGCATTCGGGAAAATGAAACAGGGAATAGAAATGAAGCGCACAAGATGTTTTAGGCTCAGTGAAAATTAGGGCGAATGACATTTCGGCTATGTGATACAACAATACCATACTAACGCATTAGGCAAAGTGAGATTTAGGGCACGTAAAAATTAGGCTTAGTGAAACAAAATTTCATCCACACAGACTTATTGCTTTTAGGGACAGTGCAAATTCGGCCGAGTGACAATTAGGGTATGTGAGCGTTAGGGCATGTTAGTTTTAGGCCAAGTGAATGCTACTCTTCTCTCCGAGGTTCGCCATGGCACTGACAGGCTGGGGAGCCTCGTGGGCCCTTGGCTTGGGCGCGGACGCTCTCGTTGGCCCCCCTTGTGCTTCGCTACAGAGCGAGTGTTATTCCTACGTGGCATTCCAGGAACTTTTCTTTATGCTCCTTGGGTGAGTCAAGCAGATAGGCAGGCAGGGCAGGGGCATTCCCTTCGCAACGTTGGTCATCTTACGCCGTCAGGAATCTAGAACAAATCAAAAAATTGTTAGCATGTGAACGTATCATGCTCTTAACAATAGTCTTTTTTGTGAACGACTCGTACCTTTGGTGATGTCAATGATGGGGGGAATGTGAGTGCTGTAGCACGACTGGTAACGGTTCACGCGCATGGCGGGGTCGTCTGAAAACGCACCGTCGATGGCGGTTCCAGAGTAGGGGCGGCGAGGTTGCCGTTAGCCGTGAGGCCGGCGGCCGCGAGTGCGGCGGCGATCGTTCTCCCCGCCGCGGAGTGCATGTCCACGTTGAAGTCGGCCGCTAGGACGGTCGTCGCAGGGGAGGCAGGTGGCAGCACTGCGTGCACTGCGGCCAGGATGTCGTCTAGCTTGGCGGTGGGATGGCAGTACAGCACGGCTACCAGCAGGTAGTCACCCTGGCGTGCGCTTGCCGCCTCGACCAAAGGCCTGGTGACAGTCTGCGCGGCGGGGCGGGGCGGCGCGCGGCGTGCTGTGCCTTATTTTTGGGTGTGTACCTGCGGCGGGGGGAGAGGGGGTTGCGCTCCGGCGGGACAAAGGCGCGGCGCGGAGGGGACCGCGGCGGGGCGCGGGGCGTGCTGTGCTGGTGTGTGGAGGAATGGGGTAAAGTGATTTCATTGCAGCTGATTAACTGACGTGTTGGAGGCCAAGGCGTAGGATTGACACGCGACATATTCTGTATAGAAGCATGTTTAAACTAGGCAGACTTGAAAAGTCGGCGGCTTCGCCGACTTGTTATTGATTAATGAAATTAATAATTTTGTATGTAGTAATTGTACATGGATTTGGTGGCTTTGCACGTCGTTATGTTGTTGTCAAGTTGGTAAAAACAAATGGGTGGTGGAGGAGGAGAAGTATGAGAACAGTTGAGGTATAACAATAATAACGCTGACCACATGGTGTTTTGACAGGAGCGTTAGAATTTGGGACCGAATGTGACATAAAAACGAGTGTAACGCTGCAAGGTATGAATTGAGTGGGTTCATAAGAAGCGAATATAACTTGATAGATGTAAATTTTAACATATCGATTAATGTTTTAGATGGAAGAGGAGGTTGTTGCTTTGCCGGTGCGGATGATGGAGAGGGGAGTGCGTTACCCAATTTTGTTTATGGGTCGCTGTAAATCCATAATTCGAAGGAAAGTCATACGCTGTGTTTATGTGATTGTTGAAACTGATGGTGTAAAGTTTTGGATCTATTTGCCCAAAGCATTAAACAACATATGTGTGAACCAATTTAATGCATTTAATGAGTTGTCTGAAAAGAAGGCCACTATTTGTTATTATGGATATAATGGTCCAATAAATAATGTGCAAATACTTGGTCCAAATTCTGATTTGTAATAAATATTGATGTGGGATTGTGAATGTGTGACTGTGATTGTGAGATGGTGTTAATGGCAAACTTGGAATGTTCATGTGTTAAATGAGTATGTTAAATGAGTATGATCTGTTAAATAAAGAAGAGATGTTATTGTTAATGTGTTGTAGTGTCAAATCTGGAGTCGTCACTGTTTTAGAATAATTATATATGTATCAGTAATACGTAATAGACATAATTTGTTCAATAAATGATTAAATCAAAATATGTTTTATTGGTCAGTAATGAAAAACACGACAATGGAGAAAATTGAGAGATTGAGCGTTTTTGAATCTTTTGTTTGTGATGAGCAAACGCAACAACCTAAAAGGCTCAGTTGAACATCAGACATCAATGAGCTTGAACATGCATTGGTAACTCAAAACATTTCTGAAAACATAATTATTGAAAGAACACATAAAAACTAAGAGTATTTGGTAAAATCAGGTCCAAAAAATGATATGCTACTTATTTGTAACAAATATCAGTCTTCCATTTTCAACATTGATTAGATTCTTATACAAACATGTATTATCATAAAAAGTTAGTTAACTAATTAACTTACAATTAATCAGGTCAAGTAAATGATATGTTACTTCTTTGTAACAAATAATGGTGTGTTCATGCATATTGTTTGATGTCAGATTGAGCGTTTTTGAATCTTTTGTTTGTGATGAGCAAACGCAACAATCTAAAAGGCTCAGTTGAACATCAGACATCGACATCAATGAGTTTGAACTTGCATTAGTAACTCAAAACAATTTTGAAAACGTAATTATTGAAAGAACACATAAAAACTAAGAGTATTTGGTAAAATCAGGTCCAAAAAATGATATGCTACTTATTTGTAACAAATATCAGTCTTCAATTTTTAACATTGATTAGATTCTTATACAAACATGTATTATCATAAAAATTTAGTTAAGTAATTAACTTACAATTAATCAGGTCAAGTAAATGATATGTTACTTCTTTGTAACAAATAGCAGTCTTGAATTTTTAACATTGATGAAATTTTTGAACAAACATGCATATTCATAAAAACGTAGTTGACTTATCGTATCACTTTGATCATTTAAAAACTATTCAACTGCTTAAAACTCTAAAAAATACTGAAACATTAGATATCACCATCTTTATGAATAATGACAAGTCGTTGACTAATTATCTCACTATTTTCAGTAAAAAGTATTCAAATATTAAAGAAATAATCATCATAATGTACAATGACAATCATAAAAGTTAAGTCAGTTTAAGTCTCCACAACTCTCAAACTATTTTTTAAGAAAAGAGATCACTATCGTAATGGAAAATGACAAACCCTAATCAGGTCTATCAAAATTAATCTTAATACCTTAGTTATAAAATATTTTATGTTTTAGAAAAGACTTTAATCACAAGCATTTGTCGGCACTTCAGTTAGAGGTAGATGCAACATCAGATTCAATATTGCGCCGTTTTTCAGGAGTATTTTCAGTAGAATTACTTGGGCGTTTGACTGGGGACATCAAATTATTAGTGGTCCTAGACATGATGGTTTGAACTGTCTCCAACTTTTTCATGTCAACGTCTGAAAAAAGTCAAAAATACAATTAGTATCATTACGGTTTTAGTGTGAACAGAAACAAAAACAAAGAATCAACAATACCTTGAGTATGACGAAGCAAATCATACTCAAAAGATTGGCCGGTTTTTCCGTAATAGACCAGCTTAGGTCCGTGGTTGGTTTCAATGAGTTTGTTCATTGCCTCAAACCATTTGTCCCCCTTGTTATTGTGTTTCTTCGGCAGAATGGACTGGAACTTGAGTCCATTTTCCTTATACTGAGCAATTGTGTTGATGGGGAAGACACCGTTCTCAGCAAATTTGCTGTTTTGAGCAAATAATTTGATGATGCGGTAGGGTTCACCTGGGGTTAATGTATCCAGGCTTCGTGGTCTGGCATACGAATCATTGATTGCTTCCTCCTCTTCGAAAGGATCATAATTATTATCAACCTAGAAAACAGAAATAAACAAAAAGTTTAATGTCAATGAAAGAAAAGATTGCACATGAACAATTCTGAATAGGTTATGGCCTAATGTGTATATGGTGCTTCATTGAGCAACAGCGACGGCTGAACGTTTTATTAGTCATATGAAAATGGGTTTAATCGTAATGAATTTCATGGAGCACGCGAGAGATTTTCGAGGCGTTTTATATGTAAGGTTAAAAATAGTATTGTTACAAATAAATAGGTTATAGAGGAACCGGGTCGGAACGTGCTATGGTTGAAGATGAAAATCATGGTAATAATTGAACTAAATACGGAAAATAATACTTACTTGGGACATTTTGTTGTCAGATGAATTGAAAATGTGAACAATCCGTCCGGATGGAATACGGCGTTGAAGAATTAGCACGATTTCGTTGAGAGATGGTTGGAGATACGTTGATGGCGATGGCGTTGTGGGTGACGGAAGTCGGAAGTGGAAGTGGCAGAGGCAGTGGGTGGGAATCAGGATGGGTACGTTCCAGAATTGTTGATGTAGTAAAGACCATTTCCGGTTTATAAAAGGCGCCGATTTTGATATTGTACATCAAGTCTTGCTGGTCTTGCTGTCAATGATTCACTGTTGAAGATTAAGTAACCATGTTTGCCTTCTTGCTATAGCCTGGCTATTATTGATGTTCCATATTCTGGAATATGGAAATGGTTTCAGCAATAGACCCTGTAATGTCTTTGATCTTGAAAGAGCAACATACGTAAGGCCTGGTTTCATTTCTTTTGATCCTAAATTCACACAGGCCTTATCAACCGTTAATCCTTGCGACTTATATATAGTGCATGCATAATTAAGATTCAGAGGGAACTGAGTTACACACAGTGACTCATATTTTTTTTTGTTCATGGGTATTATCTCTGGCACAATAGGGACTGTCTTTTGAATGGGGTCCAGGTAGGGTCCAGTGTAGGTTTCAAAAGTGCATATGAGAACACTTGGAGGATCTTCCTGTGGTGTTGCGTCTGGGTGGTACAATATGTCGACAATTTCTCCAATTGAACCGTTAACAAGCCCCTTTTCTGTCCATACATTTTTTCTGAGCATGATTTTAGCACCTTTGCATAAATAAAGATTGAGGTCGTCATCATCGTCATCTTCAGCACTTATAGTGACAGGTTTTCCTTTTTTTCTAATGATTGCTGGAATTTTTGCAACTGGAACTGAAAATCCTGTTTTTGCATCTTTCATGTTGGTTAAAATTTCTGTGTTATGGAAATTTTTTTCAGCATTTGTTGAATAAAAGTATGGTGCATTTTTAAATGTTTCAAAGTCTTGCTTTGAATTGGCATATACATTATTTTCAAATCTTGTTTGGAGGATTTTGTAATCTTCTATTGTGACCTTGCCTGATGCAATGTTGTTTAAAATCCTTTGAAATGTTTGGTCTTGCTGCCTGTGGATGTTGTTAAGAACGAAAACTTTGTCTATGTTGTCATACAGTATTTTCCCGCCTACTTTATCCATGAATGATTGATGTTCTGAGTAAGGAGCACTGTCCATGACAGGAGGCAATTGATTGATGTCGCCAAACATAAATATGTTCACGCCTCCAAATGGTTCAGTGGGATTGTCTTTTGCTTGTTGTAGTCTTTGATCGATCATCCACATCATCTGGCAACCAACCATACTGAACTCATCAATGATGACGTATTTGACATGTTTCATATCTTGCCTTAACTTGAATAATGGACCTCCATTCAAATCAGCGAATTCTTCATTCGGATTCAAATTTAGTTTACTGTGCAAGGTGGAGCCATTTATATTTAGGGCACTGACACCCGTTGGTCCAAGCAAAAGACATGAGCTGTTTCCAAACACTGACGTGATCAATTTTGCCAATTTTGAAATCACAAGGCTTTTACCTGTTCCTGGAAATGAAATAATTACATTATTAATTTAAAAACAAAATTTAAAATAACTTGGTTTTCCACATTAAAATAATTTGATGTTATTGTATTTTACCTGCTTTTCCTTGAACCAGAACTGTTTGAGGAATTTTTTGTTTTGTTGCACGTGTTGAGTCTAGCAAAAAATCAATCTGTTGTTGAGCCAGTTCAATGATTTTTTGCTGGTCATCACTTAAGTTTATGTTGTTGTTTGCATTAGTCACAATTGCATCAGTTGATTCCTTTTTGTTTCGTGTGATAAACGTTGACATTGCTGGTAAACCTCCATATTTTTCATAGGCTTTTAAAGGATCATGCCAATTATAGCTATTGTCTATTTCTCTGTTTCCTAAATTAACTTTGTTAACATTATGGAATGGTCCCATTTGAGAAATTGTCTGCCATTCTTCCAAGCGTTGAATGTTGTTCACTTCCCTGTGTTCAAAGTTGTCCTCTTCTGGGGTCATCCCTTCAAGCAGATTGTTTGATTTGCAATTGAGCTTTATGATTTCAATGTTTGATTTGTAAATTTGTTCCCATGACGTTGTTTCATCGTGATGAAAATCAGTTTCTTGTCGCCATGGTACATATAACAGCACTTGCTGTCTGAAATATTTTTCATTGATTTCAGAATTGGTTGAATTTAATGAAAATTTGGGATAAATTTGAACTATAGCAGCATTTCTTCGTTTTGTTTCGTTTGGCATTCGGTAATTTTTTGCAACATCCCAAAGGCATTTGGCATCAAGAGTTTCAGTTCGTGCTTGGTATTTATCAATTAAACTTGATGCTTCATTATTTTGTCTTAACAATCTCCATTCTTGATTATCATTAAATCCCAATGAAACAAATTCTCTTCCACCGCTTGAATATAGCTTCAGCCCCATGAGAAGGTGGCAAGTTTCTTGTGCTGAAAAGTCTCTTTCAGAGCATGCCTTGATGTATAAACTCTGTATGGCAGACTTTGCAGCTTTGTTCTTGTCAGCAGAAGAGTTTATAATTTGCATTAGTTCTGAAAGGTGATCGGACCTGTATTCGGATTTGCTGATGTATTTTGCTAGATAATTTATTAAAGCCTGCTTGCTTATAACTGGTGCAACATCAGTGTTAGCTCGCCACGTTTGAGTAATAAACGGATTGTACTTGTTTAGACGAGCATCATTTCTCTGGGGAATAAATTCAGCTGTTCCATTTTCATTCATTTCGATTTTTGCCTGAGGTTGTTCTTGTTGTGGAAATTTGAAGCGGCACTGTTTTCTGTGTGTCTTTTTACATTTCCTTATGCAGTATTGCTCACTGCATATTGTATGACGTTGCACCTTGTTCAGAAGTTCTGCCAGGTCCTCATCAAGATCCATCACTTCTGACAATAATTTTCTGCAGGGATGGATGTTAGCAGGCGGTTGATTCTGATTGGGATGGAATGCAGTCACAAGGTGACTAAAATAATCAATGATGTGTTGTTGCTCCTCTTCAGATTTACTCAAAATATTTGTGACGTCGGGAGCATTTTCCATCCATAGAATGCCATGTATGTGTGGGCTGCCTCTGAAATGAGAAGGACAGTTATTGAATTTGGTTGCATTGGTAATGACTAAAATAAAAATGTTTCAAATTTATTTTTACATTACCTGTGTTGGTATTCAACTCTAAACCAAAAATCTTTTATTTTAAATTCTTTAACCATTACCTGTTGAAAAACAATGAATGTTAGAACAAAAAAAAATTGATTTTCTTTGGAAATTGCAAGGTTTGTGGTACTTACGTTATTGATGAATGCTTCAGCTCTTTTAAGAAAATAGGAATCCACTATTAAAGGGTTTTCCTTCACCAACTGACGCCTTTTAAAATCACTCATTGACTGAAAGTCCTCATTGGGTGCGAGGATCTTAAACAGGTCTGGCCAGTGCAGGTCTGCTGCACTTAGAGTAAAGAAAAGCGTTGGAAGTCCCAGCTGTTCAACCATTGATAACAGCTCTTTTCCTCTGGCAAACCAGTAAGACTTTGTCCCAGATATGCTCGAGTTTCTGTACATAATTTTTTTTATCAACGTAGGGTTCTGCTGTAATTCTTCCTTAAGGTTTGTCAAAGTCATATTCTGGAATTGAGGCTGTGTTTTTATGAACAAATTGCCATTTTGCAATGCAGACCATCGCATGTAACTATTTAATGCAAAATAACGGAAACGATTGTGCTTAGCAAATCTGTCATCCTGGTATCTCATCAAATGTCTAAAATAGTTCAAAGCACTGATGGATTTGTTCTGGCCCAATTTTAAATTCCCTCTTCCAGTCGGGAAAAGGCAAGGAAATGCTTGAACAATGTAAGAGTCATGGTCAAATTCATTAATCGGTGATGGACTAATGTTTGGCCATGACAATAAAGAACCTATTTGATCTGCACTTGTAGCTTTTATCATAATTGGACTTCCAGTTCAATCCTCAGTCCTCATCGAGTTCAACATTTTGTTCCTCTTCAGTCAAATTGTTATCTACAACGACATGTTCATGGTTTTGTTCCTTTTCTTGTGCATTTTTTTCTTCACTGTGTGAGTTAACGTCTTCTGTTTCAATGTGAATGCTTTGAACTAAATCAAATACATTGTCATCTTCAGGTAATAAATTTAAGTTAGTTTCTGAAATCTCAATGTCACTGTAATAAAAATTATTTTCTTTTAACCATACCAATGCATTCCTGACCACGTTAGCTCTGACCTGAAAATCAACAGGTTTTAAATTGTTGGATGTTCTTATAGTAAGGACACATTCCAAATCTGATACTTTGTGTGGCAAGACTTTTGCAAAAGATTTGACATCTTGAGGAAAATTAATTATGTTTCCTTTATATCCCAGCTGATGCCCTTTAAGTTTTATCACAGATACAATTGGATGGATTTGAGCAATCAGTTGCTCTTCGATGTATGTCAAACATTTCAGTTCTGGAGGAACATATTCATCAAGTCCCAAATCTGCAAATTTCTGGCAGGTTGGGGCACTATAGACACATTTCTTTTTTTCATCTTTCTTACACATGAACTTAGCTTTGCATTTGATACATGTCCTCCATTCATATGACATCATTTCCTGTTCAAATTGTTTCTGGTATGTATCAGGATTAATGGTGTTTACTCTATTATCATGTTGATTGTTTCCAAACAATTCTATTAAAAAAAAGGATTTTTATAACTTAATTTGCTGTTACCAATCACAAATAAAAACCTAAGTGATATTTAGTGCATGAACTTACCTCTTTCTAAATCGTTTCCACTCAAAACAGGAAACACAGTCATAGTTTCCGCTGTTAAAGGCAATGAATTGAAAATAGTTGGTATAGCATCTGAATTTAGTCGATTTTTCATCCTGTTCGTAAACTGATTATCCTCAAAATGATTTGAGCAAAGAAATTGTCTATTGAAAAGAAGTGAAGATGGAACATCCAATAACTTTATGTTTCCAGAGTTTTGTACCCACTGTTTGCATCTTAAATGGAAATAACATTGATCAAATTAATTAAAATTATATTTCTAATGAATGAATGTGTATAGTGTCCAAATGAAATATGACATATACCTGTTCATATTGTTGTCGCTGATTTGCCCATTAATATTAATTCGAGGAAACTGGAAAAAAGAAGTCCCAACAGATTCACAGCCTCTGGCTGAACATTTCTTTGTTGTTTTTTTCTTTGTTGGTTTTTTGTTGATGGCACTGTTTGAGAAAGAATCTGAGTTGTCCTGGAACATTAGTTAAATGCACAGTTTATTGTTAGTTTGCCAAAAAACTATAAATATTGTTAATGTCAAATATTCAAGCTTACCTGATGTGATACAGGGCTTACAAAATGTAAAGAATGAGAGCATTCTTTAGATGCTATTTTCTTTGGTGTGTTTTGGTTTATCACAATGTTTGGACTGGGTCCATCAGTTACAATTGTTTGTTCTGAAAAGGCAGAATCAGACACTATTTCGTCCATATTCAGACTGGACACTGTTTCTCTATTGAGATCTTGAAAAGAAGAATGACTGGAAAAATCAGTGTCAATTGTGTCTTCTGAAATAGCAGAGTCACAAAATATCTGTTCCTTACAGAAACTGGACTCCCTTTTGTCACACTGTTTTAGATAAATTTGTGTCAATAATTTGTAGATAAATAGATGTTTATGTTTAATTAATTTTAATCCTTTACCTGTTTGTTTATTTTTTGTTGGGCAATATCATGAATAAATGTTATTGTTTGATCATTAGCTTTATCTAATATAGGAAACAAATTCATAATATTGTCTGTTAAAGGCAATGAATTAAAAATTGTTGGTACAGCGTCTCGATTTAGTCGTTTCTTCATTCTGTTTGTAAACTGGTTATCTTCAAAATGATTTGAGCAGAGCCAGTAGTTTGAAAGATGTGAAGATGGTATATCTAATAATTTTTGGTTGCCAGAGTTTTTGACCCATTGCTTGCACCTACAAAAGAACAATGTTAACAGGATAATAAGATTATAGTCATCATAGTTGTACATTTTGAAATTAGGTTGGATTTTTACCTTATCAGGTTTGTTGAATTGATCTGCTCATTGATCATAAATTTCGGAAAATGGTAAACCGTAGCTTCAACTCCAACAGATGTACAGTCCTTGGCAGAGCATCGTCTTGGATTCTTTCTTGTTGCTCTTGTTTTGTTGTAAATCTCAACATTGGGCAATAATATATCATTGATCTGCAATCGTTACATGACTGTTTACGTTCATACTGTATTTCAAACAATTGTCCCTAGGTGTTTCAACTAACTTGGCATGGTGTAACTACCGCATTAGTACTATTTGTAATAATTGTAGACTGGTCAAATATTCCTTCAATAACCAAAATTGAATCTATAGGACCTGAGTCTAACGTTGTGCCTTGTTTTATGTCTTGAGCCTCCTTCGATTGCCATGGAACAAAGAACACCTCTTGTGGACTGAATGTCCCATTATCATCGACGAAGTCAAAACAATCCTGGAATCCAAAGTTTTTCTAAACCATTTACATAAAAATGTGGTAATACCCATAAGAAAACAGAAATACCTGACATGGTTGCAAATTGATCATATTGTATTGGTTGCACTTGATACTTGATTTTAACCTAACATTATGCCGGCGCCGGCGCTACGCATTGTGCTTGCATGAAATGTGCTTATACTCCTGAAATAATCGAAATACCTCGCTGAAAATTGATTTTTTTCATTATATTGTATTTGTTTTCTTTAACATTTTCACCTTATGCCGGCGCTGGCGCTACGCCCCACAGTCTCAATGACACCAACCTACAATTTACACCGCCGACTTGTGTTTGGAATTATTTTTATGCCACAATGGCGTGTGCGCCGAAGCGCTGTTGGAGTATCTCGAGCGTTTCCCTTTGAAATGTGCCACCGAACGTGCCGGTCAGACTTCGTCGTGAGGTGTGTGTGTGTGTGTGTGTGTGTGTGTGTCTGTGTGTGTGTGTGTGCGTGCGTGCGCGTGATGTTCTGCGTTAGGTTAAGTGTGAGCTGCCTAGGTTAAGTGTGTCCAGTTTCCGTGCAAGCGCGTGCTTTTCGCGTACAGGAGAAACAACGACAACGTCTAGTTTTAAATTGTAAATTTATTAGCGATCAATGATCGACCAAAAAAGGTATAAAAGGGTGTTATCAGCACTCAAAAAAAAAGGAAAAAAAAGGTTGTTGTAAACCCCCAAAAAAACTAATGTAAGATTATTGTAAGCACAAAAAAAATGAATAAAACGCTATTATAACCCAAAAAAAACCTCTTCGTTTAATCATTTTCCTCACCATAGAGCAACGACGAGGCCTAAAACTAGGACATGCCCACACATGACGACCAAGCCACTCGCAGAGGTCTCTTGGACAAACCGCACCACGCGTCGTGCGTTGGTCACATCTGATGGCGGATGTCTGCGCGTAGAGAGCACACAATTGTCTGGGACACTAACTTCAGATCGCCCTTGCAACGCAAATTTCTCCGCCCGACGGTCCGGGCATCGGAGAATCCCCACGACGGCGGGATATTGAACAACAACCCACCGCCTGCGGTGTGGCAGGATGAAATTAGTGTCATTGCTGACGATCACGCGACACAGCCCTGCGGGAGAGCGCCCCAACATCACAGCCTTCGCGCAACAGCGCGCGGGAGTGTCGCAGGGCTCGCCGTCGTACACGACCAGGCCCGGCGGGATGTCCAGCCGTGCCGACCGACCCGCCACGGGCACGCCCGGGACGGCGTGCACGGCGAAGGCCTTCTTCATCGCGTACGTGCGGTGCGGGACGGTGATGGTCAGCGTCGCGCTCGTCCACTCCACCTCGTGGTCGCGGGTGTCGTTGCAGGCGTAGGGGTAGGAGGTCCGTCCGACGTTCTCCGCCGCAGCGCTGAGGTTGGCGTACACCGCCGCGGTGAGGCTGCACGACACGAAGTAGTACTCGTACTCTGAGCCTCGCGCGATGTCCTCACGGAGCACCTCCAGGTCCGCGTCGACGCGCTCGGCGCACCGCACTTGTTGGCGAACGAGCCAGACGGCCCGCCTGGCCATCTCTTCGGTCAACGCCGAGGGCGCGCTGTCCAGGGCCCGCTGCGCGTCGACCAGGTCCCGTGCGTCGATGCGGTGGTCCTCCGGCAGGTCGATGACGACGGCGATGTCCCGCGCCGTGGTGTTGCGCGTCGCAGCGCCCTGCTGTGGGTGGACGGCGTGCACCCGCAGGCGCGAGGCTGCAGCCCGCGCCTCCTCGCAGACCGTGGTATTGGCTAGCAGCTCGCAGGTCCGCTTCGCGACGCGGTCCGCGGCCTCGAGGGCGCGAGCCAATTCGCGCGCGCCCTCGGTGCGCGGCATGACGAACTGGAACCAGGTGGGCGTGTCCACGACCGCGCGCCAGAACGCAAGTTCGAACGCTCGTTAGCGCAGCCTAGAGCGGGGACGGCCCTCGCCCAAATCGCCACCCGTCTTCGCATGCACGCAGGCGGGCAGGGCGCAGCTGAGCGTTGGTGCGGTTCGGCCAATCACCCACCGTCTCTGCACGCACGCAAGGTGGGCGGTGGACCGCTCTTCCTGGAAGAGGGAAGCTGCGCTGTCCGCTGGGCGGGGTGGGTCGCGTGTTTGATCAGGCGATAGCACGGTCACCGCGAGGGCGCGGTTCGGCGGGCGCAGGCTCTGCACTGTCTCTGCACGCACGCAAGGTGGGCGGTGGGCCGCTCTTCCTGGGAGGGGGCCGCAGCGCGGGTCGCTGGGCGGGGCGGGTCGCGTGTTTGATCAGGCGATAGCACAGCTGTCAGCACGGCTGTCAGCATGGCGCCAAGTCTCGACCTGTCCGTGTGCGAGAGGGAGAGAGAGAGGGGGGAGGGAGGCAGGGAGAGTGACAGAGAAAGAGAGAGACCATACATGTCTTGACGTCTGTCTTTTTTTTTGTTTTTCAGGCGGATTGATAACACCGCTGCTGGGCGGTTTCAACGGCAGGGCAGTGGTGTTCGACGATTTAGGGCCGCGCGCGGACGTGGACACGCCCACCCGGTTCCAGTTCGTCATGTTGCGCACCGGGGGCGCGCGCGAATTGGCTCGCGCCCTCGAGGCCGCGGACCGCGTCGCAAAGCGGACCTGCGAGCTGCTAGCCAATACCACGGTCTGCGAGGAGGCGCGGGCTGCAGCCTCGCGCCTGCGGGTGCACGCCGTCAACCCACAGCAGGGCGCTGCGACGCGCAACACCACGGCGCGGGACATCGCCGTCGTCATCGACCTGCCGGAGGACCACCGCATCGACGCACGGGACCTGGTCGACGCGCAGCGGGCCCTGGACAGCGCGCCCTCGGCGTTGACCGAAGAGATGGCCAGGCGGGCCGTCTGGCTCGTTCGCCAACAAGTGCGGTGCGCCGAGCGCGTCGACGCGGACCTGGAGGTGCTCCGTGAGGACATCGCGCGAGGCTCAGAGTACGAGTACTACTTCGTGTCGTGCAGCCTCATCGCGGCGGTGTACGCCAACCTCAGCGCTGCGGCGGAGAACGTCGGACGGACCTCCTACCCCTACGCCTGCAACGACACCCGCGACCACGAGGTGGAGTGGACGAGCGCGACGCTGACCATCACCGTCCCGCACCACACGTAGGCGATGAAGAAGGTCTTCGCCGTGCACGCCGTCCCGGGCGTTCCCGTGGCGGGTCGGTCGGCACGGCTGGACATCCCGCCGGGCCTGGTCGTGTACGACGGCGAGCCCTGCGACACTCCCGCGCGCTGTTGCGCGGAGGCTGTGATGTTGGGGCGCTCTCCCGCAGGGCTGTGTCGCGCGATCGTCAGCAATGACACTAATTTCATCCTGCCACACCGCAGGCGGTAGGTTGTTGTTCAATATCCTGCCGTCGTGGGGATTCTCCGATGCCCGGACCGTGGGGCGGAGAAATTTGCGTTGCAAGGGCGATCTGAAGTAAGTGTCCCAGACAATTGTGTGCTCTCTACGCGCAGACATCCGCCATCAGATGTGACCAACGCACGACGCGTGGTGCGGTTCGTCCAAGGGACCTCTGCGAGTGGCGTGGTCGTCATGTGTGGGCATGTCCTAGTTTTAGGCCTCGTCGTTGCTCTATGGTGAGGAAAATGATAAAACAAAGAGGTTTTTTTTTTTTGTTATAATAGCGTTTTATTCATTTTTTATGTGCTTATAATAATCATACATTAGTTTTTTTGGGGTTTACAACAACCTTTTTTTTTCCCTTTTTTTGTGAGTGCTGATAACAGCCTTTTATACCTTTTTTGGTCGATCATTGATCGCTAGTAAATTTACAATTTAAAACTAGACGTTGTCGTTGTTTCTCCTGTACGCGAGAAGCACGCGCTTGCACGGAAACTGGACACACTTAACCTAGGCAGCTCACACTTAACCTAACGCAGAACATCGCGCGCGCGCGCACGCACGCACACACACACACACACACCTCACGACGAAGTCTGACCGGCACGTTCGGTGGCACATTTCAAAGGGAAACGCTCGAGATACTCCAACAGCGCTTCGGCGCACACGCCATTGTGGCATAAAAATAATTCCAAACACAAGTCGGCGGTGGATGGCGTGACCGCAGCAGGCACGGACTGGGGGGTCAAGGGCCCGGGTTGGACATGGATCTTCGGGGCCCGGATTTGCCTACCTTCCAGGGGCAAAAGTCAGGTTTTTCTTATGTGCGTTCTACGGAACTCATAAAATGGTTGCGTTAAGGGAAGGAAAGTAAAAAATAATAAAAGCTAGTAGCATTTCCTTGCAATTTATTGCAAAAATCTCGCGGTCTCGCGGTCTGCCTGCAATCTCTTAAACAACTAGCTTAAGTCAAAGACTTTTGAAGGCTTCGCGTCTTTTATTCAATAAGGCTCCGCCTTGTATTCGCAGGTGACGTTTTCATTTGTTTGTGTTTAAACTTTTTTTGCGTATCGGTTCTGTTTTCATCCTTGTGTCTTGTGAGGCACTTTGCTTTTCGGGCATCGTCTGCTGGAGGATGTCTGTCACGAAATGAGGTTAAAGAAGAATTGTTTTGCCTCAAGTGATTTGACAGTTGTTTATTTTTTAATTTTAATTTGTTTGTGAGAAGTGGAAAAAGGTTGTTGACAAAAGAAGGAAAAGATAAATTCGACCAATAAAATGAGTATATTTACCACATTTGATAGTTATTTAGTGTTACATTAGGGTATTCAACAGGTATATTGAAAGATTGTTCCTTTTTCTTTTGGTTGGAGATGTCACCTGTTGAGAAGAAGAAGTGCATGAATATGGATGTGATATCGAAATTCTTTTGAATAAATGCAATGGATGATACTTACTTCACAATAATTTCTGAATAGACTGAAGAACTTGTTGCGACACCAATTCTGGGGATTGCGCTGCATTAACAGTTGCGATGAGATTTTCTTGTTTTGGTAGCCACTGTTCCAGAGATGTATGCAATTCTGTGAAATATTGCATTGGAATCTGTGATTCTTCTTGTCTTGCTCTGGATTGTGCTCTTTCGTAAGCAATTTCTGGATTGGCTTGAAGATATACGAAAACTTCTTTTCGTTTTGTCAGGTTGGAGAGTTCTCGTGCAATGTGATTCAAGAGCACATTCTGTTCTTGCGAAATATTTCCATGTTTCACGTGATTTGTCACAAACATCTTTATGACACTATGTATTGACCTTTCAACCACTATAATGTCAGCAGACTCTGAGATAATTTTCTGTTGCTCTTTCCAGAGACTGAAGAGCACCATTGTTTGAAAGGTGAAGGCATATTTTTTCATGTCAGAACAGAAAAGTTTCAGAAAATTGACTCCTTCAAAATTCATCCAAGTTTCAACAGGTTCTTGAATGGTAGGATAGCCTGCTTTTTGCAATTTTTTTAACAAAGTTGATTTTCCAATTCCAATATTACCTTCCAGCATAACAACATATTGGCATTTTGGCACCTTGCGGCAGGATAAGCCCATGTTTTCCTAGGCAACACTTGTGAGCAACACTTAGAGGAATGAACTGTCTGTCACTGAATGGGTGTGAGACTGTAATGTGAGACTGCCTTGTCCCCACCATGCATGATGTTGCATTCCAATGTACTTCAAGAAATTGAGATATTTTATGAGGTGGTCAGAAATGATTTGAAATGTCAACTTTGTAACAATGTTTATTAGGAACTGATAACCTTTGGAAGAGGTAATGAATCATTGTAATTAACAAAATATCAAATTATTGACATTGATCAGTACTTTAAATTGTTAAATGAAATGGCAAAGTACGATAGAATAACAAAGCTTAATTCCATTCATACAATCAAGAAAAAAAGTGGACAACGACATGTCCATAAGATTTAACACATAATAAGATGCATAGCAGGAAAGATTGATGATAAGATACATGAAATGAAATGATATGCAAACAAGAAAACAAATAAATGTATAATATGAAATAGATTAAAAGACAAATTCAATGAAATGAAGCAAATAAATTCATGCAGAATTAGATGGTAGTTTAGCCTGTCTGATAAAGAGTTCAGTCTTGGCCTGCTGCTTCTGCCTGGCATTGCACTTGCTCAAGAGGTCTTGATCAATATCTGAAACACAACAGAAACCAAACACATTAGAATTATTAAACCCCAAAAAATTGTAAATAATCTTAAGAAATATGAAAAAGATTACAATTCAAAACTTATTCATGAGGTTGAAAGTGGCACTCAATTGCAGAGAAGGAATGTGCATAGGAGCGTTCTTGTTCTTTCGTGCCTCGTACTTGATTTTTCTCGCCTCTGATGTCGGGGTTTTGTAAACATTAAATGCAGATGCATTTATAAGGTAACCCATTGTCAATTCTGATGTCAGAGGGAGGATTGCAGCCACACGGCATATAGGGAGATCAAATTTCGAAAGGACGTAGGTGGCCATAAGTTCTCGGAAACATGATGTGTCTTCCACATCTTCTGATACGTCAAGATCAAATGTGACCTGAAATAGTTATACCATTAAAAGAAGAGGGGTGTAAGGAAAAAGAATATTAATTGTATTTGATGTATGTAAGAGTTCAAAAAATAACACTTACTTGCACAAATTGAATCTGTGGTGTGTAGTCAGATTTGAATATCATTGTAGAGACATTTCTATTTGTCTTGATTTTGCAGCCTTGTAAGTTCGGAGGAAGACAAAGCAAACCTCTCCAGAACGTCAACGAGGTCAAAGGTGGCAACTATTTCACGCTCCATAAGCATGGACCGATGGCGACGGGCCACGGGCCTGGCCTTTGCTTTCTTTACGAAACTTCTTCCTAGTGCGCCACGCCAGAACACACCACCATCCACTCCAGGCCGAGGCTCGCGTTCGCGGCTTGGTACTCGGAGTTAGCTGAGCCAATGAGCAGATTGTTATGCGTCAAACAGGCAGTTTTTCAACGTTTAGAATGCCCTTGCCTATCAATTTCCGTTCACCGTGTAACTATGTGTCTAATTTTGTATAATCTCTTCTAAAGATGGGCCCGGCGGGCCCCTTCGGGGCCCGGAATGATACCTTTTTAGGGGGGGGGCCGGGTTGGATTTCCCACCCTGCCAACCCGGGCCAGTCCGTGCCTGATCGGGCCCGATGATGTAGTCACATGGGTCCCTGCTCTCCCACAAGATCGAGGGGCGGAGGGGGTCTTCGACGGGGTGGGAGAGTTCAAGTGTTTCCAACACGGGGAAGCAATTATCTGGCAAACTCGCCAAAAACGCCAGATGCCAGAAATGGTGGTAGCCGAGATCCAACACTTCCAGCGCGTCGGCTTGGTACCGGAGGTAGGGCTTTAAGAACGCCTCCACCGCCCACGCTTTCAGGCGGTCCACACGCGCCTCCTCGGCCGCCCTTTCCGCCAGGGCGGTGGCGCCGGACATGTATGCTCGTAAGCGTAGATCATCGGAAAGCTCCTCTTCCAGTGGGACAATGGTCCGCCGGTGATAGCAATACATGCACCGGGACCATTCCAAGGACGAGAAACAAGTATCAAACTCGCGCAGGCTGAGCTCGGACACCTACGCACAAAACACCACGTCACACGACGCACAGGGCGCAACACAAACACGCAAACAACAGCACCCACCTTGATCGTGAGGGAGAGCAAGAAGCGTAAAAACCGTTCCTGCCTGGCCGGGTGGATGAAAGGGAGCTGCAGACGACGCACTTTGGGAAGGATACGCAGCAGATGGTACTGAGACCGCTCGATCGGAGACCGAACGGCGAAGCAGCGTCGCGGAAGGTCTACCACAGCGCTGCGAACCGCTTCGCAGGTTGATGCCAGGTTCAGCAAGGCCGTGTCGGGTAGGTAGGTCGCCAGGATGTGCAAGACTTCCAGGATGACCCTGACGGGCGATTCGGTCTGCACCGGAGCGTCTTCGGCAGGGCTTGCGCTCGGTGCGGCGTCCATGGGGGCCGAGTAGTAGGGTGAGTTGCGCGCGTGCCACGTCGAAAGGGAGTGATGCGTAAACCGAGAAGACGCACCCCATTCCGACACACACACACACACACACACACACGGCGTGGCACACAAACCTACCACCGTGCCCCAAGCGCCCCCACCCCCCCTCCGCGCGGAGGCGTCGAGCCCAGGCCGGAGGGCTACCAGCCACCGGGCTACCGTCTGGTGGCTGAGCAGCTGGACCCGTCGGTCGGGGTCGAGGTGTTCCGCAAAGTGTAGCACGCGCGCACACCGCCCTCCCCCACCACACCGCGCGTCGCGGCGCCGGGCGCGCGAGCGCTCGCACCGGACCGGGACCCACTCCCGCTGCACAGCCAGGCAGCAGGGATGCCTACCCGAGCCAGGGGGCGATACCCCGCACGCAAGCACGACGTGCGCTAGGCGATACCCTCCTGCACGCAGGCGATACTCCGAGCCGCGGTGGTACCCCGTGCCACGGCAACACCCCCCCGCGACCACCGTCCCCGAGTTACGCCCTTTCACTTACGCCCTTGAGTTGCACCCTTTCACTTTGGAAGGTTAGGTTAGGTGACGGACGCGCTCCCGCGCACCGAACCATGAAGGACCTAGGCCCCTTTCACCCGAGGAGTTAAGCCCCTTTCACTTAAGCCCCTTTCACTTACGCCCTTCACTTGGGTTAGGTTAGGTGAGGTTAGGATAGGTTAGGTTAGGTGAGGTTAGGGACGCTCAACGTGCCGGCAGCCCTCGCGTGCACCGAACCGGGACCCACTCCCCCACCAAAGCCACGACCACCGACCGTCATTAGCGTCGGCACGAGGAAGTTTCTTGGCCTACCTCAGGGTATGGTATACCATGGCCTCGTATCAGCTTCTTCTCTCCACACAGTCCTAACTTCTACTCTGTACTCTGTGGCAAGCTGACGCAAGCATACAAAGATTTGACAGATTTCAAAATAGTTTGGCAGAAAATCAAAACAAACTAGATTTGGAGAAAAGTCCAAAAGTTTTGATTAATTGAAACTGCCTTGCAACCTTAAAAATACAAGGATTTGTTCAACGTTGAAAATAAAACTCTTTTTACCTATTGTTGAAGAAGTTAAAGGTATGTTCATGACCAGAGTCTCTGCATGCTTATCTGGAAGGAGAGCGTTCGAATCCACCTCAGGCACATTGGGAGCAGCAATATAAACTTGCAAATTCTCAGTGTTGGCAGTTACGACGGTATCTGAGAAACGATCACACATACAAAAGTTGAGGCAACATTGAGTGAAGAATAATAATTGACAGGCAGATTGATTTTTGGGTACAAGAAATGCTCCAAAAAAGAATGTTTACCTGTTTCAGATGAACAAGTCCCCAGTTGGTCACCGACCAGAGTAGAAATTGTCAACGCGACATCACCTTTTGAACAAGACTCACTGTCATTCCCTGAAAAACAAACATTACAAAACTGATTAAAACCAAGACATTAGCAGATAATCTAGCTGACACAAGCATACAAAGATTTGATAAAAAATGAAATAATACAATAATAACCTATTGCTGAAGTCGCAGGTTCATCGTTAATACTAGCATCTGCGGAATTTTTAACTTCAGAATAGTTGACTAGCTCTTCAACACGCGAATATTTTGAAAACAGCTCATCCAGACAAGTGGCAGCTGTTTTCTCTAAAAGATTTCAGAACAATTTGACAGATACTTAAAGAAGATTTGATTCTGATAAGTGCTAAGTTGTCGCTAATCGCTAATCGCTCAGCCAATTACAAAATAATGAGCCCGTCGAGCTCGGACACGCCCGCGCTTTTGCCGGTCCTCTAACTCCGCTCTAGCGCGGGTTTAGGCCAATTGTATGGATACAGAGTTTAAGAGTGATCCGTTTGATTAGAAGAACTTCAAATAAGCATTAAAACAGAAAATTCAGAGCAAGGGTCGCGTAAACCACAGTTTAGACGAACGAATGGCAAACGGCGGGAAAATCGTTTCCTGAGTTACCTAATTTTAGCCCTCATGTTACAAAAAAACCGTTACTCTCATCAAGAAACAGCGAGTTCCAAGCTCTATAAAGATTAAAGAAACTTTCATCAAGGAAACAGTGAATGGATTTAACAGGCAAACCTACCTCTTTAAGATGGGCGCATTTTGACGCCACAGAACGGGGAACCGACTGACGGAGACAGGCACCAACTGGCTGGTCGTTGCGGAGGGGTTGTGTTGGCGTGAAATGAAGGGGCTGCGAAAGTAGTGCCAACCTTCAAGAACTCAAATAGTGCAAAATCGAAAGCGCCACAGCAACGTACGCGCCAATGTATCAGTTAAAAAATACTGTTAGACCTAAACCAAAATAAAAGGTCAAATATACCATGTATGTAAAGATTCTCGAATCAACTTCCCTCCCCATCCCCTTCCACCGAAGCTCGAGCAGAATACCGAACACATCCGGGCGACCACATCAAGGCGGCGTTGCCAAATCGCTAGGCATCTCTTTGTCTCGCTCAACGACAAGGAGGCCTTCTCGCCCAACGACTGCACTAGGCCATCAGGCACAAACAAGAGGCTTCTTGCAACATGCAGAATCAAGAAAATGGCAAGTACTCTACAATTTCACAGTATCTATAAACGGCCGTACAATTTTGCCTGTTTTAATTCAGTATCTATAAACGGCCGTACAATTTTGCCTGTTTTAATTTCATACAACTATTAGCCCAGGAGAGGTGAGAGAGTCACTCTCCTCCAGGATTTGTTTCCAAGCCATTAAACTTTGCCAGTTAAAAAAGGAATTAGCACCAGAAAAAGAAAATTTACCTCGCTAAAAAGAAATAATGAACACTTTTTTTAAACGAAAGTTTCTAACATAATAGTTGGTGCCTTTTTTTTTTCCTGAGCCTCAAATTTATGTTTTGGCATAGTATGTTTGAAGGATTAAAGAATTTTTAACGGATCTTTTCTCTTTTGACCAGACACTGGCTTCAGCCAAATAATGGCGCTGCTGCTCCTTTTTCTTCTGCTAAAGTACCTTGGAGTAGCAGCTCGTGATCTGGGTCACAACCATTTGACCAGCATCAACTACTACAGGAGGCAGGATGAAGATGATGATGACAGGGAGAGTTTGGCACAATACTTGTCGAATAACATCGACTTCCACGAAGCATACTACCGGCAGTGAAAGTGTAATATGGTTCCCAGTGAAAAACTGTCCCAATAAAAGTCTACTCCATCAGAAGCGTAACACGTTTAGATTTACTTTACCTTCACTCCAGAACAGCATCTGGGACATGCCTGCATATTACAGAGGATACTTATTTGGTGGTCGTACGAATTGATGATTTGTTCAGTGAACCACTGTCCGTTATCATCAATCATTTTCTTCACGGCATTGGCATCAGTGCTAAGTTTGACCCCCAACTGGACTTTGCATTCCGCTGTAAAATAAAAGAATAAAAGTCAATACATATGATAAACAACAAGAGAGAAAAAGAAACAACTATAAAATATTTACCTATATTAGCCTTGCTGCAAATGTCTCACCAACACCAGTCACAGTGTGGGCAGAGGTCTCGTTTAAAGATGTGAACCAATTGATTAGGCCTGACCGCCCTTTTGCAGCCAGGGTTGGGACAGAAGACAGTAGAGACATCTTTGCAATGAACAAAAATCTCCTCGTCTAAAATCAAATTGCTAACTTTGCCCAAGGATCAAAGCGTGTCAATCTTATCAAGAGACTCTGGTCAAACGCCCCTCTACAGCCATAGGCTGGTTCTGTGGTACAACCAATTTAAAGTGCAAGAATTGCAATAACATAAAATGCAATTCATCACATCCATTCAGCTGTAGAGCCTTGGTTGGCAGAACTTCCTGCAAACAAAAAACAAAAAGTACACTTGCAAAACACTAATTAGAGAAAAGTTGTCCACAATGTTTCCAATTTAGCAATGAAGCTACAGAATTGCAGTGCATTTTGAGACGCATGTAACTTTGCCTATGCTAGTTACGGAACCAATTCCATTCTCCACTAAATTCCCAAAGCCTGTGGATAATGCCTTCAACACGCTTCTTCTGACAGAAAAAAAAAACAAGAGCAAGAAATTAAAAATGAAGAAATAATGATAAAACAAGAATGGTCCTCTTAAAGTAACAAGTGGAAAGGTGGCTTTAAGTTATTTACTGAGAAGCACCCGGCTGTTGGTTTTCAACCCCCCCCCCCCCGAAATACCTTTAGTTAACCTGAGATATTTTTGTACTGTTATTAATGCCACGTTCTTACATGTATATGTAGACTAAGCTACTACATAGAGCAAGCATTATAGGATTAGCTCCATAATACACACAAATCCAATGTTGTCTACTTACAGGCGCTTTTGCCACCTGTGAATGTGGAACGTGTTCAAATTTTGCACAATGAATGTGGGGACTTGTCCCCCCTTTATAGCCGGGGAGGGGCATGGGGATACCCCCCGGCGCTGCCAGATGGCGAGCCAGCCGAACTCTAAGGGACCGTTCGTAAAGCACGTGACCATTTTCGGGGGAGAGACCTTCCCTATCTGTATGGCCGATGGCCCGCGTTCGACTCTCGCTAACACGGTTGCGGGCCTCAAGGGCGGATCCAGAGAGGGGTTCCGGGAGGATTTGTAGCAAAAGTTGGCTACGTACAGGGGCAAAGCGCGTCATGGATCCGCGCCTTCCCAACACTGCCGGGGGAACCGCGCCAATGAGGCAGGCAGCAAGAACGCACAAGCATGTTCATGTTGCCTACCTCCCCCGGGTCCCCCGGGTCGCCCGGGCTTTGCCGGGTACCCAGGTGCCCCGGGACAACCCGCCGACCCGCGTCCTACCCGGTAGAGCCCCGCAACGGGCGGCTTCTGAGTAGACTTCCAACCCTCTTCCCAACGCTGCCTGAACCCGCCCGACTCGGACTCGTTCCAACCCCCCCGTTCCAACCCCGTCCCATGAACCGAGTTCGGCTGAACCCGCTTCAGCCCGGTCGCAGCTGCTCGCCCTGCGCAGGCCAGGCACAAGCAGTGGAGGGGAGCTGCGCTGCCTGCGTCTGCCTGCCGCCTGCTGCTCCCCCCTCGCCCTGAGATCGAACCGGGCTGAGGCGGGTTGATACGGGTTCGCCGAGCTCGTTAGGCTCTCCACGCCGGACTCTTCGGCGCGAGATCGGCAACATTCGGCTCGGACTGTTGCAGTGGTGGTGCCGACACGGCAGTGTCATTCTTAGTGAGGCGATCCCCCCTCCCACTCGGCCAAACGGGTTCACGAACCCGCCCGTTGCGGGGCTCTACTGCCCCACTACTTGGGCGGGCAGGTTCCCGGGTTAACCGGGTACCCGGGTCAAAGTTAGAGCCCTAGCCTGCCTACTGTGCGGGGCGCCCCGGGCCATGCGTGCAGCGCGCCCACAGTGACCTGCTCCGTAGGCGACTCGGCTGTGCGCCGTCTGCAGGTGAGGTGGAGGCCAACAAGGCCGGAGAGGCTCTGCTGGTAGAGGCAGTACCTTCCCGCGGCAGGTCACGTGTGTGAAGGTGGCCACCAAAGCCGCCATGCCCACTAAAATGCTTGTTCTTCAAAATCGGGCCTATATCAGTCAATCTAGTCACAAAACCTAAAAAATCAAGAATAAGTCACATTTTGCGTTTTAACCACCAAGGGAAGTCCCATTTTGGCATATCTTAACTAAGTGCTTTGTACCAACTTAACGCCGCTGTATCTCAGAAACCATGCGTCCCACCGAGGTCAGCCAGGTCTCAAAAGAAAGAACTCGTCGAGGACAACAAGATGCAGTACTCGTTTGAATTTTAACCACCAAGAGAAGTCCTATTTACGGGTGCCTTAATTAAGAGCGTTGTACCAACTTTACGCCGCTGTATCTTGGAAACCATGCGTCCCACCGGGGTCAGTCAAATCTCAAAGGAAAGAACTCGTCAAAGACAACAAGATGCAGTAGTCGGTTGGATGTTTTCTACCAAGGGAAGTTTTTTTTACTCGCCCTGAACATGCAACAAGCCTTGTGCTGCAGTGGTATGGACTTCTTTTGAGGCTTTGCTGGTTCGCAACCGTGGGTCGTAGGAGGTTTTTCTTTGTTTCTAAATTCAACTGGTTGTCGTTAAAAACCAGAATTTGTACTCGTTTTTTTTACACCTATGAAAAGTTCCTTTTCCTGCGTCTTAAACATGCATTTACACGTGTGACTACACGTGTGCTTACTTTGCTACTCCGCTGGTTTTCTGCTTTGGGTTTAAGGAGGCTTGGGTGGGTCTCAAAAGATGGCTATTGCTGGACGAAAAGATTCGATTCATTTTTGGATTTTTTTTTTTTTTACCTACGGATAGTCCCATTTGGGCGTCCTCTACTTGGAACGAAATTTGATTGACACAATTTGAAGCCCGGCGTCCTCGCAACCGTGCGTCAGCGTTGAGGAGGGTTTTTCTGGGTTTTATAAGAATGTGCTCGTCCACAAGAACAGGATCTAGTTCTTGTTCGCATTGTAACACCCGCAGAAAGCATTCTTGTTGCCGTTTTAACTGAGATTAGAAGGTTATTTTCTGCATATCGTTTTATCTTTGATGGTCTGCTGCGCCCTTTTAGTTGTAGGTAGAGTAATGGTTTAAAAAACCCAAAGTGCCTGTTTGCCACAATATTTACCTAAATTTCGCTCTGCTGGTTCAGGAAGCAATTTCTTTTATTTTTGCTAATAGTATCAAATGCATGTGTAAGCTTTCCAAGTAAGTTCGTGCTTTGACATTTAGGAAAAGAGTAAAGACACTTCTTTTTCATGACTACAGCATTTCTTCTGTGTTTTTTAAAAACAGTTTTATTTTGTAATTTATTACTGAGGAAACATGACCGTAAATGCTTCTTTGCGAGAAGGAGCATTGAAATACATTCAATTTCATGACACATTGTTTATATCCTTTTTATGTAAGAAACGTAAAAATATTACCGCACATAGTATTTATCTTTGCTTGATAGGTGAGAAGGCTCTGTGAACCGCATGAATACACTTCGTATTCCAAAAGCGAAGTAAACAACAAGAGATATATGAATACTAACTTACATCGGCAGACATGGTTGGTCTCTTATTAAAAAAAGAATCATACAATATTTCAAAACACTTCGTTTATCTTTTTGCTTATTACATTGGTAGTCTTAGTCTTCATGAACGGCTCGAAGTCCCTTCTAATTCTAATGGTTTTTGTTTTAATCTAACCGAATTGTCCGAAGCTTTGGGACGTTGGCAAATGGTTTGCACTCTGTAAGCTTATATCTTCTTCTACTTTGCCTGTTTAGTCGTCTTCTTTGTCGACTGTCAACTGATAATCCCTGCACAAAACACAAGTTGCCTTTTCCGGTGAATTTTCGTTTGTTTTCTTTTGTTTTTCAACGTCCACATCAAATTTTCTGAAGCTGCGTTGACAGCTTGCATGGACCCATCTTTTACATGACGTGCAAAGTACCATTATGGACGTATCTTTGGATTTCTTAAACATATTGTACTCGTCCTTTCCACATATCACACATAAATGGTGATTCTTTTAGATTCTCCGATTCTTTTAGAAGCATGTCCACGACTTCATTTCTAGCCTTTTGCATGTCCTGGAACCTGTGACCGTAAATATTTATGAATAGGTGCCTCACATCGCGCATTGTGGGAGGTGCAATACATGCCCTATGCCCAGTTTCAGGGTTGTTATAGTTAATTCTTTTCGTTATCAAGTTAGCGATAAGTTAATTTCTGACCCTCGTTATCGTTAACTTGATAACGATAACGGCCGTGAAAGTCTTATCCAGTTAACGATAAGTTTAACTCATCGGATTCGATAAGTTTACGTAGTTGAAAGAATCCATTAAAAAACCGGGGGGAAAAAAAATGCCAATTTCGTAATTAACGCTTTATTTCAAGGACTAGGTGTCATAATTACACTCCTGGACGGGAAAAATCATTTCAAAATTAAATTAAATAAATTTAAAAAAAAATAACAATAATTAGACGTATTGATGCATGATGAGCGCTTTTATCTACTGTTACTAAAAAAAGTTAACTTGTCGATCGATAAGTTAAATTGGGCTGTGTTAACGATAACTTGATAACGATAACGTTCCAGGAAAAGTTATCAAGTTAACGTTAACGATAAAATTAACTTATCGTTATCCGATTATCGCCAATAATTTCGAAATTAACTTCAACAACCCTGCCCAGTTTATGCTTTGTACGTGCCCATGTTAACATTTCTAGGTGTCCACCTACTTCAACTGATAAGTATGCAATGAATTTTCTGGCATTATTTCTGGCGTTATTTTCTGGCAACACGGACACGCACGAAGCAGTTACTACTCACATGGGCATGTACGTCCAGAATAGATTCACACAAGGCATGTTTGCATGGTGAAGATTGAAATTACCATTTAGTGTCTGCCACAACCAGAAACATGGCACGTGCATACAATATGACATAGATGCCGCAATTTCAGGAGTCAGTGTGAAGGGGGAATTTTTCTAATTTCATCAGAGTCCATCCATGTGTTTCAATTTTCTCTGTGCATACCCTATTCCTCCTGTCTAAAAATTTGATGAATTTTTTAAAATAAACGTCCGAGTGTTTTTTTGGGGGTTTCAGGCAAACATATTGCTTCAATGCAATGTCGACCACAATAGGTACCTAATGAACATAACTTGGGTTGTAAGGCATTATTAATGGTTTTGAGTTAATGTCAATAAGGTTCAAGGGAATTTTTTTTTACTGCGTGTTTTGCATTCATTATCATTGTAGCATGTGCCGAAATTATGTTAATGAAGTTGTCTCTGAGGTTTTTCCCTTCAACTCTGGATATCTCTTTCATTAGGCAGTGTACAGCTGCGTCAATCAACTGAGTGGTCAACCATCCAGTCTTCTTTGATAGAACTGCCATATGGGAGGTGTTAATAGCACCTTTTCCAACTCCAAAAGGGCCAACCACGCACGGTGGCCGAACAGGTGGTCCGTAGTAACGCTTCAATTGAAACAAACCATTTTTCATTTTTTCTCCTATTGTTGATGTGGCTGCTAATGTCCTTTTGTATTTCTTAGCAGATTCCATGCACTTTTATGCCAGCTCTGCACGCACTGAAAATTCGTCCCACTCTGAATCGTTTTCATACGGACCCGCTTGTGGAATTCTCAGGAACTTTTGAAACATGTGAAGCATGAATACGCCGTTAGCATATTTCTGGCTTGCGTTCTCAATAGACATGAAATTGATGTTCCACAGGGCTGCATTTTTATCTTCATGCCACATTGCATTGACAGTATTTAAAACTGTTTCAAGTATCTTTCTGTAGCGATTCTTATTTGCATTTAAACCATGAGTTGTCAAAGTCTTTTCTTGAAAATCAAATTTAAGTGGAATCCAGTCCGAGTGGTACAAGTAGTACTGAGAACGTTGGAATGGTTATCTCGCTTTTAATTCGTTTATCCAATACTTTTCCAATAGATGAACTGCAAACAAATGTGATTTAATTTGTTTCAGTTCTGAAGCAATCAAGACAATTATCTATGATTGCAGAAGATAGTCTTCTGTCAGTAACTAAGGACAAAAAGTCTTTTTTTGTAGAAAGGCTTGTCTTCCTCACCGTAAAGGCACACTAAGTCAAAAAGGTTCAAAGCAGAATGTTTATTCATGAATTTTTTTTTGAGTCATTCATTAAATAGACCATTCTAGTCGTGGCCGAGTGAAGAACGAGAAGAATCACCAAAGTGTAGTTTTTTGCACTTTTACTTTAAATATTTAAGTTCCTTTTCTTGGCAGAAGTTAATAAAAATATTTTGTAGTAAATGCAACATATTTTAAGCGAATATACGCTCTTTAAATGCCCTAAATGGAGTGTTTTGTGATTCTTCTTGTTCTTCACTAAGCCACGACTAGAATGGTCTAGTCAGGACTGAGCAGTTAGGAGAGTTCATATCCTCTCGGTACACTGCTAGATAAGATCGTTCCAGTGCCATCTCTTCATTAACTACGTCTTCTGCCTCCAGTTCAGAACTGGAATCCTTTGTTTAGGACAGTGACATTGATTGTCTTTTCTTTTTTGAAAACAGTCCTGAAAGTGATGACTTCAAGCTTGTTGAATGTGTTTTATCTGCTCTTGGTTTGGACTCATCACGCAGGCTTTGCTGGCCAGACTGAAACGAAACCTGTTTCGGTTTAGATTTTTCATGTTCTGAAGATTGTTTGTCTTTCTTCCTGCTGCCTTCATGTGATTCATTTTGACTATGCCGCTCGCTTGCCTTGGGTAGTGACACCTCTTCATATATATTATCATCAGGCAAATCTTTCAAGGTTCCTGCCTTTTCTGTGTTCTTTGCGGAGTCCTGTACTTCGTCGATGCGTTTGTCAGAACCTCCTTCATCTGGAATGATATTTGTTTTTACGTGTCGGGAACTGGACGAGCGTCTTCGCTTCGACCGCTCCTGTCTCTTGGAACTTCCTGTAACCATGGATAGTGATGGCCTCGAAAACCTTTTCGGCGTTCTTCTCCATGTGTCCTAATCTGTTTCATGCAAATCATTCTTTACATTTTTTTTACCCCTGGCTGATCTGTGATCTTTTAGCCTTCGTTTTTTCAGCTGCTCTGACAAGAACTTGATGCGTTTTCCGTCCATGTACTTTAATTTTTGTTTCTTTTGTCTTCTGGACCACTTTTCAGAACCACTGCTGCCTGAATCACTTCCACTACTTCCCGGGTCATCGACATCTGAGGAACTTTCACTGACTTTGCCGTCTGTTCGTAAGTTAAGCTGAATGGCTTTTATTTTAGTGAACACGTCCTCCCTTTCTTTCTCAACGTATCGGCCTACTTTGTCGGCTTTAGTACTTGTGGTGTGTTTGCTGCTTTTTTTCTCCTCGAAATAATCTTCTACATCGGCATTGCTGAGAACGAACTCCCCCTGATTTGCACGTACCATTATTTGTGTCCATAGAGGTGTAAGGGCGGCGAAATGAGGACCTAAGAACTTTTTTGTAATGAAGTCGGAAGCCTTGAAAGGATTTGGAGGAATTTCATCATATTCTCCGACCGCATCCGTTCGTTCTTTTATCATATTTGTAATTCCGTCCGTAACAAATTTGCAATGTTTGGTGAAAGGTGATTCTACCAGTGTAGGTAGTTTCACTTGCCCAAACGTTTTCCTCATGGATGATATCTTCTAGATTTTTTATCGCTGGTCCTTTCCATGTAATTCTACCATCTGAACAGCCAAGTGAGTTCATTGCCACTTCCAAGACGTCGTCTTCAAAGGGCCACATCATGACTGTCGCAAAACTTTGAAACACTTCGTCAAATTCCTGCATTTTGGAATAAAATGTCTCAGTCAATGTGTCTATTTTTACACACTGACCTACAACAAAAGATGGTACAATACATTTTAAATCACCAGACCCTTCTTTCCTGAACACATGGTTAAATTTTTAGGGCACCAAATGCCCTCTTCACAGAGCAATATTTCTTCCCTTAAGTGTGTCACTTTATTTGCAGGTGTTAGACAAATTGCTGTTAGCTCTACAATTTGGCCATTGCGTAACATGACAACACTGTCATTTCTTTTGTTGGACGTACGACTTTGAGTTGTAAGGCGCATGCCCTTTAACAATATTCTATCAAAGAAGAAACACTGTGAAGCACACAAGCCATTCATAAAAAGAATATCTTCTTCGTGTTTCAATAAATCATTTTTTTTACGCTTTCCGAGTAAAATGCAAGAGTCGCAAGGAGTGAAATATAAAAGTGCTTTTTCTAACACGTCTTCACAAAAAAACAAAGTTATCTCTGTACCTGCCATTGTATTACACAATCGAGGCAAATCTTTCAATATAGAATACTTATTGCACACTTCTTGTACAACTCTGTAAGGGTTTTTGCATAAATTTGCTATGTCTCTATTTTTTGCTTCATACATAAATGCATTAGGGCCAGGCATTGGTCCCCAGCGTAAGATACCTTTGCAAATGTGTTTTAACAGGTGAACGTTTAGTTACATGTACATTCAGGGCCAAAGTACTCTTGAAACAGAAATGAAAAATGTAGAAACAAATTGTGTGCTTCTTCAACATCTGATCTGCTAATGGATCTTTGCAATAGCAAATTTGTAGCCTTTGACAACATAGCAAAATGCTCTAAATACTCAGAAGTCTCATTAAACAAGGAATGCTGTAGAAAAGTAGCCAAGAACGCCATTCTGAAGCTTTCCAGGCACCACAATCCTTTATGGAGCGGTTCACCCTACTGATAGAGGAAGGTGGCTGAATACATTTCAAACGCTCATCAATATCACTTTTAACGTCAGCCATTGTGTAAATAGTTGTATCATCTAAGAGTGCCCAGAATTTACTCCTAGTATCACTAAAAATTAGAGTGAAATAGAGGTCACAGACCCCAAGAAGAAGGCAATGCATGTAGTCAGGCACAAACCCTGTAAATAAATTAAAATAATTTAATTTTGAAAGATAAGTAATACCCTTGATACCTTTATAGGACGTATTCCGGTTGGCGGAAGTCGGTGGATGGCCGCCATCTTGCCGCCCAGTTTTTCGCGGGACCTTCGAGACGCAGGTGAGAGTTCTGTGACAATTTAGGCTTTTATGTTGGAAATGTCTGTTGACGATCGTTCTGTTGCTCAAAATTTGTTCTCAAGTACTTAAACTTGTATTTGATACATCACATTTGTCCGATGGCTTCTTTTAAACCGCAAAATCTTGACCTGAAAACCGGCGTTGGGCACGCACCTAACCTAGCGGAGGCCTTTCTTTAAGCGATGTTTGCGGGCCATTTATTGACTCTGGTGAAAATGTTTTGGATGAAAATCATTCTTGGAAGACACATCTTTGCGTCTTTTTCACCCGTTGGGTCTTAAGATGCGGCACGGGGCTGCTAAACGAGTTGGAAACCCAGTAGGTAGGGCGGGCGGGTAGGGGATTTCCAGCCCTTTCTGGCTAGTTAGGATTTAACTGCCCGTCGGTTTTTGGCGTCCTGTGATCAACTCATCTCTTCAGCCACATTAAATCTTACATTTTGGACATTTTGAAATTTTGACTGGCCTATTATCAAGTGTCTCCTTCACCTTCAAAGTTCACTTCCTAACTTATTTGCTGCATCGTTGAAAGTGTCTCAGTCTATTTGTTGTGTTTTTTTTTGCATTTTCAATGATGCCATGACTTTTTTGCTTTAGTGTTAAATTAATGAAATTACTTATACATGGTTTTGTTGTTCACAGCTGTAGGAATCGGTTGTTACGTAGTTTACGAAGTGCTTCGTGGATATCTTGACATGCTCTGTCGACAACCATCATATATTGCATTACATGGCATTACTTCAACAACATGTATTCTCTGGAATACCCTGCTCTCCTACTAGCAAAGTAAGAACTCACCCATCGAGCTCAGCATTACCATGCCTTCCTTGTCTCTCTTTTGAGTGCAATTGTTTTCAGGCACCTGACTTGGACGCTCCATAAGTTGTCAACACCAGTAAGCAGACAATAATACAAGTCAGAAGCACCACTTCTTCCTCTTGCTGATCTTTGTGCCACAATGGAGATTTGCCTTGTTGCCCCATTAAAGTTTTAATTTGTTTTTCCAAAACGAATAAATTTGTCTGTATTTATGATTGATTCAGCACCAGTTTTCCTTACCCTCCTATTGTCTGAGCAGTCCACCATGAATGAATCAGTGAGAACAAGCTATTCAAATTTCCGAGGAAGAAGTTTGAAAGTACGGTGTTATGTTTGCTGAAACGATCAGTGAATCACTGCCCTTAAGAATTTAAGGAAATTGGTAAATATCTTCTCTGCTAATTAAGTGACTAGAACTAGGCTCACGAGGAATTTTTTAAGAAGTTATAAGTACATAATGAACTCAAATAAAATCAACTGTTAGAGGGTTTGTAGTCATAAGTCATATCACTTTGCTGTACAACCCATCCTTGAATGCTATACTTTCGCATATGAGGGGAAAAGACTGGCAAGAATAGTGTTTTTTCTTTTGATAATTTTGTTTTAATGAGTAATGTTTAATACTTTTGACAGGGGAGCTAGTACATCTTTCTTGTTCACATAGCAACTCATAACATGTTACTTGGACCAATACAAAATATCTTTGACCAGAAAATACTCAAAAGCATAATGACTAGACTTAAGGAATATGTTGTGACTGGAACTAACAAATAAATAATAATACATTCTCACAATGTAACTAAGGATAAATATCTTTTCTGGTAAAATAAGAGACCAAAAGTACATCTACATCTTGCAGAGGATTTTTCTATGAGTCTAGTCAGTGCAATACATTAGTACATTTTCTTTTGAATATTTTGTTTTGTACTTTAGACAAGGAAGCAACTCAGATGTTACTTTAACCAGACAAGAAAACGAAATCTCTTACAAAAGAAAATACTCAGAAGCATAATGACTAGACTTTGAGAAAAATGTTGGGACCCATGACAAACATGCAACTGGGAAAATTATAACTCACAAATAAATTTTTATACATTCTCACAATGTAACTGAGGATAAATATCTTTTCTGGAAAAATAAGAGACCAAAAGTACATCTACATCTTGCAGAGGATTTTTCTATGAGTCTAGTCAGTGCAATACATAAGTACATTTTCTTTTGAATATTTTGTTTTATACTTTAGACAAGGAAGCAACTCAGATGTTACTTTAACCAGACAAGAAAACGAAATCTCTTACAAAAGAAAATACTCAGAAGCATAATGACTAGACTTTGAGAAAAATGTTGGGACCCATGACAAACATGCAACTGGGAAAATTATAACTCACAAATAAATTTTTATACATTCTCACAATGTAACTGAGGATAAATATCTTTTCTGGAAAAATAAGAGACCAAAAGTACATCTACATCTTGCAGAGGATTTTTCTATAAGTGTAGTCAGTGCAATACATTAGTACATTTTCTTTTGAACATTTTGTTTCATACTTTAGACAAGGAAGCAACTCAGATGTTACTTTAACCAGACAAGAAAACGAAATCTCTTACAAAAGAAAATACTCCGAATACATCCGGCAACTAAGGTAATCACTCAAAACATTTAAGTACTCCTTCTTTTTTTTTGCCTTTTATGAAACGTGACCGCGTGGCACCAAACGGGGCGGAGCCGACGATGCAGGCAGCAAGAAGCAGTTAATTGTTTGCAATGTTCAGTGTGAACAAAAAAACAACAACAAAACAACGTTTGTTCACAGGGAGCACGAGGCAGCCGAGGCTGATGCGCGAAGAGCCGCTGCGGCGAACAGAAACCTTGAACACCCCGCCGATTCCCAGGCCCCCCATGCCGATGAGGCCATGGACGCCATGGACGGGTGGGACGCCGATGACCGCGCCGATTCCCCGCCTCCCCAAGGCAATGATGACATGGACGCCATGGACGGGCTGGACGCCGAGGACCGCGCCGATTCCCCGCCTCCCCAAGGCAATGAAGCCATGGACGATCCGAGAGGTCGGCGAAGACGTCGAGCTGAGTCCCCTCCCGCTGCAAATGGTGAGCCCGCAGTTCGGCAACGGCGCCGACAGTCACGGCTACGACTTGCCCAAGACGATCCGGAGGCAGGACCTGCACGGAGGCGAGGTAATGCAGCATCATGAGGGTGCTATGGTAGTGTTGCTTGTCACGTGTCATCATTATGAAATTATGGTACAGGTGGTGGCAGGGCCGGACAACAGACGCCGACTCTGCAGCGCCACGCTCGAGGCATTGCCATCCCAGATGGCAACGTCACAAGGCTGCCAGGCGTTGCACGAGCCTGGCGGGTGCGGGCGGTCACCGGCAGGGGTAGCTACACCGTGAGAAGGACAGCGTTCCAATTCTGGCTATGCCTGGAACGCTGTGGGCGCTGCAGGCCCGGCATGTGCAGAAGAATGTATAGCTGCACATGTGCCGACGCGAGGACGTACCTATGCAAGCACGTACATAAAGTACATGCTCTGCACGGAGGTAAGAAAACAATTTCCAATTTGTTAGTTTTTTTTTTTAAATTATTATTAAATTTTTAATCGTCACATTTCGAACTATTTTAGGTGTTGACCATGGGGACTTCATAGATATCTCGTCTGGATCTGAGGACGACAACCCCCCACGTGAGTACATCGTGTCCATTTCATTCCCGTTACAAATTCTCTAAAAATGATGCTAACGAAGCTTGACATTTATTTCACAGGGCAGCCTCATGGGATGCAACTCAGGCCCAGGGAAAATGTCATCCCCCAAATAGAAATAGGTGGCTTGAAACTTGTTTGCTAACTTTCGTTTAGGCCCCAGTTCCTTCGGCATATTTTGTCGCCCGTGAAATAAAAAAAAAACACTAGCTCTATTGTCACTTGCTGATGAGACTCTTGTCGACTCCAACTTGACCATGCACATGGACACGTTGTCTTCATCAGAGTCCTACAATTTTTAAGCATTCTCTAGCCACGGGGTTTGTGTTCCAGCTGACTCTTCTAGTGACGAGTCTGATCCGGGCAACATTCGTGGAGCGCTCGACTTCCCGGATCCCGGGCCACTCCGATTCGGTGCACCCGCACCCCGGGCGGTCCCCGCGGCTGCACCCCGGGCGGTCCCCGCGGCTGCACCCCGGGCGGTCCCCGCGGCTGCACCCCGGGCGGTCCCCGCGGCTGCACCCCCTCCTGCCGTTCCTCCCACTGGACCCCGGCCAGCACCAGTCGTGGATCCAGAACGTATGCGAGAAATAAACAATAACACATTTACAGTTACTGGTCCCCTGCCTTACTAATTTAGACATTTTACTGGTTAATTAAGTTGAGGAGGCCCGTCGGATCCGTCGGCAGCAAGAGGAAGAGCTAGCGGCATCCCTCAGAGTAGACCGCGCACGGGCGCGCGCTCAGGAGGAGGAACGCCGCGAGCAGGCAGCGGAGGCGGCGGAGAGGGACCGCGATATGCAGCTCCTGGCGGAGATGCGCGCTGCAGCAGCGGACGAACTGCCATTGGAACCAGCACCAGGATCAGACAGGGAAGGCCACCTTTGCATTCGGTTCCTGCTGCCAGATGGGCGCCGGGTGCAAAGGTGGTTCCCAGGCCACGCTGACGTGCGCGTGCTGTACTCATTCGTTTTCGCGGAGGGGTTCGGCTTTGTGAACATCGCGCGCACGTTCCCAAGACTGCCGATCGCCGAAAGAGGCGTCACTGTGAGTGAGGCGGTGGGAGGCGTTGCCGCCAGCCTCATGGTGACTGCAGTGGATGGTAAGTAGGAAAAGGGGGATGACCTTGAAAATAGTGAAAATAAAAAAAGGTGCAGAGTATGCCCCTTTCACTTTCGGAGTAAAGCCCCTTTCACTTTGCTAGCGAGGGTGCCTTACGTTGGGTCATGTGCAGGTTAGGATGGACCGACTGTATGAGACGGGTCAGGTTATGTTGCTGGCCGTATTGAAATAACATAAAAAACACGCACCCTCATCGCACACCCCGACCCGCGGCCGCACCCCACCCCACCGTCGAGAGGGGTGAGGTGAATGAACCACCCCGCCACCCCCCAGAGCGACGCCACCGACGCAGCGCGACCGCCGCGGTTGGTGGTTAAAAAAAGGGGGCCTTTCTGTTTCCGTACTCGGAGAATGTGGGGTTAGGTCCATGCACTCGGTCTAGGTCCCTTTCACTTTTCAATACACACACACACACACACACACATTTTACCGCCGAATTAATTTATTAAATTAATTATTTTTTTAAAAGCACCTTTCACTTTATCGGCGAGGGGCCTAACGTTGAGTAACGTCCGCGGTTTCACACCTTTCACTTCGGTGCACCGCACCACAGCACCCCCCACCCCCACCCCACCCCTCCCTCACCCGTCCAGAGGGGTGGCAGAACCAGGCACGAGGGGTGCCAAAATCTGCCACGAGGCGTGGCAAAAACGGGCATGGCAGAATCTGGCAGCTTCAGTGCTTCAGTGGCCCCGTGCCGGCCTTTTCATACACACAGGTGGTGCTGTCATAGTTCTAAACTCTGTACTTAAAAACAAGGCTGCCTTACAGGAAACTGTCATTGCAGAAGATCTAGACATAGATGTTAATGTTAGAAATTGTGTTTTGAGGAACTCCTTTTGGGAGAAAGCTAAGAATGTGCACAGCTTGTTGGCGCCCATTCACGCGGCCATCACACTGATAGAAGGAAATAATGCATTGTTATCTGATGTGTATTATTTGCAAAAAAAGTTTGCTGAGTGTGTGATCTCTCATCTTGAAATCCTAAATTGGAAAGCAAGGACCAAAAATCGTGTAAAAACCCTTCTGAAGGAAAGAAAAGACTATACTGTTGCCCCTATACACTTGGCGGCTCTTATGCTGGACCCAAGGTTCTGCGGGGAAGGCCTCCAGGATGAGGAAGTAGTGCTTGCTGTCCAGTATATAATTTCCCGCGCAGCCCGCACTGGTGTCGCAGGGGGCGACATCACAGCCAACTTGGGCGAGTTTCGTGCAAAACGTGGATTTTTTGCAATGCCAGCCATCTGGGAAGCCGCGGAGAAAATGAACCCCGCCGTTTGGTGGATGGGACTCTGCAGCAATCAACCACTATCCAAGCTGGCAGTTAATCTGCTTTCCTTGCCACCAACCGCTGCGGAACTTGAACGAGGGTGGTCCAATTACGGGCACGTTCACAGCAAGAACAGAAACAGGCTGACCAATCCCAGGGCGTCAAAGTTGGTCTCTGTCCGCACTGGACTCAGTGCCGCTGATCCAAGGAAGACAAAGGAGTGCAAGCCGCTCCCTGTGCATGTCCTGGACCAGTACCTGGTGAACGGCGTGCGCCCGCCGGACGCTGCGGTCGAAGAGGCTGACGATGGCATGGATATGGATGATTCAGAAGAAGAAGGAGATGGGTCTGAAGATGAGTGGGAATGGGATGCAGGCGGGGCCGGGGAAGAAGATTCAGATGAAGAAGAGGAAGACGCAGCACAGGAAGGGGATAGAGAAATTCCACGACCGGAACAGCTGGCAAATGGCCGCTCAATGCCCCCTCCGCCACCCCCTGTTGGATCTCAAACTTCTCGTCCACCTCCGCAGCGTGTGACCCGCTCTTCAAATGACAAGAATCCCAATCCCAAACGACGATGTTGAATAGAATAGTGAATAGTTTCTTGTTGTATTTCTTTTTATGTAAAATTGAAATTGGTTGATGTAATTTTATCATGTCCGGTCCGGTTGATCTGTTAATAAATATTGACCTTATCTGCTAATTCCTAAATTTTGTCGATATTTCTACTGTCTCACTCATAAAAATAACCCCTTTTTACAATTAAAATACATTGGAAATTGGAAAACACGAATTTTTAATAAATCAACCAAAAACTCGAATTTTACCGAAAATTACCAATTTTGCGGTAATTTACGGTAAATTACGGTTTTTTACGTAACGTTGAATTTTACCGGTAATTTAGCATCCCTAGGCAAGAAAGCAAGAACAGCAGCACCCAAACCATCAGCCAGCGTGACACGCGAACAAGCATGTGCGGACAAATGTTAGCAGAGTAAAAGCAAAAAAAAGAAAAAAGAACAAGTTACTTGAGATTTTTTTGTCTTAATGCATATTATTATTTTATGGTCGTTGCCATTCTGTTCATCCGCCCAACTTAATTTGAATCAATGTATGTAATGGAGACATTTAAGAGTCCATGAAAAAGTGCTACTCGTATCATGAGTGAGAATAAATAGGAATTTGGAAAGAATACTTTTTTACTAACACTTTTCCCTACTCCACGATTTAATCAATTATTTATGGTAAACTGTTAACACTGGTCTTCCAGTACATCAATTGCCCGTTTTGCTGAACTGCACAAACAATCGACTATAACTCTACAAACAATTTAACACTACCTTGTAGATACGAACCTCATTGATTTTCAATCCAGTTCATATTGTAAAGAAGAAGAACAGTTCATGCAAGAAAAATGCAGTGTTTCTTGGTAACTTCACTAAAACAATTTGTGCAGTGTACCAGGGTGGGATGCCCCTTGCCCATGCGTGTGAGGGGGAGGAGTGCCAAAGCACGCGCCTCCGTCACGCTGCACAGTGGGCTAGGAGACAGGAGGTGGTAAAAATTCAGGACGTGCTTCGTCGCAGGTCGCAAGCAGTACTTGAACCGAACGTCTGACCCCACCAATGGAGTCCTTAGTCGGACAGAAATCCTTTGGTGGGGTTCACGTTCGGTTCGAGTCCCATACAGCGACTGTGGAGCTCTAAATGCGTCGAGAGCTTTGGTCACCTGCACCGGTCTTCTGGCCCACTGTGTGCCGCACCGGTGGACCCTAATCGCCCTCCTGGCTACATGAAGTCGCCAAAGGAAATAGACTGAGAATGAAATTCTGCTCCCATTCCAAGGAGCCTCATTTCACAAGGCCGGTTTCGCCTTGTGGCAGACGCCGGACAAATTCGAAAGGCCCGCCCTCGAGCGCGCTTAGGGGAGGTTCTGATTCCGAGCACTGCATTCGTCGCCCTGTCTCTCCCGCATTCACGGAGCGTCCCGTAAGGGCGTGAGAGAGACAGACTGACGAAAGCAATGGTCGGAATAAGTCTGCAGGCTTCAGGTGGCGAATTTCTCCTCAGGGGAGTTTCTCCTCACAGACTTCTCTGGACTCGCTGGGAGGCAATCCCTCCCTCTCTTCCCTCACCTCCACACCCCCACTCCCCTCCCTCGGAGTGTGACACGAATCGCGCGACGTTGCCAAATCATGTGGTGCACGGGGATAGGGATATTGTTCTTCTGTGGACTTGTTTTCTGCTTAGCGATATGAAATAAATAAAGAAATAAGTCTGTCTCGGTCTGGTGTGAGGTACTACGTCCGCAAAAGTTTGCGACTATGATGAGGTCGGTACCTTTCATGAAAATGTGGCAACAACGAGGCGCTCTGATGTTGCGCTGCTGTGAGTCACTGTCCGTTTCAGAGACCCTCCAACCCCAGTGTCTCATGTGCCGCCTGAGTGACAAGGAGCGCGTGATGGACGAGGAGAACCCCCACCGCGCTCTTTCAGTGCCGGGGGAAAGGTCGAACAGCCTCATTTACTTCTGTGGGTGCAACGATGGCTATATGTACCACCGGGTGGCGGTGCCCTTGGGGGACGGTAGGTGGGCATACACCTGCAGAAACAGACCTAACCGCCCAGGGCGCGCACAGAGCGACGCGGATGGCTTGCGTATGACCATCACATCAAACCATCTTTGCCCGTGCGGTCACGCCATCCACCGCCGACTTGTGTTTGGAATTATTTTTATGCCACAATGGCGTGTGCGCCGAAGCGCTGTTGGAGTATCTCGAGCGTTTCCCTTTGAAATGTGCCACCGAACGTGCCGGTCAGACTTCGTCGTGAGGTGTGTGTGTGTGCGTGTGTGTGTGTGTGCGTGCGTGCGCGCGCGCGCGCGATGTTCTGCGTTAGGTTAAGTGTGAGCTGCCTAGGTTAAGTGTGTCCAGTTTCCGTGCAAGCGCGTGCTTCTCGCGTACAGGAGAAACAACGACAACGTCTAGTTTTAAATTGTAAATTTACTAGCGATCAATGATCGACCAAAAAAGGTATAAAAGGCTGTTATCAGCACTCACAAAAAAAGGGGAAAAAAAGGTTGTTGTAAACCCCAAAAAAACTAATGTATGATTATTATAAGCACATTAAAAATGAATAAAACGCTATTATAACAAAAAAAAAAAAAAACCTCTTTGTATTATCATTTTCCTCACCATAGAGAAACGACGAGGCCTAAAACTAGGACATGCCCACACATGACGACCAAGCCACTCGCAGAGGTCCCTTGGACGAACCGCACCACGCGTCGTGCGTTGGTCACATCTGATGGCGGATGTCTGCGCGTAGAGAGCACACAATTGTCTGGGACACTTACTTCAGATCGCCCTTGCAACGCAAATTTCTCCGCCCCACGGTCCGGGCATCGGAGAATCCCCACGACGGCAGGATATTGAACAACAACCTACCGCCTGCGGTGTGGCAGGATGAAATTAGTGTCATTGCTGACGATCGCGCGACACAGCCCTGCGGGAGAGCGCCCCAACATCACAGCCTTCGCGCAACAGCGCGCGGGAGTGTCGCAGGGCTCGCCGTCGTACACGACCAGTCCCGGCGGGATGTCCAGCCGTGCCGACCGACCCGCCACGGGAACGCCCGGGACGGCGTGCACGGCGAAGACCTTCTTCATCGCCTACGTGTGGTGCGGGACGGTGATGGTCAGCGTCGCGCTCGTCCACTCCACCTCGTGGTCGCGGGTGTCGTTGCAGGCGTAGGGGTAGGAGGTCCGTCCGACGTTCTCCGCCGCAGCGCTGAGGTTGGCGTACACCGCCGCGATGAGGCTGCACGACACGAAGTAGTACTCGTACTCTGAGCCTCGCGCGATGTCCTCACGGAGCACCTCCAGGTCCGCGTCGACGCGCTCGGCGCACCGCACTTGTTGGCGAACGAGCCAGACGGCCCGCCTGGCCATCTCTTCGGTCAACGCCGAGGGCGCGCTGTCCAGGGCCCGCTGCGCGTCGACCAGGTCCCGCGCGTCGATGCGGTGGTCCTCCGGCAGGTCGATGACGACGGCGATGTCCCGCGCCGTGGTGTTGCGCGTCGCAGCGCCCTGCTGTGGGTGGACGGCGTGCACCCGCAGGCGCGAGGCTGCAGCCCGCGCCTCCTCGCAGACCGTGGTATTGGCTAGCAGCTCGCAGGTCCGCTTCGCGACGCGGTCCGCGGCCTCGAGGGCGCGAGCCAATTCGCGCGCGCTCTCGGTGCGCAGCATGACGAACTGGAACCGGGTGGGCGTGTCCACGACCGCGCGCGGCCCTAAATCGTCGAACACCACTGCCCTGCCGTTGAAACCGCCCAGCAGCGGTGTCATCAATCCGCCTGAAAAACAAAAAAAAAGACAGACGTTAAGACATGTATGGTCTCTCTCTTTCTCTGTCACTCTCCCTGCCTCCCTCCCCCCTCTCTCTCTCCCTCTCGCACACGGACAGGTCGAGACTTGGCGCCATGCAGACAGCTGTGCTATCGCCTGATCAAACACGCGACCCATCCCGCCCAGCGGACAGCGCAGCTTCCCTCTTCCAGGAAGAGCGGTCCACCGCCCACCTTGCGTGCGTGCAGAGACGGTGGGTGATCGGCCGAACCGCACCAACGCTCAGCTGCGCCCTGCCCGCCTGCGTGCATGCGAAGACGGGTGGCGATTTGGGCGAGGGCCGTCCCCGCTCTAGGCTGCGCTAACGAGCGTTCGAACTTGCGTTCTGGTGTTCGACGAGTTGGAGCCGCGCGCGGTCGTGGACACGCCCACCCGGTTCCAGTTCGTCATGCCGCGCACCGAGGGCGCGCGCGAATTGGCTCGCGCCCTCGAGGCCGCGGACCGCGTCGCGAAGCGGACCTGCGAGCTGCTAGCCAATACCACGGTCTGCGAGGAGGCGCGGGCTGCAGCCTCGCGCCTGCGGGTGCACGCCGTCCACCCACAGCAGGGCGCTGCGACGCGCAACACCACGGCGCGGGACATCGCCGTCGTCATCGACCTGCCGGAGGACCACCGCATCGACGCGCGGGACCTGGTCGACGCGCAGCGGGCCCTGGACAGCGCGCCCTCGGCGTTGACCGAAGAGATGGCCAGGCGGGCCGTCTGGCTCGTTCGCCAACAAGTGCGGTGCGCCGAGCGCGTCGACGCGGACCTGGAGGTGCTCCGTGAGGACATCGCGCGAGGCTCAGAGTACGAGTACTACTTCGTGTCGTGCAGCCTCATCGCGGCGGTGTACGCCAACCTCAGCGCTGCGGCGGAGAACGTCGGACGGACCTCCTACCCCTACGCCTGCAACGACACCCGCGACCACGAGGTGGAGTGGACGAGCGCGACGCTGACCATCACCGTCCCGCACCGCACGTACGCGATGAAGAAGGCCTTCGCCGTGCACGCCGTCCCGGGCGTGCCCGTGGCGGGTCGGTCGGCACGGCTGGACATCCCGCCGGGCCTGGTCGTGTACGACGGCGAGCCCTGCGACACTCCCGCGCGCTGTTGCGCGGAGGCTGTGATGTTGGGGCGCTCTCCCGCAGGGCTGTGTCGCGTGATCGTCAGCAATGACACTAATTTATCCTGCCACACCGCAGGCGGTGGGTTGTTGTTCAATATCCTGCCGTCGTGGGGATTCTCCGATGCCCGGACCGTCGGGCGGAGAAATTTGCGTTGCAAGGGCGATCTGAAGTTAGTGTCCCAGACAATTGTGTGCTCTCTACGCGCAGACATCCGCCATCAGATGTGACCAACGCACGACGCGTGGTGCGGTTTGTCCAAGAGACCTCTGCGAGTGGCTTGGTCGTCATGTGTGGGCATGTCCTAGTTTTAGGCCTCGTCGTTGCTCTATGGTGAGGAAAATGATAAAACAAAGAGGTTTTTTTTGGGTTATAATAGCGTTTTATTCATTTTTTTTGTGCTTACAATAATCTTACATTAGTTTTTTTGGGGGTTTACAACAACCTTTTTTTCCTTTTTTTTTGAGTGCTGATAACACCCTTTTATACCTTTTTTGGTCGATCATTGATCGCTAATAAATTTACAATTTAAAATTAGACGTTGTCGTTGTTTCTCCTGTACGCGAAAAGCACGCGCTTGCACGGAAACTGGACACACTTAAGGGGGTAGACCAGTCTAAAATTTTCAAAAAATCGATTTTTATTTTTTAGCTTTAAAATTTTCTCCGTCGTTTTCTGCGTCGGACGCCGCAAACCCGGTCTCGATCCGATGAGCGGTTGCTGCGTGGCGGCGCGGCAAAGGTCCTGGCGCGGCGGCGGCCGGACGGGCAGGGAGGCAGCCTGGCTCGGTCCCCCTCCACTCTTGGCGCGCCGTGTCGCGCCGCTGCAACCGCCACCACCACCGCGACACGGTCGCTCCTTACCCACCCTCCCCTGAAGACTCCCTCCCTCCCTTCCACTGCCCCCCGCGGAAACGCAAAGTAAAACTGTCTTTTTTAGTTTTTCGCGTTTTTCTCGAAATGCCCGTTTTCAAACTGGTGTGCAAGGTAGAAGCCACAAAAATTGAGCTATCGACTTGAAATTTTTTTCACATGTAGATAAGACGTGCCGCTATCGTGTGAACCTCCAACTTTTAGTTCCGTTGCGATTTGACTCGTCCAGAATTTTTTAAACTCGAAAAAATTTCCTAAAAAACGGACCTTTAATTTCAGAAGTTCAAAATCGACCTTAAAAATTTTTTGACGTTGATACCCTTGGTTCACACGATAGCCGCATACAATCCAAAGATGCATATCAAATTTGAATGTTCTAGGACTATCGGTTTGGTCAGGATCGTGCACACCATCGAGGCATGTCGCTCTGCCGCTCCGAGGCCATAAACTCGGTCTGCATTACCGCGATCAACATCTGATTACCTGAATGCATACCTTGATATGTGTCTGAACTGCCCATAAAATTTCAGATTTTTACCTCAGACGGTTTTTGAGTAAAAGCCGATTTACCGAACCCTTGCATTTAGACTGGTCTACCCCCTTAACCTAGGCAGCTCACACTTAACCTAACGCAGAACATCGCGCGCGCGCGCGCACGCACGCACACACACACACACGCACACACACACACCTCACGACGAAGTCTGACCGGCACGTTCGGTGGCACATTTCAAAGGGAAACGCTCGAGATACTCCAACAGCGCTTCGGCGCACACGCCATTGTGGCATAAAAATAATTCCAAACACAAGTCGGCGGTGTAAATTGTAGGTTGGTGTCATTGAGACTGTGGGGCGTAGCGCCAGCGCCGGCATAAGGTGAAAATGTTAAAGAAAACAAATACAATATAATGAAAAACATCAATTTTCAGCGAGGTATTTCGATTATTTCAGGAGTATCAGCACATTTCATGCAAGCACAATGCGTAGCGCCGGCGCCGGCATAATGTTAGGTTAAAATCAAGTATCAAGTGCAACCAATACAATATGATCAATTTGCAACCATGTCAGGTATTTCTGTTTTCTTATGGGTATTACCACATTTTTATGTAAATGGTTTAGAAAAACTTTGGATTCCAGGATTGTTTTGACTTCGTCGATGATAATGGGACATTCAGTCCACAAGAGGTGTTCTTTGTTCCATGGCAATCGAAGGAGGCTCAAGACATAAAACAAGGCACAACGTTAGACTCAGGTCCTATAGATTCAATTTTGGTTATTGAAGGAATATTTGACCAGTCTACAATTATTACAAATAGTACTAATGCGGTAGTTACACCATGCCAAGTAAGTTGAAACACCTAGGGACAATTGTTTGAAATACAGTATGAACGTAAACAGTCATGTAACGATTGCAGATCAATGATATATTATTGCCCAATGTTGAGATTTACAACAAAACAAGAGCAACAAGAAAGAATCCAAGACGATGCTCTGCCAAGGACTGTACATCTGTTGGAGTTGAAGCTACGGTTTACCATTTTCCGAAATTTATGATCAATGAGCAGATCAATTCAACAAACCTGATAAGGTAAAAATCCAACCTAATTTCAAAATGTACAACTATGATGACTATAATCTTATTACCCTGTTAACATTGTTCTTTTGTAGGTGCAAGCAATGGGTCAAAAACTCTGGCAACCAAAAATTATTAGATATACCATCTTCACATCTTTCAAACTACTGGCTCTGCTCAAATCATTTTGAAGATAACCAGTTTACAAACAGAATGAAGAAACGACTAAATCGAGACGCTGTACCAACAATTTTTAATTCATTGCCTTTAACAGACAATATTATGAATTTGTTTCCTATATTAGATAAAGCTAATGATCAAACAATAACATTTATTCATGATATTGCCCAACAAAAAATAAACAAACAGGTAAAGGATTAAAATTAATTAAACATAAACATCTATTTATCTACAAATTATTGACACAAATTTATCTAAAACAGTGTGACAAAAGGGAGTCCAGTTTCTGTAAGGAACAGATATTTTGTGACTCTGCTATTTCAGAAGACACAATTGACACTGATTTTTCCAGCCATTCTTCTTTTCAAGATCTCAATAGAGAAACAGTGTCCAGTCTGAATATGGACGAAATAGTGTCTGATTCTGCCTTTTCAGAACAAACAATTGTAACTGATGGACCCAGTCCAAACATTGTGATAAACCAAAACACACCAAAGAAAATAGCATCTAAAGAATGCTCTCATTCTTTACATTTTGTAAGCCCTGTATCACATCAGGTAAGCTTGAATATTTGACATTAACAATATTTATAGTTTTTTGGCAAACTAACAATAAACTGTGCATTTAACTAATGTTCCAGGACAACTCAGATTCTTTCTCAAACAGTGCCATCAACAAAAAACCAACAAAGAAAAAAAACAACAAAAAAATGTTCAGCCAGAGGCTGTGAATCTGTTGGGACTTCTTTTTTCCAGTTTCCTCGAATTAATATTAATGGGCAAATCAGCGACAACAATATGAACAGGTATATGTCATATTTCATTTGGACACTATACACATTCATTCATTAGAAATATAATTTTAATTAATTTGATCAATGTTATTTCCATTTAAGATGCAAACAGTGGGTACAAAACTCTGGAAACATAAAGTTATTGGATGTTCCATCTTCACTTCTTTTCAATAGACAATTTCTTTGCTCAAATCATTTTGAGGATAATTAGTTTACGAACAGGATGAAAAATCGACTAAATTCAGATGCTATACCAACTATTTTCAATTCATTGCCTTTAACAGCGGAAACTATGACTGTGTTTCCTGTTTTGAGTGGAAACGATTTAGAAAGAGGTAAGTTCATGCACTAAATATCACTTAGGTTTTTATTTGTGATTGGCAACAGCAAATTAAGTTATAAAAATCCTTTATTTTTAATAGAATTGTTTGGAAACAATCAACATGATAATGGAGTAAACACCATTAATCCTGATACATACCAGAAACAATTTGAACAGGAAATGATGTCATATGAATGGAGGACATGTATCAAATGCAAAGCTAAGTTCATGTGTAAGAAAGATGAAAAAAAGAAATGTGTCTACAGTGCCCCAACCTGCCAGAAATTTGCAGATTTGGGACTTGATGAATATGTTCCTCCAGAACTGAAATGTTTGACATACATCGAAGAGCAACTGATTGCTCAAATCCATCCAATTGTATCTGTGATAAAACTTAAAGGGCATCAGCTGGGATATGAAGGAAACATAATTAATTTTCCTCAAGATGTCAAATCTTTTGCAAAAGTCTTGCCACACAAAGTCTCAGATTTGGAATGTGTCCTTACTATAAGAACATCCAACAATTTAAAACCTGTTGATTTTCAGGTCAGAGCTAACGTGGTCAGGAATGCATTGGTATGGTTAAAAGAAAATAATTTTTATTACAGTGACATTGAGATTTCAGAAACAAACTTAAATTTATTACCTGAAGATGACAATGTATTTGATTTAGTTCAAAGCATTCACATTGAAACAGAAGACGTTAACTCACACAGTGAAGAAAAAAATGCACAAGAAAAGGAACAAAACCATGAACATGTCGTTGTAGATAACAATTTGACTGAAGAGGAACAAAATGTTGAACTCGCTGAGGACATATATGAAACTGGAAGTCCAATTATGATAAAAGCTACAAGTGCAGATCAAATAGGTTCTTTATTGTCATGGCCAAACATTAGTCCATCACCGATTAATGAATTTGACCATGACTCTTACATTGTTCAAGCATTTCCTTGCCTTTTCCCGACTGGAAGAGGGAATTTAAAATTGGGCCAGAACAAATCCATCAGTGCTTTGAACTATTTTAGACATTTGATGAGATACCAGGATGACAGATTTGCTAAGCACAATCGTTTCCGTTATTTTGCATTAAATAGTTACATGCGATGGTCTGCATTGCAAAATGGCAATTTGTTCATAAAAACACAGCCTCAATTTCAGAATATGACTTTGACAAACCTTAAGGAAGAATTACAGCAGAACCCTACGTTGATAAAAAAAATTATGTACAGAAACTCGAGCATATCTGGGACAAAGTCTTACTGGTTTGCCAGAGGAAAAGAGCTGTTATCAATGGTTGAACAGCTGGGACTTCCAACGCTTTTCTTTACTCTAAGTGCAGCAGACCTGCACTGGCCAGACCTGTTTAAGATCCTCGCACCCAATGAGGACTTTCAGTCAATGAGTGATTTTAAAAGGCGTCAGTTGGTGAAGGAAAACCCTTTAATAGTGGATTCCTATTTTCTTAAAAGAGCTGAAGCATTCATCAATAACGTAAGTACCACAAACCTTGCAATTTCCAAAGAAAATCAATTTTTTTTTGTTCTAACATTCATTGTTTTTCAACAGGTAATGGTTAAAGAATTTAAAATAAAAGATTTTTGGTTTAGAGTTGAATACCAACACAGGTAATGTAAAAATAAATTTGAAAAATTTTATTTTAGTCATTACCAATGCAACCAAATTCAATAACTGTCCTTCTCATTTCAGAGGCAGCCCACACATACATGGCATTCTATGGATGGAAAATGCTCCCGACGTCACAAATATTTTGAGTAAATCTGAAGAGGAGCAACAACACATCATTGATTATTTTAGTCACCTTGTGACTGCATTCCATCCCAATCAGAATCAACCGCCTGCTAACATCCATCCCTGCAGAAAATTATTGTCAGAAGTGATGGATCTTGATGAGGACCTGGCAGAACTTCTGAACAAGGTGCAACGGCATACAATATGCAGTGAGCAATACTGCATAAGGAAATGTAAAAAGACACACAGAAAACAGTGCCGCTTCAAATTTCCACAACAAGAACAACCTCAGGCAAAAATCGAAATGAATGAAAATGGAACAGCTGAATTTATTCCCCAGAGAAATGATGCTCGTCTGAACAAGTACAATCCGTTTATTACTCAAACGTGGCGAGCTAACACTGATGTTGCACCAGTTATAAGCAAGCAGGCTTTAATAAATTATCTAGCAAAATACATCAGCAAATCCGAATACAGGTCCGATCACCTTTCAGAACTAATGCAAATTATAAACTCTTCTGCTGACAAGAACAAAGCTGCAAAGTCTGCCATACAGAGTTAATACATCAAGGCATGCTCTGAAAGAGACTTTTCAGCACAAGAAACTTGCCACCTTCTCATGGGGCTGAAGCTATATTCAAGCGGTGGAAGAGAATTTGTTTCATTGGGATTTAATGATAATCAAGAATGGAGATTGTTAAGACAAAATAATGAAGCATCAAGTTTAATTGATAAATACCAAGCACGAACTGAAACTCTTGATGCCAAATGCCTTTGGGATGTTGCAAAATATTACCGAATGCCAAACGAAACAAAACGAAGAAATGCTGCTATAGTTCAAATTTATCCCAAATTTTCATTAAATTCAACCAATTCTGAAATCAAAGAAAAATATTTCAGACAGCAAGTGCTGTTATATGTACCATGGCGACAAGAAACTGATTTTCATCACGATGAAACGACGTCATGGGAACAAATTTACAAATCAAACATTGAAATCATAAAGCTCAATTGCAAATCAAACAATCTGCTTGAAGGGATGACCCCAGAAGAGACTTTGATCACAGGGAAGTGAACAACATTCAACGCTTGGAAGAATGGCAGACAATTTCTCAAATGGGACCAACCCAAAATGTTAACAAAGTTAATTTAGGAAACAGAGAAATAGACAATAGCTATAATTGGCATGATCCTTTAAAAGCCTATGAAAAATATGGAGGTTTACCAGCAATGTCAACGTTTATCACACGAAACAAAAAGGAATCAACTGATGCAATTGTGACTAATGCAATCAACAACATAAACTTAAGTGATGACCAGCAAAAAATCATTGAACTGGCTCAACAACAGATTGATTTTTTGCTACACTACAAGATCAAATGTGTGCTTAGTACACAGCTGTGGGAGCGTACTTATAAGCACACATCTATAGATGTATGCTTGGCAAGCACACAGCTATAGATGTATACTTGGCAAGTACACAGCTATAGATGCATGCTTGGCCAAGTACACAGCTATAGATGCATGCTTGGCCAAGTACACAGCGGTTGGAGCCTGCCTTTGAATGGGTGGGATAAAAGTGTGCTTGGCCAAGCATACACCTATAGCTGTGTGCTTGGCCAAGCATACACCTATAGCTGTGTGCTTGGCCAAGCATACATCTATAGGTGTGTGCTTGCCAAGCATTCATCTATAGCTGTGTGCTTGCCAAGCATTCATCTATAGCTGTGTACTAAGCACACATTTGATCTTGCAGTGTAGACTCAACACGTGCAACAAAACAAAAAATTCCTCAAACAGTTCTGGTTCAAGGAAAAGCAGGTAAAATACAATAACATCAAATTATTTTAATGTGGAAAACCAAGTTATTTTAAATTTTGTTTTTAAATTAATAATGTAATGATTTCATTTCCAGGAACAGGTAAAAGCCTTGTGATTTCAAAATTGGCAAAATTGATCACGTCAGTGTTTGGAAACAGCTCATGTCTTTTGCTTGGACCAACGGGTGTCAGTGCCCTAAATATAAATGGCTCCACCTTGCACAGTAAACTAAATTTGAATCCGAATGAAGAATTCGCTGATTTGAATGGAGGTCCATTATTCAAGTTAAGGCAAGATATGAAACATGTCAAATTCGTCATCATTGATGAGTTCAGTATGGTTGGTTGCCAGATGATGTGGATGATCGATCAAAGACTACAACAAGCAAAAGACAATCCCACTGAACCATTTGGAGGCGTGAACATATTTATGTTTGGCGACATCAATCAATTGCCTCCTGTCATGGACAGTGCTCCTTACTCAGAACATCAATCATCCATGGATAAAGTAGGCGGGAAAATACTGTATGACAACATAGACAAAGTTTTCGTTCTTAACAACATCCACAGGCAGCAAGACCAAACATTTCAAAGGATTTTAAACAACATTGCATCAGGCAAGGTCACAATAGAAGATTACAAAATCCTCCAAACAAGATTTGAAAATAATGTATATGCCAATTCAAAGCAAGACTTTGAAACATTTAAAAATGCACCATACTTTTATTCAACAAATGCTGAAAAAAATTTCCATAACACAGAAATTTTAACCAACATGAAAGATGCAAAAACAGGATTTTCAGTTCCAGTTGCAAAAATTCCAGCAATCATTAGAAAAAAAAGGAAAACCTGTCACTATAAGTGCTGAAGATGACGATGATGACGACCTCAATCTTTATTTATGCAAAGGTGCTAAAATCATGCTCAGAAAAAATGAATGGACAGAAAAAGGGCTTGTTAACGGTTCAATTGGAGAAATTGTCGACATATTGTACCACCCAGACGCAACACCACATGAAGATCCTCCAAGTGTTCTCATATGCACTTTTGAAACCTACACTGGACCCTACCTGGACCCCATTCAAAAGACAGTCCCTATTGTGCCAGAGATAATACCCATGAACAAAAAAAAATATGAGTCACTGTGTGTAACTCAGTTCCCTCTGAATCTTAATTATGCATGCACTATATATAAGTCGCAAGGATTAACGGTTGATAAGGCCTGTGTGAATTTAGGATCAAAAGAAATGAAACCAGGCCTTACGTATGTTGCTCTTTCAAGATCAAAGACATTAGAGGGTCTATTGCTGAAACCATTTCCATATTCCAGAATATGGAACATCAATAATAGCCAGGCTATAGCAAGAAGGCAAACATGGTTACTTAATCTTCAACAGTGAATCATTGACTGCAAGACCAGCAAGACTTGATGTACAATATCAAAATCGGCGCCTTTTATAAACCGGAAATGGTCTTTACTACATCAACAATTCTGGAACGTACCCATCCTGATTCCCACCCACTGCCTCTGCCACTTCCACTTCCGACTTCCGTCACCCACAACGCCATCGCCATCAACGTATCTCCAACCATCTCTCAACGAAATCGTGCTAATTCTTCAACGCCGTATTCCATCCGGACGGATTGTTCACATTTTCAATTCATCTGACAACAAAATGTCCCAAGTAAGTATTATTTTCCGTATTTAGTTCAATTATTACCATGATTTTCATCTTCAACCATAGCACGTTCCGACCCGGTTCCTCTATAACCTATTTATTTGTAACAATACTATTTTTAACCTTACATATAAAACGCCTCGAAAATCTCTCGCGTGCTCCATGAAATTCATTACGATTAAACCCATTTTCATATGACTAATAAAACGTTCAGCCGTCGCTGTTGCTCAATGAAGCACCATATACACATTAGGCCATAACCTATTCAGAATTGTTCATGTGCAATCTTTTCTTTCATTGACATTAAACTTTTTGTTTATTTCTGTTTTCTAGGTTGATAATAATTATGATCCTTTCGAAGAGGAGGAAGCAATCAATGATTCGTATGCCAGACCACGAAGCCTGGATACATTAACCCCAGGTGAACCCTACCGCATCATCAAATTATTTGCTCAAAACAGCAAATTTGCTGAGAACGGTGTCTTCCCCATCAAGACAATTGCTCAGTATAAGGAAAATGGACTCAAGTTCCAGTCCATTCTGCCGAAGAAACACAATAACAAGGGGGACAAATGGTTTGAGGCAATGAACAAACTCATTGAAACCAACCACGGACCTAAGCTGGTCTATTACGGAAAAACCGGCCAATCTTTTGAGTATGATTTGCTTCGTCATACTCAAGGTATTGTTGATTCTTTGTTTTTGTTTCTGTTCACACTAAAACCGTAATGATACTAATTGTATTTTTGACTTTTTTCAGACGTTGACATGAAAAAGTTGGAGACAGTTCAAACCATCATGTCTAGGACCACTAATAATTTGATGTCCCCAGTCAAACGCCCAAGTAATTCTACTGAAAATACTCCTGAAAAACGGCGCAATATTGAATCTGATGTTGCATCTACCTCTAACTGAAGTGCCGACAAATGCTTGTGATTAAAGTCTTTTCTAAAACATAACATATTTTATAACTAAGGTATTAAGATTAATGTTGATAGACCTGATTAGGGTTTGTCATTTTCCATTACGATAGTGATCTCTTTTCTTAAAAAATAGTTTGAGAGTTGTGGAGACTTAAACTGACTTAACTTTTATGATTGTCATTGTACATTATGATGATTATTTCTTTAATATTTGAATACTTTTTACTGAAAATAGTGAGATAATTAGTCAACGACTTGTCATTATTCATAAAGATGGTGATATCTAATGTTTCAGTATTTTTTAGAGTTTTAAGCAGTTGAATAGTTTTTAAATGATCAAAGTGATACGATAAGTCAACTACGTTTTTATGAATATGCATGTTTGTTCAAAAATTTCATCAATGTTAAAAATTCAAGACTGCTATTTGTTACAAAGAAGTAACATATCATTTACTTGACCTGATTAATTGTAAGTTAATTAGTTAACTAAATTTTTATGATAATACATGTTTGTATAAGAATCTAATCAATGTTAAAAATTGAAGACTGATATTTGTTACAAATAAGTAGCATATCATTTTTTGGACCTGATTTTACCAAATACTCTTAGTTTTTATGTGTTCTTTCAATAATTACGTTTTCAAAATTGTTTTGAGTTACTAATGCAAGTTCAAACTCATTGATGTCGATGTCTGATGTTCAACTGAGCCTTTCAGATTGTTGCGTTTGCTCATCACAAACAAAAGATTCAAAAACGCTCAATCTGAAATCAAACAATATGCATGAACACACCATTATTTGTTACAAAGAAGTAACATATCATTTACTTGACCTGATTAATTGTAAGTTAATTAGTTAACTAACTTTTTATGATAATACATGTTTGTATAAGAATCTAATCAATGTTGAAAATTGAAGACTGATATTTGTTACAAATAAGTAGCATATCATTTTTTGGACCTGATTTTACCAAATACTCTTAGTTTTTATGTGTTCTTTCAATAATTATGTTTTCAGAAATGTTAGTTACCAATGCATGTTCAAGCTCATTGATGTCTGATGTTCAACTGAGCCTTTTAGGTTGTTGCGTTTGCTCATCACAAACAAAAGATTCAAAAACGCTCAATCTCTCAATTTTCTCCATTGTCGTGTTTTTCATTACTGACCAATAAAACATATTTTGATTTAATCATTTATTGAACAAATTATGTCTATTACGTATTACTGATACATATATAATTATTCTAAAACAGTGACGACTCCAGATTTGACACTACAACACATTAACAATAACATCTCTTCTTTATTTAACAGATTAAGTCAAACATACTCATTTAACACATGAACATTCCAAGTTTGCCATTAACACCATCTCACAATCACAGTCACACATTCACAATCCCACATCAATATTTATTACAAATCAGCATTTGGACCAAGTATTTGCACATTATTTATTGGACCATTATATCCATAATAACAAATAGTGGCCTTCTTTTCAGACAACTCATTAAATGCATTAAATTGGTTCACACATATGTTGTTTAATGCTTTGGGCAAATAGATCGAAAACTTTACACCATCAGTTTCAACAATCACATAAACACAGCGTATGACTTTCCTTCGAATTATGGATTTACAGCGACCCATAAACAAAATTGGGTAACGCACTCCCCTCTCCATCATCCGCACCGGCAAAGCAACAACCTCCTCTTCCATCTAAAACATTAATCGATATGTTAAAATTTACATCTATCAAGTTATATTCGCTTCTTATGAACCCACTCAATTCATACCTTGCAGCGTTACACTCGTTTTTATGTCACATTCTGTCCCAAATTCTAACGCTCCTGTCAAAACACCATGTGGTCAGCGTTATTATTGTTATACCTCAACTGTTCTCATACTTCTCCTCCTCCACCACCCATTTGTTTTTACCAACTTGACAACAACATAACGACGTGCAAAGCCACCACCATGTACAATTACTACATACAAAATTATTAATTTCATTAATCAATAACAAGTCGGCGAAGCCGCCGACTTTTCAAGTCTGCCTAGTTTAAACATGCTTCTATACAGAATATGTCGCGTGTCAATCCTACGCCTTGGCCTCCAACACGTCAGTTAATCAGCTGCAATGAAATCACTTTACCCCATTCCTCCACACACCAGCACAGCACGCCCCGCGCCCCGCCGCGGTCCCCTCCGCGCCGCGCCTTTGTCCCGCCGGAGCGCAACCCCCTCTCCCCCCGCCGCAGGTACACACCCAAAAATAAGGCACAGCACGCCGCGCGCCGCCCCGCCGCGCCCCCACCGGCGCACCCAGCGACACCCCCCCCCCCCTTTTCCCCGGGCCGCAAACACATACACGCACATCACATCACTCGGGGCTAGGTTAGGTTATGCCCCTTTCACTTCCAGGGTTACGCCCCTTTCACTACCGAGCTCACGCCCCTCTCACTTTCGAGGTAACGCCCCTTTTACTTTCAAAGTTAGGTTAGGTTAGGTCGCCTTTAACTTTCGAGGTTAGGTTAGGTCGCCTTTCACATTCGAGGTTAGGCCCCTTCACTTTCAAAGTTAGGTTAGGCTTGGTGACGATACACCCAGCCGTGACATTTTTCTGGCACCCCTTGCCAGAAACTTGCCACCATGGCAGATTTCTGGCAGCCTCACCCCCTCACTGTTGTGTTATCACACAACCCTCCCGTGAGAGATGCGCCAGGACTGGCCCTGGTGTAAAGTGGTCTGCGCGCACGCCGTGCGAGGATAGGTATGAGAATCAAAACCGTGAGGAGTTCGGGACGGAATGTGACGTAGACTTACACTCTTAATCGGGGGTGTTCTGAAACGAAGCGCCTTTGTCAGTTGCATCCACTTTTAGAGCGTCCAAGGCGCTTTCTGGTCAAACGCCATAGGTGCTTCCTACTGAAACGCCTTTGTCGCTCTCTGTCGAGACACCTTGCAAACAATCCAGTGAATGAATAATAGCAATTCATTGATGCCCTGGATCAAAAGGTGCCTCCCATGAAAACACCTTTTTAATGCATTGTTATTAGCCGCATGGAAAAAGGTGTTTGCTGCCAGAACGCCTTGTCAATGGTGGCGAACTAAGACTGGGCGCTGGTAGAAGTCGGTTTCTGAGTGGCGTCATTTTCACTTTTTTAAATGTAACTGTGGGACCCTTGACTGAGAGTTGGAAAACAAAAGGCATCGGAGAATCGAGTCAGCAACAGCACTGCAATTCAAAGGGTGAGACGTCTCACCCATTTTCGGTGATACAAAAAGTCTCACCGAAAAAAAGTCATACACGAATGTATCACCGAAAAAAAGGCCGTACACAAATGTATCACCGAAAAATGGTCAGACATCAGTGAGATGGGCCCTTGTTTTCCTGAGGAAGTATCACTCTTTTTCGGTGACACATTTGAGTACGACCTTTTTTCGGTGGCACATTTGAGTACGACCTTTTTGCGGTGATACATTCGTGTACGACCTTTTTACGGTGATACACTTTAGTATCACCCTTCTTCGGTGAGACAGTTCTGTCTCACCCCTCAGATGGTGAGATGTATCACCATTTGATTTACAGTGAGTCGTCGTCACACTATACAAACATATTATTTCTTTGTTTCGTCGCACTGAGAGCATGCAATAACATATGGCGGCCATCTTCTCTCGCTGCAGGACTGCGAATAGGTGGTTTACTGCAAATAATATATGCGTCTGAGTATTCGCAGCCCGTCTCATTAACAACGAAATGGAGAAAATGGACGCCGTGTGTCATTGCATGAGAAGAATTGTTGGTGTTTGTCAATACTTAAGTTTTTGTTCATTCACATACTGTAATATTACCGTTAATAATGTGTTGCATTAAAAAAAAAAATTTCAGGTGTTTGGATTCTTCTACGTTCTCGTGACTAGGTGGAGGGTCGAGGACTACACCGCGATCATGACGTTTCTGAGAGACCGCTATCCCCGCATCAATGTGACCAGCATTATGACCGACTTTGAAGCTGCTCTCAGAAATGCGTTGAGACAAGTGTGGCCACGAGCTTGGCTGCGAGCATGCTGGACGCATTTCTGTAGGGTATGTATTAAAGATAACTGATCCGATCGCTTTGTAGTCGCCTAACGTATACGTCAAGTTTGACGGTGCCGCCAAAAACAATCAGGGGGCGGCAGTTCCCTAAGCGGTATAGGCTCGTTATTGGGAGGGGTAGTGCGGGAGTCGGCGGGACTTGAGCTCGGACTTGAGGGAACGCGGAGAGGTTTGCCGCCGACAGGGAACGGGAAGAGGGTTTGAAAAGTAGATTCAGGGCGTCACTAAGGACTAGGGGCTGGTGGATCGCACCGCAGTGGTCCTGTAAAGGAGTTGCCCGAGACGTCAGTTTTCGACCGCTTTACCATTTTGGACCGGGTGCATTACAATGGCCCGGCGTGCGTACTGAAGGCGAAAGTCGTCAATGCTGGAAACGAGTGACCAGCGCGAAGCAGCGGGTGTGGAAAGGGGAGGGGAAGGCAGGGGTAAGGGGCAACGCAGGCAACCCATCCCGCTCAGCCGCGCAGCGGTACAGCTTGCCTGCCGGGCGCGCTGGCGACCCTGCTGCCGCGCTGCGCACTAATTCCCAGGACTGACGGCAGACAAGGAAGTACGACAGCAGCCCCCAGTCGCCGTTGAGTCCGTGCGTCTCGTCGCCATCCCCTCGAGCCATCCCTTTACTAACCTTGCCTAACCCCGCAATCATTTGTGGGCTGTTACAGCGAGTGGAAAAACGCATGGCGAAGGGGTCCCTGCCCTGAGTCAGGGCCACAGAGGAAGGCAGGAGGTTCATGCGGATGGTGATGGCCCTCCCTCTCCTACCCGCCAATCTTATTGTAAGGGCCTATCATGAGGTGCTCCTGCCCCTATCTCGGAGGCTAGGCCAGAATAGCCGACAAAGGCGAGACCTTCGTGTTTTTATGAGCCAGTACTTGCTAGGGTTTTGGATCCGCAAGGTATGTAAATAAGTTTGACAAGCACATTAGTTTTTGTCAGATTCATCACAAAATTATTTATCATTGATGATTGGAAATTGGCAGTAAAAAGTTTAATTCTAGGTGGGGGCACATCAGCTATCCGTTGCAGGCCTGCGCCGGAGGACCAACAACGATGCAGAGAGTTGGAACTCTTACCTCACATCCATAACCTTTTCAAGTAAAGACAATATTTGGTTGTTCACAGGTTCGGGTATTTTCTTAAAAGTTGTCAATTATTTTTTATATCAGTTTGCATTTTCATAATTTAAAAAAAATTGCAGATACACTGCGTCGAATCGGGTCAAGAGACCGGCTTTGACTTCATGCGTTACGACAATGATGGCATAACACCACGCAGACCCCGCCCGATAGCCATGAAGGACCGGGATAATCGGGAAGCTACTGCTCTATCCAACCTCCTCCCGCCTGGTGGCCCACCCCCAACAACGGAGGCCATCAACATTTTCTTAAGGCAAATGGCGTGGCTTGGTAACAACATCATACCTAACATCAATGGTAATTACAAGGAACCGTGAATCGCACTTTATCTGTTTTGCTTAAAATTCAGTATAACAAACTTTTTTGTCGTTTCTTTAGATGTCCATGTCCTTGAGGACGACGAAGGCGAGGACCAGGACCAGCCTGACAACTACATGGGCGAGGACGGGCACGACCCTGATGACGACAGCGACGGAGACGATGGTCCAAACCCTGGAATGGACGCTAACTTTGAGGACCAGCTGGCTCCGGCCGACGAGCAGGTGGAAGATAACCGTCGGCACGACGGGGCTGGCCACGCCAGAGGGGTCAACGAGGAGTGGGGCGTAGAGGAACTGGCCAACGACTCCACAACTGCTGGAACTGCGCCCCTGCCCAGCACTGGCTTTGCTTTCCTGCTTTCCAACATCAGCGCAGCCCCAAGCGCCCCTCCTCAACAAGTGTCTCACAACAGTGCTGTGCAGGAGGCATATGCAGCTACCGCTGGTGTTCAGAGGGTACAATTGGCTCATACACTGACAAAAGTTTTCGTAATTTTACGACAAATTTGATGATGAATGCTTCTTAATTTTTACGAATGCTTCGTAAAATACGTTCTTTGAAACATTCATAAGAAAAGGATTACGAATCATTCGTAATTTTTTGGGAAAAAAATTGCCTGAAAGTGACCGAAAAGTACCCAAAATCTATGAGTTGTTCGGAAAATAATGAACCATACATCGTTAAATTGTTCGTAAATTTACGATTTTACAATGGGAAAATACTGTACAAGGATAGCTCATTAAAAAACCTTATGAAACATTCATAAAATTACGAATGATTCGTAATATTATGAATAGCTCATAGAGAAAATTATGAATTGTTCATAAAAGTAAGAATGATTCGTACTTTAACGAGAAAAATTATGAAACATTCATAAAATTACGAGTGATTTGTAATATCACGAATGGCTCATAAAAGAAAATTATGAATCATTCGTAAAGTTACGAACAGCTCTTGATGCTTTAACGAAAAAACTAGGAAACGAAACATTCATAATTAAATATTATGAATTATTCATATGTCTTATGAAGCATTCGTAAGAAAACGAGTTATTCATAAAAAATAATGAATCATTCGTCATAAAATTATCCGTAAAAATATGAATGTAGTATGGGAAAATACTATACAAGAATGGTTCATAATTTTACGACTTTTCTTTTATCAGTGTTGGGGCAACAATAAATCATTGATATCTATCCAAATTTTCTAATGCTGCCGTATTTATAGGATGAGGATTGGTCTATGAACGTTGACTGTGACTGGAGCACCACGACTGACAACGCCGAATGGATGCAACCCAACTCTAATGTGTCGGAGTTGAAGCGTCAGGAACGGATACACTAACTCCGCCAAAGGAGGAGAGGTAATTGAAATCAATTAACACAATCTGAACTGAGAAGGGTCATGGCATGGGTAAGATCACCTCAGAAACAATATTACAGCTAAGTGTGTCGTAATTTCCCACATGGTTCGACCGCCAATCAGCAGCATCCAATATCGCTGGGACTGTCATCGCTGCGCCCTCTCCAGCGCCCGCACCTGCGGCCCCTGAGATCCGCCCGGCTTGTGTCACTAGCGCCTCCATCGGGACTGGCACGAACGTAGTAGGGACGTCGTCTGGGCTTCCGCGCTGCAAGGAGGCCAAAGGCAGCGAGGCGGACTTCGGGGGACTGTGGACAGTAATTTTCGGTGATTTCCGCCAGCTTTCCCCCGTCGGCGGCTCCCCCGTGTACGTCAGCTCCACGGAAGCTTTGGCTGGCAGTGCACTTTTGTGGCAGAGTTGACTGAAAACATGCGGCAGGGCAAAGACAAGAAGTTCGCGGAGCTGCTAATGAAGATCGGTGACGCCGAGGAAGCTCTGTCAGACCAGGATCGTGCAATGATTGAGTCAAGGTTTGTGGTGGAAAACAACCTCACACTGCCGAGCGCCTGCCCTACGTTTTTCCACCAAAATGTGGACAAGGACGCCTACAACCAAAAACAGCTTTTGAAGGCCCCCAACGAGCAAATCATACGCCTGCCTACTCGAGACCGCGTCCAGGAAAATCGGAAATACCAGGCATGTCGGCGTGCAGACGTCGTAAGAATTTCGAGAGCTGCGAAAACATCTTGTTCCGCGCCTGTAAATTGGACACCGGCAAAACGCAAGGACTGCCGAAACTGCTGCTGGCCGTCATCGAGCGCCCCTACAAGCTCACCGTCAACGTGCACGTCGAGGACGGGCTGGTCAACGGGGCCGTCGGCGTCCTCAAGTGGGTGCAAGTCGGCCTGCTCTGCCCAGCCTCGCGCACCCCTGGCGTCACTACGCCGGAGCTCGCCGTGCAAACCCTGTGGCTGCACTTCCCTGGGGACATCGGCGCCATCACCAGCCGCGCAGCCCGGGAACGCCTGCGAACAGCCATCGCCAAGCAGGCCGCCCTGTCCCAGGACTTGATCGACGCGCTGCCCTTCGCACTGCCCGCCATCCCCTCCGCGGCCGAGCAGGACGGCCTGGTGCCCGTGGACCGCGAGGACAGGCGCCTGGAAAAGGTTGCGCACAGAACACTGGCGCCATGTGCACCGCCAGCAATTTCCTTTGGTCCCGGCGCTGGCCGACACCATCCACGCTTCTCAGGGCAGTTCTTATGACATGGTGTGTATCGAGTACTACGACGGCATGGAGAACAAAATGGTGTATGTTGCCCTGAGTAGGGTGCGGACACTGGCCGGTCTTTTCATCATCAAAAGCGCAAAGAGCAGATTGCATCGCACGGCTCGCGGCCGCGTAGAGCGCAGGCCAGCGCCGGCGGGGTCGTCCAAGCTCTTCAAACATCCCCGGCTGGACAAAAGGGACGAGCGGCTGGCTAATGAGAAGAGACGACTGCGCAGCAAACCGTTCCTGCCCATGTGGACTCCCCTGCTGGAGCCGCGCCCGGCAGGCACTGTCCGGCTCGCGTACCACAACGTGCAGAGCTTCAACGCCCACCACCAAGACGTGTCCCAAGACGAGGTCTTCATGGAGTCCGACGTGCTGCTGCTAGCCGAGACCTGGCTGCGTCCCGGACACCACATCGACCTAGCCGGCGGCATGCAGGAGGTGGCGAGGTGTGACGCACCCGCGCAGGGCCGCGCTGCCGGCGGAGTGGCCGTGTTCTCCAGGCTGCCACTCACCTAGGCGCAGACTGTCGCCAGGCCTTTGGTCGAGGCGGCAAGCGCACGCCAGGGTGACGACCTGCTGGTAGCCGTGCTGTACTGCCATCCCACCGCCAAGCTGGCCGACATCCTGGCCGCAGTGCACGCAGTGCTGCCACCTGCCTCCCCTGCGACGACCGTCCTAGCGGCCGACTTCAACGTGGACATGCACTCCGCGGCGGGGAGAACGATCGCCGCCGCACTCGCGGCCGCCGGCCTCACGGCTAACGGCAACCTCGCCGCCCCTACCACGTACTCTGGAACCGCCATCGACGGTGCGTTTTCAGACGACCCCGCCATGCGCGTGAACCGTTACCAGTCGTGCTACAGCACTCACATTCCCCTCATCATCGACATCACCAAAGGTACGAGTCGTTCACAAAAAAGACTATTGTTAAGAGCATAATACGTTCACATGCTAACAATTTTTTGATTTGTTCTAGATTCCTGACGGCGTAAGATGACCAACGTTGCGAAGGGAATGCCCCTGCCCTGCCTGCCTATCTGCTTGACTCACCCAAGGAGCATAAAGAAAAGTTCCTGGAATGCCACGTAGGAATAACACTCGCTCTGTAGCGAAGCACAAGGGGCGCCAACGAGAGCGTCCGCGCCCAAGCCAAGGGCCCACGAGGCTCCCGAGCCTGTCAGTGCCATGGCGAACCTCGGAGAGAATAACCCCGAACTCAGTGCGACTCTGAAAGAACTGCTCAAAGTCTTGCCGCAGGACGCAACGTGCGTCGATAACGCCAGAGAATTTGTAAGAAACTTTGGTGTACACGTTTTAAACGACGCCGCACAATTTGCTGTGACACAAGAAGACCTTCGAGCAGCTTTGCGCCCTCCACGACAGGCCTGTTGGCAAACGGGGCCGTGCACATGCAGGCAGCGCTCCAACGGGCAGGCAGATTTGTGCCGGCGAGTCGTCGAAGCCATCGTTTACGAAGCCACCAAAACGATAGGGTGAGTGTTTACATCTTTTCGCTAATGAAGAAAGAGAGGGGGGGAGAAGTAGTAGAAAAATCAATTCCGTATTTGCGAAAAAAATTTTGAGCGCGTGGGTCGTCGCTGCGTTGCTGAATCTCGGTCGTGGAGAGTAAAAGTGTCATGCAAATGAGGAGACCAGCCCACACGTGACCAGAACAGGGACGAGGGGGAGAAGGAAGGAGGGGACACGGCAAAACCGCAGCCCGGAAAGGGGTGGGGGGGGGGGGGGGGGGGGGGGGCGGGGCGGGGCGGGGCGGGGCGGGCCGAGTGGGGTGGAGCGCGCAACTGCCGTACCGAGTCTGTGGCGAAACGGCGGAGCCCCTCTCTGTCCCTTTCTTGGACCGCTGAAGTGCGAGAAAAACAAAGGGACGGCCGCGCACTGCTCGCAACCGCACTGCTAGCCGCGCACAGCGCGGTCCGGTGACGGCCAACCCTCAAAGCGCGTTACTGACCGTCCGGCGTCTCGATCAGACGGCTCGCCGCAAGTGCAGCTGAGGGCTATGCAAGGCGTGCCGGTGTGTAGAGCGTGACAAAACGTGGTTCGGTTGCTCCTTGCACTCGATTGCCATGCCATGTGAACAACCACCTTCTCGGAGGCTGACCTGCACGCGGCAGCACGCGCCCTCCGCAGGGCTGATGCGAAAACAGTCCTCCGCGTACGAATGCGTGTTAGGAAATACATGGCCGGGCGGAGATAAAACAACGCCTGCGCCAGGGCCAAGGGCACGAGGGGCCTGCCCCAACGCGTGGCCCTTCAGTTGTAGTGCGTTGCTATGGCAGACATCGTCGAAGCCAACCCTACGCTGTGCGTCGCGCTAAAAAGCTTGTTGCGTGCCGTTCCCCTGAGCGGCCCCGGATAAGTGTGCCTAGACAAAGTGCGCGCGGTGATAGAAACCCACGGAGTAGAGTATCTGAACGTAGCGGCCAGGCAAGCCGCGTACCAAGGATTCGAAGACATCGAGGCGGCGTTCCCGCTTCCCCGTCACCGTTGCCGGTCGCGCGGATCTTGCTTGTGCAAGCAGCGACCGAGTGGAAGGAACGATTTGGCCCGCCGGCTGTTGGAGGGCATAGTGGACGGGGCTGCAGAGGTCCACGAGGCTTTGCAGCAGTTCGTCATGTAATATGTAAGTGTAGCACATCTGGGCGCGGTCGTTGGGCATTCCCTCCGAGTGGGTGCGCGGCACGCGCAGCGGTCCAGCAGCCTGCGGGGCCCGGGTGGTGCGGGTGCGGCGGGCAGGGCGGTGAGGCCGAGCGGGGGTGAGGCGAGGCGACGGGGCGAGGACGCGCGTAGCAATATCGCGCCCAGCTGCGTATACCAAAGACTTCCCGGGTGGGGTTCGAACCGTGGACTGTTAGTGCGAGCGAAATGCACCTGTATCCGTGGAGCACGCAGCGGGTAGAGTCTTATAGTGGGAGAGAAACGTGAGCCCTGTCCTCGTCGGATGGGACTCACCCGAGCGGCGAACCTCTCATACTATGGCCAAAACTGGAAAAGAGTTGCGTGTAGTTTTTCATCCAGGCTCGATTTTCCGTAGTGGCCCAGACGCGGGGCAAGGTTCTGGCCATTGTATGAGAAACTACGCGCAACTTTTCCCCAAAGTATGACCAAAGTATGAGAAATAGTAAAGCGCATTTCGAGGTTGGCTGGCGATCAGTGTATGGCAAATTCAGTTGGTTCACGTTTCTCTCCCACTTTAGGACTCTAGCAGCGGGCTGCCAGGGCACGTGGAGGAGCGGCGTGGAACGGGGAAGGGTAGGGCCAGGGATGGCCCGGGTCCGAGACCGAATCGAGTAAACTTTCAACATGTGGGCAACGGCGCACGCGGTGTGCAGTGCGATGCGGGAAAGTTTGCACGAAATAAGAAAACTTGAGCTATACACTTGACAGAGTCGTCTGCACATCGGCCGGCTGGCAACGCCACGTGGCCCCCCGCCGGGCAGGGTGGACATGAGCCCCGTCCCGTTTGAGCCCCGATGACCTGAGCCCCGGCTAGAGCCCCGGTCGAGCCCGACTCGAGCCCCAGCTTGAGCCCCGACTGAGCCCCGACTGCCAGAGCCCCGACCTGAGCCCGAACTGAGCCCCGACCTAAGCCCCATCAGAGCCCCACTTTTTCCCTGTTTTGTGACTTTTCTTGGCGTGGGGCTCAAGTCGGGCTCAAGGCGGGGCTCAAGCCGGGCTCAGGTCTAGGCCAGGGGTAGCCTACTTCTCACTTATATTGTTCACGAATAAGAGGATGAAACTCATGCATTAGTGGCAAATGTCACTCGCTCACTGTTAATTGCACTGATATACTTACTTATTTCATTATTCGGCAGAGAAATCGTCGTTTATCAAGAAGAAGGCAGTCAATTTGTTTGGCTGTGCCTATTCTTCCTCATTATCTACATTTCGTACAGGCTGGCGCCAGAGCCGTATCAAGAAATTCTGACCGAGATCATGCACAGAACACTTTTTGGTAAGAAGCTGTCAACAGTGTTTGTTATAAGAAAAATACATTACATGAAATACCTGACCATATTTTATTTTCCTTACAGATATTATTGAATATATATGGACTAGGTACTTCCATTAAAGATGTAATTGACGTATTGAATATATATGGACTAGGTACTAGGTTCCATTAAAGATGTAATTGATGTTTTGATAACATGAGGCTACTGTTATTGTCAACCCTTCATTTTACACAGAGGTTTACTCTATGCTTTTGTAACGGGGGGGAAGGGCGGGCACTAGCCTGTTTTAAACGGTACAACGCAAATCCTACCGCATCACATGACACCTGTTTGCAGGTGACCTTCCTGTACGGATTGGGTGGCACGAATCCTCGTGAGGCTGTCTACGCGACAATGAAGATCATCTTCACGGACGTGTTCGCTTCGACCAAGAGTATGAAAGGGATTCGACGATCAGGGAAGTCCCCCGCCGGCCACTTGACGCCCCAGCGCTTCGCAGCGCGCCCTCTAATGTCCCCCTGCTCGCAAAGTGAGACTATTTAGTCTGGGCGGACGGCAACGTGGGGCTGTCTGCACTTGACCTAGGCGAGGCACAGGGCAGGGGAGGGGTGTAGGGCGGGGTTGGGGAAATATTTGGTCCAGCCAGGGGGGTGCGCCAGAGCCGCGCGTCGCGCACAGCCCCGCAGTCAGTCTCCAGCGAGTACTTAGTGTGTGTGTGTGTTCCTCCCAGAGCCAAAAAATCCAACCGTAAGTAATACTGACAGTGCGGACTAGTTCGCGTTCATCGTCCGGCCAGGACGGGCTCTGAGGCCACTCCGTATAGTGCAGTGACAGGACAGGGACGAAGGAGGAGGCAAGGCGGAGGGGGCAAGCCAGGCCAGTGCCGCGATGCGAACCGGGGACTTCAACGCGCGCAGCCCACCATAACGGGGACGCCCGAGAACCACGTGGGCCAGCCGAGGCCAGTGCTGAGCAGGGTGAAGCGTGCTCGCCGACGAACGCGGCGCCTGTGCCGAAGTACTGCACTCCCTTGGCTGAAAGTGACAGTGCACCGCGCCTCGAACCCAGGACCACGTAGTTCACCCTAGGTGGCGCAGTGCGGCACAGGGCGGCACGGGGCGGCGCGGGGCGGCACTAGGCGGGGCAGAGCGGGGCAGGGCGGGGCACGATGGCGCAGGGCGAAACAAGGTGGCCCAGCAGCCCGATTCCGAGAGTCGTTTTCGTCGCTCTTTCTCTCTCGCACTCATGGGGCGTCTCGTACAGGTGCGAGAGAGACGGGGCGACGAAAACGACTCTCGGAATCAGGCTGCTGGGCGAGGCAGGGCGGCGCGGGGCGGAGCGTGTCCGCGCGGGGCTTGCAGTGCCGGGCTTCGAACCCTGGACCGCGCCGAGCGGGGACGGCCGCACTGTGCGTGGGGCGTGGCCGTGCGGGGCTTGCAGTGCCGGGCTTCGAACCCAGGACCGCGCCGAGCGGGGACGGCCGCACTGTGCGTGGGGCGTGGCCGTGCGGGGCTTGCAGTGCCGGGCTTCGAACCCAGGACCGCGCCGAGCGGGGACGGCCGCACTGTGCGTGGGGCGTGGCCGTGCGGGGCTTGCAGTGCCGGGCTTCGAACCCAGGACCGCGCCGAGCGGGGACGGCCGCACTGTGCGTGGGGCGTGGCCGTGCGGGTAACCCTCCGAGACATCGAATCGGCGTTCCCGCCACCCCGCCGCCGTTGCCGGTCCCGGAGGTCGTGCTTGTGCAAGCAGCAGCCGAGTGGCAGGAACGACCTGGCCCGAAGGCTCCTGGAGGCCATTGTGGACGGCGCTGCGGAGGTCCACGAGGCATTGCAACAGTTACACATGTAACAAGTCAGTGTTGCACATCAGCGCGCAGTCGCTGGGCATTCCCTTCGGGTGGGCGCGACGCGCCTGCACCCGCGAAGAACGCAGCGGCCCTGCGGGACCCAAGCCGTGCGGGTGCGGCGGGCAGGGCGGTGAGGGTGAGGCTGAGCGGGGTTTGGGCGAGGCGACAGGGAAGGGAGGCAGAGTGGGGAATGCGTTGCAGTGGCGCGTGCAGCCACCAGAGCCAAGCTGCGAACCACGGACTGTTGGTGCAAGCGAAATGCACCCGTGGGACACAGCGGGCGGTCAGGATACGTAGCAGAGCGGTAGGGACTGGGGAAGGGTAAAGCGAGGGAAGGCCCGGGTCTAATACCGAACCGAATAAGCTTTCTTGGTGTGGGCAAAGGCGCACACGGTGCGCAGTATGACGCAGAAAATCATGCACGAAATGTAAATATAGATTGAGCTATAAATTTGACAGAGTCGTCTGCGCATCGGCCGGCTTGCAGCGCCAAGTGGCCCACCCGAGCCACACGGCCCTACGCCAGCCACTTGACGCCGCAGCGCTTCGCAGCGCGCCCTATTCTCCCCCCGCACCCCCGCACGCCCGCACCCCCGCACGCCAAGTGAGAATGTTTGGTCTGAACGGACGGAACGGACCAGGGAGAGGGGGGAGGCGTGATCGCGGACGACCGACACGCCTGTGGCGAAGTCTTGCCCTCCCTTGGCTGAGAGTGACGGTGTACCGCGCCTAGAACCCAGGACCCCGTGATTTACCCTATGGGTGGCGCAGGGCGGCGCAAGGCGACTACGGACAGGCTTCGAACCAACAACCGTGTGGTGCGGGCAGGGCGATTCGACGTGCTAAACGCGGTTATCCGAATTGTGCAATGACGGGCTTCCAACAAACGACCGGGTGAAGCGTGCTCAGCGTGGCCTGCAGTAACGGGCTTCGTGCTGCGCGCCGTAGAGAATGCCATCACCGGGACGCTGCCACGACGAGGTCTGTAATTTTGGCATTCCCTCTCGCGGGGCACCAGTGGGCATTCCCTGCCGCAATCAGTAGAGGAGGAGAGGGGGGGGGAAGCATATCTGTAGCCTGCAGGAGGGCAGCAAGGAGCAAAAAATGAGGGAGTGGGCACAACAGCTGGGCTGAGACTGAGAGTGCACCGTGCTTCGAACCCAAGACCCCGTAGTTTTCACTCGGTCGTGGGTGGCATAGCGGCAGAGCAGGGCGCAGGTTGTCAGGGCGGTGGTTCGGAACCGGCGCGGGGGCGACGCGGAGGCTGCGCGGGGGCGTCGTGGGGGCGGCGCGGGGGCGGCGTGGGGGCGGCGTGGGGGCGGCGCGGGGCGATGCCGATCCGGCCGGGGCGACGCCCCCAACCCCAGCATGTCCACCCCCACCCCCACCCCGCGGCGCAGTCGCAGTTTGACAACGCCGCGCACTGCCGCCGCCTGCCGTGGTGCCAGCCGCGACGCGTGGGCGAGTGGAGCGAGGGAGGGGGTGGGAGGAGGCACCCGCGCCTGCCGCCTGCTGAAAAGTGCATGCGTGGAGAATCGCCGAATCCTGCGTCCGTTTGTCTGCCGACAGCGGACCGGCCCCAACGGTTCGGGCACGGGGTATCGCCGAGCCAGGCCCGAAGGGTGGGGCAGCACGGCTCGCAGGCAACTTCTGGAGACAATCATTGATGACCCCCACTGCAACATTGTTTGTATTTCTGTTACAGATGAGCCTTTTCAATGCATTCAATGCAGTCGCAGCGACGGCTGTCGTGCGGCGGCAGTACCGCCGCGTAACGGAGCTGCCGTCCCTGAAGTTGTACGTGGTTGCTTCCATGGAAGCCACTGTGACCGCGACGGGGCGAGCAACAAAGCTGTGCCTTGATGGCGACGATGGCGCCTTAATCTTCACTTACGTCAACATGGAGTTGCCTGCGGAGGCGTGCCAGGAGGCGGCACGTCTCTACAGTGACCGACAGCCCGCTTACTTTTTCACGGCGTCCGGAAACGGACGCCGTGTAAACGGACTTGTTCCCTTCGGTAAGTTATCATCAGTACCTCTCTACTCTAGTATATAACGCCATATGAGTAACTCATGTTTAAGCGTCATTGTCTAATCCTGTCACATTCTTCTCGCAGGCACCACTGTGGCAGAATATTTCAGAAACAATCAGCTGGTGGACAGGTCAATACTGCCAGACAACCTAACTGACGCGGTGGTAGCGACCGGTAAGCATTTCAACATACATGCTGTATCGACCCTACTAGACTAAATCTAATTACCTACAAAATTAAGAACAACCAGATGTGATTGTTTCAGGGTTGCTGCCAGCCGTTTGATGTATATTTTCATTTTTTTTGCACATTTTTAAATCTACATATGTATTGCTATTTCTATACAATAGCACAATTTAAGTTACAACATGTCAATCTGAACTTAATAATTAATAAAACCTATATTTTTGTATTTCCTGTGTGTTACATGTGTCTTCTTTGATTCCATAAACCTTTTTTTAGTTTACATAACATTGCTTTTAATGCCCATTATGATTTATTGTTCATTAGCAAACAAAAAATTTTAATCTATGGTCTTTAAATGATGTGGTTAGTCGCAAATGTTGAAAGGATGATGTTTTTCTTAGTGCAGGCTATGCAAACTTATGTGGCAAATACACAGCGAGTGACTCCACTTGATAGGTCAGGTAGTAGAAAATAAGTAATTTTTGCTTTGGGACTTGGTTTCCTGTTGGCTACTGCCGGCCTCAACAATGTTCCCTTAAGTTCATACTCCCGATAACTTTTTTTAAACGTGTAATAATTGAAACTTAATACGAAATAATTACAGAACCATTATGAACACTATCATCTGCTTTCACGTTAGCGTTAGCGTTAACGTTTTTTACTGTACTGAAGAATGGGAGCCGTATCAACGGCCTCATACCATTCGGTGGGTTCAAGGTCATGTACACATTTTAATTTGTTTCTGTACGCTGTTCCCTAGGACTAAAAATAATATTTCCATTTGTAGGAGTTGACGTGGCGCAATGCTACAATGAGAAAAGGCCGGTTTACGCGGCCATCATCCCAGAAGACCTGAGGGAGGCGATGACAGCTGCGGGTAAGTAGTCGCCTACTTGCCTTCCTACAACTGGATCGTTCTCAAAATTGTACAAAATTGTCTTTTCTAATAACATTTGCCCTCTCAATTTGTTGCAGGCATGCTGTAGTTGATACGTATTTTGTTGTTTTTTTCCCTTTTTTCTTTGATTGATCTCAATTCCATGACTTAAAATATTGCATTGTTTCATGCTTTTTCCATTGGATAGTATATTTTGTATTTTTGTTTTCTTTTCTATCCATGAGTTTATATATAACAATGTATTATGGTGTATCCATTAGATACTATATTTTGCATTTTTTAATTTTTTTTCCATCCATGACTTAAAATATTGCTATTCGTTATGGTGTTTCCATTATATGCAAAACATAACTAATCAGCCGAGGTGATTGCGATCACCTCGCGATCACGACAAAGAAACGCTCGTCCGGCCAAACGCGCTGCAACTTGTGCCGAAAACGCGGGCACTCCACGATCAGGTGCGTCGGCTGGAACGGCATGGACGGCATAGACCTGGACATGCTCGGCGAAGTCGACGAGCAGCCGCCCGCAACACGACCCGCCGACGCGGAACAACTGCAAGACGACGCGCTGCTGGCCCAGATAAACAAACTCCTAGCAGACGACGGCGACGAGTGTTTACAACTCGACACCTCGCCGCTCATCTAAGCGCCCCCAGCGGCCATCGCGGAAACGAGTCACGGCCTGCTGGATTTCGCACCCGGCAGCCAATCACAGCCCGCGTTACATCTAGCTGAACACGCCTCCACTTCCGCCCTCACCGGCCGCCCACGAGGAGACGCCATTGTTCCGAGAGCCACTGTCAGAGAAACATCACAACTTCAACATGAACCAACGGCGAGTGCGAAAATCCGACCAAAAAGCAACCCTTCTGGCCAACAACAAGGACCGTCGACCCGGCAGTAGTCCGCTTCACCCCAGAGGCCGACAACTCACCGACTAACCGCACCACGGCGCTAGAAGGTCTGTCCGCAGCACTCCTAAGACTCTCCACAACGCATGAGGAGGAGCAGGTCTCGGCCGAAAGCCTGCTGCATGACTTCCTGGGCGCGGTACCGAGGCCCGCGCGGCACGGGCAAGACGCCAGAATCGCCGAAGGGGACCTGCTGGGAGTCGAGGACCTGGCCCCCTGCACAGCCTTCGACGACCAGATCGCCATTGCCATGGCCAACACCCCGGACGACTCCAGAGAAGAGGACGACGGCTGGACGTCCGACGAAAATGACGCCCCGGGCGCCATGGAACCAGCACTGCCAAACATCGCTGACTCCAACGAGCAGGACACCTTGGGCGCCGTGCACTGTCAGCCTCCGGTTGGGCTTTTCGTAAAGTGAGCTAAACCCGCCGTCGGTTTAGCGTATTTTCGTTTTAAACGTATGCTGGAGTATACCTTCGGCCCCAAACCTTTGGGTCCACTGGGCGGCTCTGGACCCTAAGGTATGGCTGGTGGCTTCCCCCACCACTTTTTCCCCCCTCCACTCTCTATACGTATCTGAATGGGACTGGCTCTCAGCTGCTATATTTTGTACAAGGAAATACACTACAGCAAGCTTGTGGTTTTTACTGTGACCTTGCAAGGGGTTGGTAACAGTGATCTCATCAGTGTACAGTACAATACGAAGGTGCAGATGACCCCTGTTTTGGACTCCACTTTCACGATATAAACTTCCAGATGTATAATCATCATAGGTCCCGTCACCCCGGTGGACTGATGGCCCAGCTCTTATCTCAGCTACAACGTCGTCGTGTCTGAGGTAAGCCGCAAGAGTCTTCGGAATGCTGACGTAATGGTACACATCCTTGGGCTCTTCCTGTTCATTTCTTGCTTCTTGCTCCATGTCAGGCTCTGGATCACTTTCATCTTGCTCCAAATGAGCAGATGCATCGGATTCATTGCCGTCATCCACTTCATCACAATTTTCACCCCCTCCTTTGTCTCTCCTGTCTGCCTCGTCCATCACAGCTTCTACATCATCCCCATCTAGTTCCACTGCCTCCAGAGGGTTTGCACCAAGTGCAATTCCCTGTGCTTCAAGTTCCCCTTGTTCCACTCGAAGATCAACCTCGATTGGCTTTACGTACCCTAATTTCATTAACTGTTCAGCCTCCTTGTGAGTTGAAGTCCTGCACATCTCCTCTATCTCTCTACACTGCAGCATAGCTTGGAAGGTGCTGTCTTCCACGTGCAAAGCAGAGGCATAACGAGAGAGTGAAGAGGCCGTGCCACATCCTAACAACCTAAATATACTCATATAGTCCTCATGAATCCTTCTGGCCACGGAAGTTGGAATGCGATGCTTAAACTGCAACCTAAGGAACACTGAGAGAAGTTGGGACCTCAACGTACTCATCGTAGTACTGAACTGCTGAACTGCCAGTTGCAAATCAGGAATTGGTGGATTTTCTTCCTCCATTTCAACAAAGTCGCCATTTTCATTATTATGAGCTTCATCAATGCGTTGTTCCTGAGGTGTTTCATGAACATTAGGCCCGCAAAGATTTGGATGCGCATGCAAAAAATGTGATCTCACACTGTGTATGCTGAAGAGGCACACACTACACCCTTCCACGGAACAAGTAAATCTGAAATTATTCACATGGGCATGCGCTCTCCTTAAATGGTAACAAAAATCATTCAAGTCATCACCAACAAAAAGGCAGTTTGGGACTGTACATGGCATCCCCTGGCCATTTTCATTATTATGAACTTCTTCAAAACGTTGTTCCTGACGTGCTTCATGAACATTAGGCACGCAAAGATTTGGATCTGCACGCGAAAAGTGTGATCTCACACTGAGTATGCTTGTGAGGCACACAGCACACCCTTCCACAGAACAAGTGAATTTGTAATTTTTCAAATGGGCATGCACTCTCTTTAAATGATAAAAGAAATCATTCAAGTCACCAACAAAAGGGCAGTTCGGGACTGTGCATAGCACCTCCATACTCTAAGAAATAACTCACAGGAGGCCCCTCTCGGTTGTTCAATTCCATATACTGCATTGTTTGTCAGAAGTTGGTCTGCAGTCCGCAGTTGGCCAGCAGTTCAAGTAGACCAGTCCTGAAACAGCCCACATGTAACGTGCACTACAAAACAACAAGGCTTGCAGCCCTGTGAAATGCATAAGAAATACCAGATACATTGCCAATTAATGGCCTATTAACCTTCAATTCTCTATGCAATCCTAAACGTATGCCACTTGTAGGACTCTGTTTGCGGTCAAAACTTAGCTCCCTCGCCACCGGCTTGCGCTTCTTCACGCGCTTTGACGAAGAAACTTGAGATTTGGCGTCAAGTAGCAGCTCAAAGGGCGCCAGAAGTCGGTCTGCAGTCAAAAGTCGGCCAGCAGTTTAAGAAGTCCAGTCGTGAAAATGTAAGGTGAACTGCAATGCAGCACGGCTTGCGGCGTAATGGCGGAACGTTTGGAAGGCCTTCGCGGACGTATGGCTGTTGGCTGGTGGTAACTTCACAGCTCGGCCAGGACGCACGGACGAATCATGACATATCGCAAGATACTTGCTAAAATGCTTTCGGTTGCACATAAAATGCATCAGAAAAAGTAAACAACAATTTGGAAATTTTCAAAACAGTTATAAACGGTACACAACACAGGAAAACTCGTTTATCACCTAGCGACAGTGGCGCCCCATGCGGCAATCGCAGTAAGTTGCCATACCCAAACGTATGCCACTTGTACGAATCTTGCTCGTCCTTCTGCACCCTCTCGATTTTGTAGTTGTTTCGCCAAGAAACTGAGAATTTACCATGGCCTATCCTGTAGTTAATGCATTCCCCGACGATGACTTCAACCAGCTCCGCGAGAAGTGGAGAACAGAGGCAGGGGACCCTAACTTTAGATTGTTCAAATGCGGCAAATGCAAACGCATAGACGAGGACTTGGTCTTGCTTGTGAGTGGACACCACATACACTACTCCCATGAAGTGGAATGAAACAAGACGATGTTCACCTTGTGAATAACGACTGCATAAGTGCCCTCTCAGTGTGGTTTCATAACAAGGTTTATTGTTGCAGGGCATAAACAGCCAGCTGGAGGGGCAGCACCTGGGGCTTCTGTGCACAGACGTAACGTGCTGGATTAAGAGCTCGCCCAACCAGAAATCCAGGTCTCACTACATCCTGAAGCTTGTGAAGGCTTACCCAAATAGGAGGCCAGTGCCGTCACCCGACAACTGTAAGCAGTCCAACTTTATCAAGAACATGTTCAATGTAAGTACTTGTTGTGGTCATGTTAACTGCGCAACACTTCGTATTGTTCCTACTAATGCTAGAAATGAATCCTCATTGCAAAACTGGGTCCACATTGCACCAATGTGACATCTAAGGAGGCTTCTACAAAGTGCAGTCTTAGTTGTAAATGCCGCGCTTCTGTTTAATCCTGGGTTTCCGGGGTCTACGGACCAGTGGTCCTAAGAATGCTGTTAGGCCTTATATTAACCAGTTTATCTCTTGTAAAAAAAAAAAAAAAACTGGTTCCACATTGCACTAATATAATATGTAACAAGTATGAATGACAGTGCAGTCTCAGTTTCTGATGCCACACCTAAGTGTATTCTTGGGTTTCCTACAGGGGGCCCTTGGCCACTCATTGCCATATGACTGATTAATTACCTACCATTTTTTTGTGCTTTACAGGGATTGGTGTGGGGTGTTGTTGTCGAAAACAGCGCCCAAACAATGCAACCAGGCAGAGAGTGGGAGATTCTACCAGAGGCGCCAGAAAACTTTGTTAGATTTTTTCATAAGCGAACACCCACTTTGACAGGGTGGGTGTATTTGGCGCCGGTTGAAGAAATTGAAATGTTTCACGTTACGATGAAAACTATTTATTGTCATGTCTGCCAGGTACCAGCTTAGTTATGAGAATGTTGCCTTTGTAAAATATTTAATAGTTTAAGAGCCTCATGGCTGTTTCCTTGGTTACTTGTTTTGTATAGCTACTAGTTTTGGGTTCTTGAATTGTACAAATTAATACATTTTCAAATTGTTATTGTGTATTTTTATATGGCATGGTTCATCTTTAATGATATCCAACCAACAACAATGACAGGATTCATCTACTCTGTTCAAACAGTGCCAACAGAGGGCGCAATAGTTCGACAATAACAGGAATGCAGCTCTTCCCTTAAAGCTTGCGCCGCGTTGTTAGGCTCAGATTGCCAGTGTCTGTGAAGTGAGGCCTGTGCCCAAACAAAGATTCTTGCTCCGGCAATAAGAGCAATGACTGCGTTCCATCAGGGAACTGAAGTGCTGACGTCACGCAGAACACCGCAGCCACTTTTAGGTGCCTTCCTACCGTGAAACGGGGTAATTTCGGGCACCCGGGGTAATTTCGGGCATCTCTGCCCGAAAGCATTGCGATGATGCTGCCGTCTAGCGGCGACCTCGGAGGCTTGTCCCGTTGCGCGCATCGCATTCGCCACACTTAAAACCGTCGGATCGTTCCTCTTGAGACCAAACAGATCCAATCTTTTCGAGATACAGTGATTTTCGTATTTTACACTTTTTACCTAAATTCAGTGTATGCGTGAAAACTTCAACTGGCAAGCCAAACCTGTTCACAAACGGTGCATAAGGTATTTTTTTTTCGATTTGGACATGTTTTGAGCATGCTGTGTCAAATTTTCAATCACCTGCGGCAAATAGTATGGTAAATAGAGGCTCAAAACTAAAAAATTGTTACTTTTAGGGGTAATTTCGGGCACTGAAATGGCATGCAAGGGCAAGCAGGGTTGTTCTGAACATTTTAAATTTCGCAGCGCTGGAGTGGTGGAAGCTTCTTCCAGCTCTTCAGAGCTCTTCTGAAAGATTCAGATAATCCATTAACACAGATAATACTCAACTGCCGCAGCAGTCGCTTTGTGGAACTTTGACTATTATAAAAATGGGCCAAGGCTACATCTGTACTTCTTACGTGTAGTATGTACACATCCTATCTTAGTGTCAATTATTGGTTCGTGACTAAAATTTTATCATGTTTACCGGGACTTTGACTTTGAGAACGGCCGCATGGCTTGCCGGGTTGCTACGGAATGCAGAGTTTTCCAGAAAGCCCCTGTATCTTCCCAATTGTGCATAGCATAAGACTTGCCTCCCATGTACGTCAGTTTCAAGAGGAAGATCCACGACTCATCTTCGCGTGATATAGTGTGGCTTGAGTTGTACCATTATCAAAAACAAAAAAGGATAAAGGTTCAAGGTTAGACGTTCAACAAGAAGCGTCCTGAATAGCTCCACCCCACTCTCCCAAACATCAAACTATTTGTTCCAATCATGACTCCAAATTATGTATAAATGACCACCCCTACCATCCCTCCACATCTACATCCTTAAGAATTTCACATTTTATCACATAAGCTCAAAAGAAAGAGACAATTATTGATTTTGAGACCAAAATCAGAACGACAAGTCGTTTTTTCCTGGGGTGCCCGAAATTACCCCAAAACACGGGGTAATTTCGGGCACTGCTTTGGGCCCTTCACTGTAAAAACGGTAAAGCGTAAATATCTGGAATTGGCGTCAAATTGAAGCTAACGGTGGGTAGATGATAAATTTTAACCCTTAGGTCCATGGCAACACCACGACCTTCACAATTTTAAAAATACCTCTCAAAAGTGCCCGAAATTACCCCGTTTCACGGTACTTGTCCCAGATGGGAGAGAGGACCACAATGGTGAGACGAGGCGATAATGTGTAACAATGTGTCTCGTCGTCAATGCGCAGCGCATTAAAATTTATGTTTCTTGTTGCAGTATTAAGAGACTTGGTTGTAGCTGCCTTGCCATCGTTTGCAGGCAGGGACTACATCAATTCATGGTACATTGTTGGAAGACATCCACCTGGGAAGGCTCCCGTAGTGAGGATCGATTCAGAAAGCCTGGCGTGGTGTGATTACAGGGAGGCAAAGTACACAATCTGTGCCGATTCAGTGAGCATCACCCCACCCCAGGAGGGTGATTTCACCTTCACGGATGCTGTGGCCACCATCATCATCATCATCAACGCTGATAGGCCTCTACAGACCTTTAGTGGTTCGAGTCAGCAGGACAGTCCGACCTCGCGTTACCTGTCCGCCACCTCAGATGCGGTAGGGTTTAGCCTAGTCGACGTGTCCCCTGCCCTACTGGGGAGTATGGGATCCACTTGCGCAGGGTACTGGTACCTCGCCCAAGCTTCACGCATCTCTTAGAAGATGTTGCCGAGGTGATGCGCTTCCAAGGAAACGAGCTGTAAAGGTTAAATGGCCTGCAAGAGGAGACGACAGTATGCGACTGCCAACCGGGAAGGGGGGGGGGGGGAGACCTACTGGCAACGAGGGCACTGTCTTGCGGAGGGCTAGCCGTCGCTCTGCGTCCTGCCGCCTCGCTTGCCGATCCAGCTTGCGTTGCTTCGCCGCGGAGCGCCGCGCCTCGTGCGGGTCGGTTGTTGTAGAATGGCGGTGGTGGTGGCGGCCCGGCCCAGGCGTCCCGGTCCAGTGCAGCGTCCTTCCAGTCGGCGATGTAGAGGGTCGCGATGTCAGCCACGACCGCCTTCCTGCGGCGCTCCTTGGGGCGTTCGCGCGGCCTGTTCCCCGGGTGCGGCGCTCGCTGGACTGCCCGGGTGGCCAGCGGTGCAGAGCTGCGTTCGACGTGTCCGGCGCACTGGACGCGGCGGAAGCGGTGGTAGTCGAAGGGTGTGGCCTCGGTGCCCCAGCACCCTAGGGCCCGCCGGGCCTCATGGCCACCATGACACGGTCAGCAGACTAGTAGGCGACGGCAAGCCGCGTAGATCAGGTGTTTTTACGACGCCCCGCTGTCGAGGTGACAGCCCGTAGCCAAAACCCAGGCTGACTCAAGTTACCGATGCGTGTTGCGAGCCGCCCCACGGGCGTTAATGGGGCGGGACCTAACGCAGAGCAGCGCAGCGCGCAGCCCCGCTCCACGGGGAGGGCAAGAGAGCCCCAGACTCACCACTTGGCCGGGCTCTTCCGCGAACCAGCCGCGTGCTCGACGACGTTGCTGTGCCAAGGGGACCCTGTAGAGGGCATGTCAGCGCGGCCGGAGGCCGGCGGGGCGATAGCGTGCGACCCAGCATTACTCGAGGGAGGAAGCAAGACGGCCAAGCCGGCGGGTAGAACAGAGAGGCGGCGACCGCAGCAGCGTCGCAGCATCCTGGGCCGCTAAGGGGTTGTGCTCGGTGACCAGCGGTGCGCTTAGGTGCGCCAGTGAGGCGCCGTGCATGGTGGGTGGAGACGCGCACCGGGGGGTGGGGGGGAGTGTGGGCGCCCCCTGCCCCCACCCTCCCCCCGAGGCGGCGAGGCCTGCTGCCTGGAGCAGGTGGTCCAGTTCCACGAACCGGCACCATCCCACGTGCTGCGACTGGAGGGTTTAGCGACGACAACACTACGAGTGCAGAGAGTGGAGAGCACCTCGGCCGGAACATGTGGTGGAGGGTCGCTGACAGATCTCCGAGGCCTGCGGGGAGTCGGCGAGGGGCGGCGCTGCGTCCGGCGCGGCGGCCCGCACGGCCGACCGGCCGGGGTGACCTGCACGCCGCGTTGACTCGTCGCTCCGCGATGCCTGCAACCGGGGAACCAGCGTCCGCGACCGTCACCCCCGATGTGCGTTGACCTCGGTGACTACGGCGGCGTAGACTCAAAGGCGCGGACAGGGTGAGGTTTGGAGGCTGTAAAATCACCGACCATAACGATACCTCTAAAGGGGGCGGGCGGCGATTAGGGAAACCGGCTGCAAAACAGAGGAGGGGGGAGGGGGCCCCGCGCGGGGGAGGCGGGCTGGAGGTATATCCTCTTAAGGGCGACCAGCACGGACAGCACAGCCAGCACCGACCACTGGTCGGTCGGTCGGTCGGTGGAGCGACGGGGCGGTGACGTCACCGCCACCCGTGACTGCGAATAAGTGTCAGACACTGCGAATAGGCTAACAGTCCCGCCCTTTATTAGCGGCCGGCAAAGCGGCATAAGAGCGCGGGCGGATTATGACTGACAGGCTGACTGTAGTGAAGTATTTGGGAATAATTTATGGATTAATATCTGATAGTAAATCATGGAGCTGGTATTTTTCGTTTATAACGAAAGTAATGGTGACGTTTATCAGCTGTCATTTGAAAATGAAACAGCACGCGACATGTGTCTGTCGGGTACGTAACCTTCCATTCACGTGGATTTTCAGTGGTAGATGCATGGTAGATTACAAGTATCCTTCAATTCAAAAAAGGAAATACGTTTCAGGTCCAGGCTTGCTCGAAGTTGTTGTCAAGATGCAACTTGAATGTGGCTCTTTAGAGCCAGTTTTCAATAGTGAGGTTGGTTGTTTTTTGTGGTCATTTATACGGATGTTTCACCTATTGCCGCATTGGTTTATTTGTCCTATGATATCATCCAAGTCAAATTGGAGGGCATGCTGCAGGTAAACATTCCTGTGAGTCTGGACACTGATTTTCCTGACCGTCTGGACAGTGATTCGTCACCGTGTCCCAAACGTACCTGCAAGCAGGTGACTCCCAAATGTTTTCGAACATCGGAAACAATAAACAGCCCCACACCTGTGAAAAAGTCACTTTTATTTGGTGGACATAATGATGGAGGTAATTAAGGGAGCACTGATTTCATTCATAAGAATTCCTTAGATTTGCCTAAGTTTATCCTGCCTTCAACTTAGTATTTTAATATTAGTCTTAATCTCTTTGACAGATTTATCAGATTTGGCTACCAATCTGGAACAATGTAGCCCATTCAAGGCTGGGAAGGTACGCCCTGCAATGTCAAGTCGAGTACTGGTTGAGAACCTCCCTTCTCCCTTCTTTGAGGTAATCGTTCACATCTTAAGAAGTGCCTTTTCAAGTTGCAATCACTGGATTTTGTGGGATGACTTTGATCGATATCTGTGCAGGACTTCTTCAAATATTTTGTTGATCAGGAAATCCGCCTTTGGCATCCTGAAAGTGAAATTACTATGAAGACCTTGGAGTACAACAGTGAGAAGAACTCAGCTGTAATCCACTATTCCACCCCTGCTGATGCAGAGGCTGTCTCCCTTCTGCAGTTACACCTGGATGGCATGCCAGAAGACGAGATGCTTGTACTGACTCACCTAGAAGAAGGGGAATTAGAAGCACAGAAACCTGTGGAACCACAAATGGAGGTGGAGGTCCTCACCAATGAGGTTACTGTCTCTGGAACAGCATTCCCATTTTATGCGGTAAGGTCTTTTTATGATCAATTGAAGGATCATTCTCTCAAGTTCTCATTGTCTCACTAATAATTCCCACTTGCATTTAGGAGGTCTTTACACACATGTTCAAGATGCACTTGCAGAATAATGGCATCAATCCAGGGGACTTTGTAAAAATCAGCGATGAGGATCCGAATACCTCCTCCATTGTTGTTGAGGTACACATTTACCTTGTTTCTTGATTATCTTTTCCTGTTTTTTTTTTTTTGTCTTTCCCTTGTGAGGAGCTAGCAAAAATTTATTTCAATGCACTATTTGCAGTTTGTATCATCAGACATTGCTACAAAAGTGTGCAATATAGGAAAACAATTCAAATTCAGAGGAACAATTCATAAGTTTACTCAGAAGATAATCAAGTTAAATACCTGTGAGTCCTATTAGTAACCTTAATTTTTTACTTAGTTTACTTAATTTTTTCTACATTAAATAATCATTGTTGCATTGATTGTGCGATCTCCTAATTTCTGATTTTCAGCAGTTGAAGGACCCTCTGGCTCTGCCATTCAGAGTGAGATCCCGCATGATGGCCCCATTGCCTACAGGACAGACTGGCCTAATTATGAGAGTGCACAATTGATGGTACTGGTTAATAAGCACAGAACCATTATGAATAATCATCGACATAAGGATTACTCCAAGACATGGGGCATCATTCAGGCGGAGATGGCTGAGAAGAATCTCTTCTACAAGGAAGATGTCCTCAGGAAACGCTTAAAGGGAATTAATAAATATTACCCGGGTTCTGCTGAAAATTGGCCTCTCCGAAGCCTGGTGGAGGAGTACCGGGGAATTATTCCTCTTGGAACCGCCAAAATACCTATAGAATGTCAGAAACCTGCAGCTACCTCCTTGAACTCAAAGAAGAGTCACGGCAAAAAGAAACACTTCGGAATTGTTGTCATGGACAACATCAATTCCAGTGGTAAGGCAGCAGCTGTTCATGTATAAACCGTTCAATCTTTTCACAGTTGTTGTTACAGTTTTTGTGTCTTTTTCAGATAACTACGATGGCTGGGATGTGAAATCAGATCTAAAGCTGATAGAGGAGTACAAAACAAGAAAGCCGCGATTCGATGATGCTCAAACCAAAGCTTCCACCCTGTATGGGGAAATTGAAGGTGTTATGAAAACCGCAGGGTATTCGCAGTTAAATGCTGAGAGGTGCTGCAGCCGCATGGCAGACTTGGCTGAGAAGTTCAGAGAAAAGTATGACCAAGTGCGGTTCCAATCCGGTGTGGGGAAAGATCCCACTGAATGGGCATATTATGACGAATTTGCAAAGATGTATGAAGGTTCGGCGGTCCTAGAACCCCAGAGACTGGTCAATATGGGATCTTCTTACAGTGTTACAACCCGAACAGCTCCTAGCAGTGAGCGACATGGAAGGAAAGACCAACCTAACAAGAAAGTATCGCCTGTATCACAAAAAGAGAGAAGGCTCCTTGTTGGTGAGGGCCTCTTACAGCAATTCACAAGAATGAATGATCTCCTTGCTGAGAAAAACACTTGATTTGTGCTTGAGCTAGTTCAACTTTTAAGGTGCTAGTATGATAGGATTGTTCATTCTAGGATAAAATTAGAACGAACAATACAAGAGAAGCGTTGCGTTATAATTAGAAATCCTCTCATGAACAACTGTGTGTTCAATCAGCTGTTCATAAGTTTACTTTACCTCTGATCTCAATAATGTGATTTGAAGCTAAGTTTGTTGATTTGTTCTGAAGTAAGATAAGATTGGAACTGACCCAAATAGTCATTGGAACTTGAGTATATATTTTATATATTTATTTTATTTTTGACTTGATGTGATACTAAACTAATGAATGACAGAATTGTATTTTGACAGTACAAATATCAGTTTGAGTTTACATTTGGCTACAAACCTAATTATCCTAATTGACCAAACACCTCTCAACAGTAATACCTTCTCCTAACTACTTTCAAGAAGTATTTCACGACAGGTTCTACTTAAAACAACAACAACAAGGTTTATAACAATGAAGTTCATTAATGAGATAAAATCACAAAATATTCAGACCTCTACTGTGGTTTCAAAACAAAGCAGGTACTGGTTTGGGATTTGGGATTCAAGCAACCATACATAATTATCCATACAAAAATATACTGTTCAAGTATTACAAAAAAATTGGTACTTACAAATAAATTAGTACTGTACATAATAAATTGTCAACCACTTTGTTGAATGAATGTAAAAGTAGGTCCATTAGGGAAGTAAAAAAGATTCCCCTACAATTGCAAAACATTATTACATGCCATTCCCCATTCTGGTCAGAAGCAGAACATTGCACACCCTCCCCCCCGTTCAAAAATTCAGTCTGCATGCAGCTTCTCATACCCACAATTGATTACACAAATTCCACCTCTTTGCCTCTCCTACAATTTGGGCATCCCTTAAGAGTGCGGCTGCTTCCCCATGCACAACATGTGGGTCATCATCATCATTTTGAGGCCTTCCTTGATCTTGTTGTCCAGCACCTTGCACGACGGGGAATGGGTCATCTTCATCTTCATCTTCATTAAAAACCTTAACATAAATAAGAAACAAAAAAAAAGTTTTACACAATTCTGAATGTGAGGTACCTTGCACATGCAGTCACTCACATTCTGCAGCTCTTCGCCATGTAATAGGCGGAAATTGTGTAAAACAAATGTGGCAGCAATATGCTCTGAGCAATATTCCATGTCTCGAACATGGAGATGTTGATCACGTCTCCATAGCATAGAAATATGACCGAATAAATGCTCTACTTTGACACGAATTCTTGACAAAGTTCTGTTATAATTCCTTTGCATTTCAGTGAGATGTCCATCGTTGCGGAAAGGAGTGATAACCTAAACATAACAAAAATCAGTAGTTCAACAAGTTACAGTGATATTTTAACAGGCAGGCAAAATGTAGAAAAGACATACTCTTGTCTGGAGAGGGTATGCAGAGTCTGCAACAAGATGCTCATCAAGAGAAAATAGATTCTGATTGTAAAGAATACTACGGCAAAGAGGACTTCGTCTGAAGATCCTAGAGTCATGCAGACTGCCTGCTTCACCAACGTAAATGTCTCTTACTATAAGGTTGTCGTCAAAGACAGCCTGCACTTTCATCGAGTAGCCATGATGATAGTTTCTATGTGCTGCAGCATCCTCTAAAGGCTTCGTGATACTAAAGTGCTTTGCGTCCATGATTCCAACAACGTCTGGAAAGCCTATGCGTCTGAAAATACGGGTCTTCATCCTGTCTCTTTCTGCTTCTGTGAGCCATTTTATGTACCTGGGGCCAAGGCGACATATCCCATTAATTACATACTTGTAGTGCATATGTACTTCACTAGGATGCACTCCAAATCGAAGGGCAACACTTCGATAAGAATCTGGTGTAGCCAGGATCCAAATGACCATCATTAAAATCTCCCCAAAATCAGTCCTTTCTCTCAAAATTGTGCCATCCTCTCTAAGCAACTGCCTCAGTTCGTCGCGTAGAAGCTGAGAATAAAAATTTATGACGTCACAAAATGATATGGTAAATGCTAAGAATATCTGCAACCAAATGTTACATACCATGAAGACAGGTTTAGTGAGACGGAAGTGCAAGCGAAATGCAGCCTCGCCGAACAACATATATTCTTGCCTATCAACAGTAATTTTTTCCCAAATTTCTTCTTCATCTATGGATCACACAAGGAAAAACAGGATACTTAAAGAAAACAGACACTGCTTTAATGGTTATGTACAAATGTCCAGAACCATTAAATTATTTCAACAATATTAACTCACCATTCACTATTTCGTCGTTCACATAAATCATAATAAGGCCAGCAGCGTTGCGTGCGTGGACGAAAATTTCACCCATTCTGATATTAATTAGAAAAATTAATAATAGCGATAGGTTAGCGCTACGATAGGTGACCGAGACACTTATTCGCAGTCACGGGTGGCGGTGACGTCACCGCCCCGTCGCTCCACCGACCGACCGACCGACCGACCGACCGACCAGTGGTCGGTGCTGGCTGTGCTGTCCGTGCTGGTCGCCCTTAAGAGGATATACCTTGGGAGCGACGCGGCCCACAGAGCTCCCGCCCCGCTCGGCGCACACCCTGTACCCGCACACACACGCGTCCCTGACCCGCGCCCATCCCACGCTCAGGAGCGGTCTGCCGTGGCCGGCCGCCCTGTGATGGGATTATCCGAGCCCCGAGCGCGCAGACGGGTTCCGGCCTACCCCGCCGCGGCTGCCGGATGCCCACCGCGACGGCCATCCGTAGTAAGTCCGCCGCCCGGGCGCCAGGTGGTAGGCCTGGGCGATTATTGGCATTCATCGTAATCGGCCGATGAATAAAATAATCGCGATTGGTGTCGATTAGCGGTTCGGTAATCGGTAATCGAAAACGCAAACGATTCATTGAGAAATCTCGATTAATCGACTTTAAATTAATCGGAACTTGCCGATTAATCGAAATGAGCCGATTAATTAGAAATTATAAATAAAGGCTCAAGGCGGCGGAAAAGCGAAACACGACCAACGCCTCGCTCTAGCAAGCTTGCTTTCCTTGCGCCGTCCAGCCCTGCCCTGGACAGCGATCGCGCGATCGATCCTGGATCTGCTTGTTCGAACGAGCGGACGGATGGATCACGATAACCAATTTACTAATAATCGATAAAGCGACGATTAATCGATAATCGGTCATCGTTAAATAATCGTTCATACACACGATTACCGAACCGCTAATCGGAGGTCCGCAAAAATCGTCCGATTATCAAAATAATCGCGATTATTTTCGATTAGTCGATTAATCGCCCAGGCCTACCAGGTGGGTGGCGGTCAGGACGACGCGCAAACCGCACGCAGCCGTGACCTAGCGCAGGGGCCGGAACCACACCGTCCTCGCCTGCCGCTTGCATGACGAGGATGGGTGGGCCAGCGCCGCCGTTCCGGACAGTAGGGCTGCGCAGGTTGCACCAGAGCTGGACGCTAGAAAAAGGAGGGGGGAGGGGCACTGCCCGCTGGCCGGTCCACCCGCTTTTCCCTCCGTAGAGGTCCGCACGGGGGGCCAGCACCGCGGCCCCGTGGCCAAGCACACGGGCGGGAGGCACGCCGTCCTCGCCTGCCGCTTGCATGACGAGGATGGGTGGGCCAGCTCCGTCGTGCCGGTCAGTAGGGCCGTGCGGGCAGCCCTAGACAATAACCACTGAGAAGGGGGGGGGGGAGGGCGCCGTCCGTTGGCCGGCCCGCCCGAGTCTCCCTCCGTGGAGGTCCGCACGGTGGGCCAGCCTCACAGCCCCGTGGCCAAGCACACGGGCCGGAGGCACGCCGTCCTCGCCTGCCGCTTGCATGACGAGGATGGGTGGGCCAGCTCCGCCGTGCCGGTCAGCAGCGCCGAACGCGGATCAGCAAACGGACAGGGAAAAGTGGCCCCGTGGCCCCAAACCTCCCGGCGGGTCCGGGGCTAGGCCCCCCCACGCCGTCCGCGCCGGCTGCTCCCGCGTCGTCCATCCGGGATGTATCCAGTGGCGCCGAGCACTTCACTACACACACGGGTAGTACACACAGGTGGTACGGGGCCTGGTCCGAGCATCGGGCCACGGCCGGACGCGACTCCCGGCACGGCGCGGCCTCGGCCAGCCCTGGATGGGCTGGCGGGGGCCCGACGACGCGAAACCTCTAGCTGCGCGGCTGCCTGCGCCGGGCCGCAGGGCAGGCACAGCACAGTGGCCGATTGGACCCGATTTCGTGCGAAAAAATCAAAAATTGAAAATGGTCGCACTGACATTCTGCTGGCGGCTTTTCATCCTTAGATTGTCAGTTTATAATGTGCCGGGTCCAATATGGTCAAAAACTTGCGCATTCGGGTGCCAGACGGTGCCAAAGTTAGATTTTATGGTATATTTGGTAAAGAAAAACGCCTAAAAAGTACATTTTGTACCCCTTTTTCTACGGATCCTGGGATCGCCGGGTCCATTGTGTCAGCGGTTATCACTTGGTGAAGTCTTACTCTTTAAAGGTCTATGAGCATGGATGGAGTATTCCGGGCCCTTTATGGTAAATATCGCAAAACACCTAAAAAACCGTCGTTTTAAAAACTAAAGTTAGACTTTTGGTTTCGAAGGGGATGGAAGGGGATGGGTCTGTGGGCGGGAAAACCTGCTCAAAAGGGTCCTTTAAGAGGCGCAATGCACCGAAGTTGCGCGTTTTTGCGCGAAATCGAGTATGAGCTTGGTTTCATTTTTCGAACGTTGGTACGAGGTGGCTGCCCTGCGGCGCCGGTAGCAGACGCTTTCCCCGCTTCCGTGCCGGACTGTGGTTTGAATGGGCTCTGCCGGCGGTTCATCAGGACTTTGAAAAATGGATCCTAAGGAGTTCTTTCAAAGAAGAAACCTTGCCAAGCTGGTCAGCAAAACTCCTCATGAAAACAGAACGGATGTTTTGTACGCGGTGATATCAGGTACTAGGGGGGCAGAGCCCATTCAAACCACAGTCCGGCACGGAAGCGGGGAAAGCGTCTGCTACCGGCGCCGCAGGGCAGCCACCTCGTACCAACGTTCGAAAAATGAAACCACAGCTCATACTCGATTTCGCGCAAAAACGCGCAACTTCGGTGCATTGCGCCTCTTAAAGGACCCTTTTGAGCAGGTTTTCCCGCCCACAGACCCATCCCCTTCCATCCCCTTCGAAACCAAAAGTCTAACTTTAGTTTTTAAAACGACGGTTTTTTAGGTGTTTTGCGATATTTACCATAAAGGGCCCGGAATACTCCATCCATGCTCATAGACCTTTAAAGAGTAAGACTTCACCAAGTGATAACCGCTGACACAATGGACCCGGCGATCCCAGGATCCGTAGAAACAGGGGTACAAAATGTACTTTTTAGGCGTTTTTCTTTACCAAATATACCATAAAATCTAACTTTGGCACCGTCTGGCACCCGAATGCGCAAGTTTTTGACCATATCGGACCCGGCACATTATAAACTGACAATCTAAGGATGAAAAGCCGCCAGCAGAATGTCAGTGCGACCATTTTCAATTTTTGATTTTTTCGCACGAAATCGGGTCCAATCGGCCACTGTGCACAGCCGGGTAGGCAGGGTTGTTAAAGTTAATTTCGAAATTATCGGCGATAATCGGGTAACGATAAGTTAATTTTATCGTTAACGTTAACTTGATAACTTTTCCTGAAACGTTATCGTTATCAAGTTATCGTTAACACAGCCCAATTTAACTTATCGATCGTTAAGTTAACTTTTTTTTAGTGACAGTAGATAAAAACGCTCATAATGCATCAATACGTTCGACATTTTTTGAATCCCGCGCCGCCCGGCCGCCCACCCCCACCATCACTCGGAGCGCTCGTCATCTGTTCGTTGTTGACTGTCTGGCTGCATCGCGGAGGCGGCGGAGGCGTGAGTGAGCGAGCATCGCCAGGATGATTTAGCAGTGATTGTGATTGGTTTTATCATTGTGATAATGACTGAAGAAGAATTTATTTTATATAATTTTGAACTGATTTTTCCCGTCCAGGAGTGTAATTACGACACCTAGTCCTTGAAATAAAGCGTTAATTACGAAATTGGCATTTTTTCCCCGGTTTTTTAATGGATCCTTTCAACTACGTTAACTTATCGAATCCGATAAGTTAAACTTATCGTTAACTTGATAAGACTTTCACGGCCGTTATCGTTATCAAGTTAACGATAACGAGGGTCAGAAATTAACTTATCGCTAACTTGATAACGAAAAGAATTAACTTTAACAACCCTGCGGGTAGGTCGGGGGGCTGCAGCTAACGAGACGAAACGCGCAGATGCCTGGCCCGGGCCCTCGAGTCGCACCAGGCGAGGAAACGGCCTAGGGGGCGGGACGACACGTGTGCTCTCCTCCAGTGCCCCAGGCGAACTCCGCTGTGGCCACCGGGCTGTCTTTATTGTACCTATGCAACATGAAGGTGCCGGCGAACGCCTGTGCGTCATGGCGGTTCCTCGCTGAAGATGTTTGTGGGCTACCCGTCAGTGCCAAGACAAGGAATTCAGGGCAACTCGCTTTGTCAAACCATTTCTATAATTAAAATTAAAATTAGCATCATAAGCTTTATTGTAAGTTTGAATGCTCAATTTCAGTAATATCTCATGTTTGTAATTGTACAATTACCAAGATAAGTTTTCGTGCTATTTCTGCATGTCTTCACATATCATTTTGAATGCTAATTAAATTCAATTTTGTACTATATCATGTTCATTACTGTATGCATGCCATACTAATCCCTAGGAATCCTATTCGAATAGTCATGACCCACAAAAGAAATTGAATGACACCCATACCTAAACTTCCACCGCCGAGGAAAGGCGATCATACAGCGATAAATGCCATCCATTCAAAAACGTATAACAAATGGGGTGGGGAAAGGGGGGGTGCACGCAGCCTCAGGCATACCTTTACCCCCTCTCGCCTCCATATCGCCCGACGTGAGCGCTCCTTCTCCTTCGCCCGCCCCCTTCGCACCGCCGCCCGGGCTGGCTGGCACTGCCGATACGTCTGTTTCACTCTCTCCGCCTGCTCCTTCGTCTTTCTCCGTCACGCTACTGTCGGAGCGGTTCGGCCGTGCTGATCGGTCTGTCTCGCTCTCTCCAACTGCTCCGTCGGCTGTCTCCGTCGCGCTACCGCCGAGTCGGCATGGCCCGCTCGCTCCGTCTGTCTCACTCTCTCTGCCTAGTGTGGGCGCACCCTCTCCGGTCTGGTCCTCCATGGTGCATGACCCTGCACTGAGTCCTCTCTCGATTCCAATCGGGCCTGACGGAAAACCTCTCGGGGTTGGATAAAAATGGCGTCGATGCAATGAATCACCAGGGCGCAGATCATCATAAGGCCGAAGAAAGCTATCATTTCATCTCTCATTGGGCTAAGCGCTGCGTTTCCTTCCGCGTCCTCGGTTCCGTTAAGTGCGCCCATTTTTACGAGTTTTTTTTACGAGATTTGTTTTGGCTCTGCGTGCACACGGCCCGGCAGCTCAGCCGCGAATGAGGCCCACTTTTCGTAGAAAATCCAACAAGGCTTCGACGCGGACGCCATTAGTTTTATTGTCGTGCCCGGCACGGCGTTCACGTGCATAAGGAGCCGTTGTTTTCCTTGGGGGCCCTCGTCGGGTAGCCCTTGCCCCGGGTAGCCCTCGGGTCCTGGTGACCAGGGCTTGGCCGTCAGTCTGCCATGAGCTCTTGTTGCTGCACCATGTGCACAAGGACCCGCGCTTCGAGCTCCTCGGGAGGCTCCTCCTCCTCCACCTCCTCCTCTTCGAGCAGCAGCAGCAGCAGCAGCGCAGCCCCAGCAGCAGCGCAGCCCCAGCAGCAGCGCAGCCCCAGCAGCAGCAGCAGCTGCAGCACCAGAAGCACCAGCCGCTCGTCGCGCAGGGATGCGCCCCAGGGGCCCCCCTTCTCCCCTCACTCTCCAGCGACGGTGCCGCCGGCGCCTTTCAGCCCCCACACCCCTCCCTCCGTAAGTTTTCCCGTCACTGTTCTACTCGCGCACGTGATGCCTTTTCGCGTTCATGTCTGGCTATGTGTGTGTGTGTGTGTTCCGCATCGTGTTCATCCGTCGTCCCGCAGTGTGTGTGTGTGTGCGTGTGTGTGCCCCGCGTTGTGACCGTCTTGGACGCTGTACCGTGTGTGTCTGTCAGTGATCCTGTTCACCCCAGAGTCCCCGTGTTCAGTGCTCCGCGTGCAACTGGTGCAGTGTGTGGGTCCTTGTGCCGCCTCACGTGCATGTGTTCATGTGTTCGAATGCAGGTGTCGTTCTCCCGCGCCGTGCGCACATGATGAGTGTTTTCTGTCTCACTCCACGAGTTGGCCGCCCGCGCGCTCGTTTGTGTGTGTGTGTGTGTGTGTGTGTGTGTGTGTGAGAGAGAGAGAGAGAGAGAGAGAGAGAGAGAGAGAGAGAGAGAGAGAGCCTGCCCTTGACTCTTGACCTTGACCGAGTGGGAAGCTGTGCCGCCCCCCCCCCTCCTCCCCTCCCCTTGCCTCGTCACCTGTGCATTGGGTGCTTTCCTGGAAGCCCATTCAGTCGCCCCACGAGTTTTAGTGTGTCGTTGCCCCATTTATGAGGTCTCGATTTTGCGTCGCTGCTTCTGATTCATTCATGTAATTTTATTTTAGCGCCCAATCGAACTGACGCCCGTGCGGAAGGAGCAGCGTGGGGGAATGGCGCCGCGACGCCTGGTGGCACCTGAGCCTGTAGCTAGTCCGCGGCGTTCGCCGCGGATCGCCGCCAAGGTGTGTTTTCCTTTCCGTCCTGCTTCCATGTTTTTGAGAGTGGATCTTTTATTACAGAATTATGTCGTATTTCAGATGGCGAGCCCACGGCGCTCCCCGAGGCTGGCTGCCAAGAGAGGGCTGCAGGAGCAGCCTCTCGATTTGACCACTAAGAAGAGGCGAGTGGAGGTTCGCACACCCACCTCCCCCTATTTTCATTTTTCTGCGTATGTCTCATTAATTTCGTAAGTTAATATGCTAATCATTTTTTTTCTAGGATCCTTGGATCCACCACCCTACAAGACCGGCGTGGATGCGGGCGCCGATGCGGGTGACTCTGCCTCCACCGCAACGTCGCCCCAAATTCATGGATCGCCAATGTAAACTCTGGACCAAAAACACAGTTGATTTACAGGAATTCGATTCTGATGTATGTGGGCAGTACTGCGTACTGTTTTTACTTTTTAAGGCACATGAATTCTCTATGAAGGATTTTGTAACTTGTTTCACTTCTGACTGTTCCTCTAATGACAAAATTGTCGACGAAATGTTTAAGCGTTATGCTCAGAATGTAACTATTTGTGAAGATATTCGTGTAAAGAAACGTCAAACCTGTTGTAAAAAGCAGAAACAAAAATAAAAATTATAATGCACATTGCTTTTTATTTTATCTTCCCTCCTTTCCGAAAACGCCTGATGGGTAGGCAACCACGTGTGAGATGTAGGTGAAGCGCCTGGTGGGTAGGCAGCCGGACGTAAACGGGTGGTGCGCCTGGTGGGTAGGCAACCGGCTAAGGGATAAGCGAGGCGCCTGATGGGTAGGCAGCCCCGGAACATCGTGGCCTTGAGAACGGCACGCACGTCCGAATGAGAAACACGATATGGCGGAGTCGAACCGGTGCTGGCATGCATTGCCCATGACCCTGCAAGGGGCAGGGTAGGCAATGCAAGTCAGTGCCAGTTATACTACTCTTGCCTCGTCAGCTGTTCTTCTGGGTGCTTTGCTGGAAGCCCAGACAGCCGGTCCCCCGCGAGTTTAAGTGTGTCGTTGTCGTTCCCAATTTCGTATTACTGCTTTTAATTAATTCAGTTTTTTTTTTATTTTTTTAGCGCCCGGTCCATGTCACACCGAAGCGGAAGGAGGTGCGTGGGGGGTTGGCTCCTCGGCGCCTGATTGAGAGTGGTAAGGTATGTTTTCCTTTTTGTTTCATTTTTGTTTGCCGCGCTTCATTTGTTCTGTGTCGCAATGCCTAATTTGTTTTTGTGATGCATCAGACGTCCCCGCGGCGCTCTCACCATGGCCCCAGTCTACGGCGATCTCCTCAGATCGCTGACAAGGTGTGTTTTTCTATGTTGTGCATTTGACTTGCTGCGCGTCAATGTTTTGGGGAGTCGGACTGGTACTGGCTCACGTTGCCCCTGTGGTGCGCCTGATGGGTAGGCAGCCGGACGTAAACGGGTGGTGCGCCTGGTGGGTAGTCAACCACATGTGAGATGTGCGTGAAGCACCTGGTGGGTAGGCAGCCGGACGTAAACGGCTAAAGCGCCTGGTGGGTAGGCAACCGGCTAAGGGATACACGATGCGCCTGATGGGAAGGCAGCCCCGGAACATCGTGGCCTTGAGAACGGCACGCACGGCCGGATGAGAAACACGATATGGCGGGACCGAACTGGTACTGGGTTGCGTTGCCCCTGCCCCCTGCAAGGGGCAGGGTAGGCAATGAAACTCAGTACCTGTTATACTACTCATGTGTTGTACTTAACGCTAAACAGTTAGTTCATCAAAATAAATTTCACAAATTTACAACATGTGTCGTACTTTCATCTTAACAAAAAGTTCATCCAAAAATAATTCATAAATTTATAACTTGTGTTGTACTTTGCGGTTTACAGTTAGTTCATCCAAAAATTTTTCATAAATTTACAACGAGTGTTGTACTTTGCACATCACAATTAGTTCATCCAAATTTTTTCATAAAATTACAACATTTGTCGTAATTTGCGCTTAACGAATTGTTCATCCACATTTTTTTTTCATCATTTTACAAGAATTTTTTAGAGTGTGTCAAACGTTTTGTTGCTCCGAGAATGCGCGCGTCACCGTCCGGTGAGAGAGAGAGAGAGAGAGAGAGAGAGAGAGAGAGAGAGAGAGAGAGAGAGAGAGAGAGAGAGAGAGAGAGAGAGAGAGAAAGAGCGTGTGTGAGTGTGCGCCCGCGTGTGATGGCATGCCACGCCGTTAATTTCTTTTTCTATTCCACACAGAAAAGTGCAAGTGACGGTGTGCCCTTGGAGAAGCCGACGGAGTCCCGGCCGCCTTCTCCTGCAGCACCTCCAGAGGTACGTAAAAATTTTTATTTCTGCTCCGAGAATGAGCGTGTCACTGTCCGTGCGGTGCGCGCGCGCGTGTGATGACGTGTCACGCGGCTCATTTTATTTTATTTTCATTTCCTAGGACACGCAGAAAAGTGCACAGGACAGTGTACCAGTGGCGCCTTCTCCGGCAGCACTTCCAGAAGAGGTACGTTTCTGGTTGTCAAACTTTTTTTTTTGCTCGGAGAATGAGCACGCCACTGTCCGTGCGGTGCGCGCGCGTTCTTGCGGTACATTTTTAGTTTTTCCTTTTTCTAGGTTAATGACGGGGTAGACGATGAGCCTTTGGACTTACAGTGCTGGGTAATTCTTTCCCAAATCGCACAACTTCCAAAATCGACGTCTCGGATTTCAACCAAACTTGGTGGAATTGTTTGGGTGTCCTCAACACAAAAAAAATGTCAAAAAAATTTTTCTCAAATTTTTTAAAAATTAGTCAAAACCGGTCAAAAATGGTTAAAAATTCGCAAATGTTTCAAAATTGGTCTCGATTGAGCTAATGTGGTTTGTTTTGTGCCTCACTATCGTATTCAACCCCAAACCGGTCAATATGTCCCATTAGGGCCGGAAAACCGCGTTTTAAACGTTTTGTCAAATACCCAAAAAGAGCATCCGAATTTTTTCTTTATAATTTTTTAAAAGGCGCATCTAATAGTCCTCTTACTTGTGACAAAAAATTGGGATTGTGTTTTTTGATTTTGCTGAGAAAAAAAATAAATTCACTCGAATTATTTTTTTTCTCAGCAAAATCAAAAAACACAATCCCAATTTTTTGTCACAAGTAAGAGGACTATTAGATGCGCCTTTTAAAAAATTATAAAGAGCTAATTTATTTAATAAAAGCAGCGCCTTCCCATGACCCCTTCCGATTTTGACCAAATTTTTTTTTTAAGATGCCCTTATGGTCAGAAAAGACATACTAAAATATTAGGTCGCTAAAAAATTTTTTGGCTGAGAAAAAAAAATACTTTCTGAAATTGTCTATTTTTTGACTAAGTTTGGGAGTTTCTTAACTACGCCCAGGGTTTTGGTGCTAAGTAGATGAAAATTGGTGTCCTCATGTAAAATTGGCCAAGGAATGGGCGCAGATTTGATTTCCGACCAATATCTTGAGAGATATTTACTGAAAACGACCAAATTTTACCAAAAATACCCAAATCTTGGGGAAATGGTCAAAACAATTTATTTTCCACTATCCATCAACGCAGTCTTGTAGAAAAAGAGCCAATAAAGCTAATGAGCACACGCCCAAGTTTCTAGCTCTAACCGTTTAGAAGCTACAGGGCGTCAAAGTTGGTGCTTTTTTTAGGGGTTCTAAAAACCGGCACTTCTGGCCACGTTACTTAACGCCCGGTCCCCGAGACTTAATAGCAATGTTCCTCGCTTCCAAGGGGTGGTCGGCGCGGGCAGTGGGAGCCAAGAAGGTGGTGAGGCGGCACAGCGGTTCTGCGCAGCACCTTCCTTCAGAACGCCTGAACAGCTGAGGGTAGGCAATCCCGCCGAACACCCAACGTGTTGCCGGCCCGCTCAGGGCCGGGGGGAATGCCATTCGGTCTCGGTCCCCAGCTTTCGCCCTTCGGGAATCTTCGGAAGTCCTTCGGATTCGGTCGGCTACCCCTCCCCCCCCTTTCCCCCTCGCCCTCGACAGTACCCTGCCGCAACACTGGAATGTCAATGTTATTGTGTTTCGGTTTTATTGAACTGCGTAATATTTTCTGAGTTTTGATTTTTGTTACTTCGTATCACACGTTTGGGCCCTGTGCGAACATGGCACCTCCAGGTGTGTACACTTCAGACAAAAGCTTTTGACATTTTGTTGTTTGTTTACCTGACACTAACATAAGAACTTAACCTTACTTTATCTTTTAAGATTCTGTAAAGAAAGTTTGCTGTGATTCATATAAGAAGCACAGGAAACCGATCACCCTCAATTTAAGAATTATTACCGGAAATGACAAGGAGAAGAATCCTGAATTGATCATTGGATCATTCATATGTGACAACTGTAGGAAACTTTCGGAAGGTAAACTTCAAAGCCACTACCCCAATAGAGTTTGGCAAATGTTGTTAGAGTATTTTGTTTTAACTTTAACCTGTTTTCAGGTCTTGACTGTAGTACCATAGAGTTGCCAAAGAAACGTCATTGTCCCTCAGGAAGTGAACAACCCTCAACCTCTGGCCAGAGCCAGACCAAGGGTAAATCAGACCACCGCTGCTTAAACATTACTTCTATTCTGAAATGCTGCAACTGTGTTTTTTAATTTATATTTGTACCTATTTGTAGATGAATGCTGCAATCCATTTAAACTGCACTCAAATCCAATTTACAAAGGTTTGAGACGTATTAATGATTCTGATAGGGTGCGTTGTGAAAAGCTGAATTGGAATGTTGGACTATTTTGGTGTGACACCTGCCGCAAACATGACTATAGTGAGTTCGAACAAATATAATGAATGTCAAGTATGAGCGCAAGGTTGTCAGTTTTTATCTTCCTGTCATTTTTGTGCAGGTTCTGCCCAATCCACAACTGCTGTGGGGTCATCTGATAATTTTGAGGAGTCTGATGAAACAGCAACAGAAGGTGACTATTTTATCTGCAATGCCTACTTTTAACTTTTTTTGGTCATTTGTATCTTTTAACTATACGAAACGCTTCTTTTGCAGACTTGGGATTGGCAAACCTGTTTGCAGAAATTTCTGAAGAATTGGCTGCAGAGAAGAGCGAGCCAAACAGCCAAGAAATTGCAGCTGTTGCTGGTTCGAGTCAGTCCAGTGATTCATGCTCTCCTTCATTGAGTCCTGTGGTGCTAGCTGAATCTACTAAACGGCGCTTGACATCATTGGGTTTATCACCATTAGTACTGAGTGGAGTCAAGTCACAAGTAGGAAAAGGTGCTGCAGCCAAGAGAAAGATTGATCAAGCTATGAATTTGGTCACGAAGAAAGTTTGTCTGGCTGCAGGAATTACCGATGAAGATTTACCCAAAACCCCAGAAGCTATCAAAGCTAAAGATCACGATCTTCTTATGGACGACATCAAAGAAAAATTAATCTCAGCCTCTAGATTTCAGAAATACCAGTTGCTTTCGCTTGTTCCCCTGAGCTGGCCTATTAACAAAGCAGCCCAATTTTTTGGAGTTAGCAGAACTCTGATGATAAATACCCGAGAATTGAGAAATGAGAAAGGTATCTTACCGCAGAAAGATTTTACAAGGAAATCGAGTGTTCTTGATTCTACTAGAGTGCTCATTAAAGACTTTTACTGTTCTGATGAAAATTCTAAAGCTCTACCTGGGGGAAAGGATTGTGTGAGCATCAGTAAAGGAGTTTACGAGCAAAAGAGATTGATTCTATGTGATGTGTCTGAACTTTATGAGTCTTTCAAAAAGGAGTACCCAGATCTCAAGGTAGGGCTTTCAACATTTTATGCTCTGAGGCCCAAATGGTGTGTTTTTGCTGGTGGAGCAGGAACCCATGAACAGTGTATTTGCCAAACACACCAAAATTTTAAGCTTATTCTCTATGCTCTGAACATCAAAATGCATTACAGTGAATTAATGAAATTGTGTGTTTGCAATATTGAAGATAGATGTTGCATGCTAAAACTATGTGAAAAGTGTCCATCAGAAGAACAGTTGCAAGAAATAATTAGACGGCAAATTCAAGTCCCTGAGCAGTTCGAGATTGAGCTCGATGAGTTTGAATTTCTTCAAGAGAGCATAAAGTTCAGGCAATGGAAATCCACGGATCGAACAGAAATGTTGGTGCAAGTCTGTAAGCGCTCTGAATTAATTGAACTTGCTGCAAAGAAACTCAACGAACTGATTCCACACAGTTTCATTGCATACAGCCAGGCGAGCTATGTGAAGAAAATGAAAGAAGACCTTCCAGAGACCAAACTAGTTGTGCACATGGACTTTTCAATGAACTATAATTGCTTGGTTCAGGGGGCTGTCCAGTCATATCACTGGTCGCCCAAGCAAGCCACTGTTCACCCAACTGTCATATATTTTAAGGATGTTAATGGTAAAGTGGCACATAAAAGTCTCGTATTTATATCTGATGATCTTGACCATGATGTGCCCTTAGTGAAGAAGTTTCAAGAGCGCATTGCTAAATATATTCAGAAAAATTTTCCAAGCGTGGAAGAAGTTGAATATGTCACTGATGGCTGCAGCAGCCAATACAAAAGTAAGGGCTATTTCATGGCTCTTTGTGGTCATGAAAGAGAACTGAAGCTGAAGGCGTCTCTCACTAGTTTTGCGACAAGTCATGGCAAAACAAAATCCGATGCAGATGGAGGGACTGTGAAAAGAGAAGCAAGAAGAGCTAGCTTACAACGCCCTTTTGATAAGCAGATAATAAATGCCCTGGATTTGTTCAACTTTTGTGAAGAAAAGTTGTCAGAAAAATTCGAGTTTCAGTTTGTCTCCAGGTCAGAGGTTGAACCAGAAAGACAGCAGTACCGTGAATTGATGAACAAGTTGGTCACCATTCCTGGCACAAGAACCATTCATTGCTTCAAACCACAATCCGTTAAGATAGAAATAACAATTAGAAACTGAACCTTTATCGTGTTTAAATGTATGAAATAATTTCTTAATATTTTACATTTTTTGTTTTAGGTGATACTATTGCCTGCTGGAGAGTCTCAAATGACAGAACCACTCCTCCCTCTCTGGTACACACTCTTCCAAAGGCAGCAAGACAGCAAGCAGTTGCATTAGAGGTTTTCAGCGGAATGTATGTGGTGGCTAGGGTGGCTAAGAACCGCTACGTGGGCCTAGTCACTGATGTTTATGAGGATGAAGGGGAAGTGGATCTATCCCTTCTCATGCCAAAGTTACTGTCAAAGCAATTCAGCTGGCCAAAGGAGATGAAGACGGTTACAGTGCCACTCCCCCACATTTTGTGTCAGGTCACACTGTCTGAAGAAGGTGAAAAATTCTCTTTCACTGGCACTGATTTAGAGAATTTAATCAAACTGAAAGTTATTAGAAAGCAAAATTAACTATCATAGTCTTTGTAATCAGATAAAGTAAACAAACAAATCAGTAAATATATACCCATTCTAAAAAAAAACAAACAAAAAGCAATAGTTTCTTTTTTCCTATCTTGAATCTTGAGGGGAAAGAAAAAGGGAGGGAGAGGGAGGGAGAGAGAGAGAGAGAGAGAGAGAGAGAGAGAGAGAGAGAGAGAGAGAGAGAGAGAGAGAGAGAGAGAGGAGGGCAGGAAGATGAGAGAGGGGGGAGGGGAAGGGGGAGGTGAGGCGAGGACGTGGCAGCGCGATGGGTGGCCTGCCTACCAGGCGCCGTTTGGCGGGATTGCCTACCCTCAGCTGTTCAGGCGTTCTGAAGGAAGGTGCTGCGCAGAACCGCTGTGCCGCCTCACCACCTTCTTGGCTCCCACTGCCCGCGCCGACCACCCCTTGGAAGCGAGGAACATTGCTATTAAGTCTCGGGGACCGGGCGTTAAGTAACGTGGCCAGAAGTGCCGGTTTTTAGAACCCCTAAAAAAAGCACCAACTTTGACGCCCTGTAGCTTCTAAACGGTTAGAGCTAGAAACTTGGGCGTGTGCTCATCAGCTTTATTGGCTTTTTTTCTACAAGGCTGCGTTGATGGATAGTGGAAAATAAATTTTTTTGACCATTTCCCCAAGATTTGGGTATTTTTGGTAAAATTTGGTCGTTTTCAGTAAATATCTCTCAAGATATTGGTCGGACGTCAAATCTGCGCCCATATTCTTGTTCCTTGGCCAATTTTACATGAGGACACCAATTTTCATCTACTTAGCACCAAAACCCTGGGCGTAGTTAAGAAACTCCCAAACTTAGTCAAAAAATAGACAATTTCAGAAAGTATTTTTTTTCTCAGCCAAAAAATTTTTTAGCGACCTAATATTTTAGTATGTCTTTTCTGACCATAAGGGCATCTTAAAAAAAAAATTTGGTCAAAATCGGAAGGGGTCATGGGAAGGCGCCGCTGCCTTTATTAAATAAATTAGCTCAAAGAAAAAATTCGGATGCTCTTTTTGGGTATTTGACAAAACGTTTAAAACGCGGTTTTTCAGCCCTAATGGGACATATTGACCGGTTTGGGGTTGAATACGATAGTGATGCACAAAACAAACCACATTAGCTCAATCGAGACCAATTTTGAAACATTTGCGAATTTTTAACCATTTTTGACCGGTTTTGACTATTTTTTAAAAAAATTGAGAAATTTTTTTTTGACATTTTTTTGGTGTTGAGGACACCCAAAGGAACAATTCCACCAAGTTTGGTTGAAATCCGAGACGTCGATTTTGGAAGTTGTGCGATTTGGGAAAGAATTACCCTGCTCCCTCTCTCCAAGCTGAAGATTCGGGGGACAGGTTCAGCTTGGAGAGAACAGTAGAAACTGTTGAACACGTGTTGGGAGGGACGAGCTCGCGCACCGAGAGGGCAATAAAAGCGATCGCGTTGAGGCCCGATGCCGACCACGACTTTTGCCGGGCTCGCCGTGCTACCTGCCGTCCATTGTGGGGCACCTTTCGGTCCATACCAGGTCAGATTTGCTGGCGACCCCCGGGTTTATGGCCACCCTCCGTCAAACCCCTGTCAGACGGCGAGCTCACCGAGCTCGAGGGGTACACAGTAAAAATAAAAAAATCAGCTTGGAGGGAGGAAGCTTGGAGGGAGGGAGCACTGTATCGTCACGAGAGTCCATGGAGCCGCCGTCACTTCGGCGGGAGTCCTCCAGTGCCTCTGGATTTAAACCCAAAAAAGCGCCTCGTATCTGCTGTAAGTTTTTTACGTTCTCGTGCTTTTTTTTTGTCGAGTGCACTGTTTCTTTTTTTTACTCCTGCGTGTGTTTTAGGATGCCGTTCCCGCTCGGACTCGGAGGGTCTTGCCGGCACCCAATCGGCGGGCCCTGACTCGTGCGGCGTCAGCAGACGAGCGACGGCCTGGCAGCTGGGGGCTGCTTCGAACGCCCCCTCGTTCGTCTTGTGATTAATGTCACTTTTGATGTCCATTTATTTCACCACTTTTATTTGCATAATGTAACCTGAAGGGATATTTTTTTTTTTTCAATATAATCATGTGTAACTAGAGATGCAAATTTTCCGGAAACTTTCAAAGTGTCGGAAAGAAACCGGAAAAATTGGGAAAAAAAAAACAGAAAAAAAGGAAAAATTGGAAAAATTAGTTTTAAGGCTCTACAGTGGAAAATGAGCATGAAACCCACTACTTTTGTGTTGCGTTGGACCTCTACTTCCACTCGCAACCCTAGATACACAAGTGCAACAACGAAAATCGCATGAGAAGGAAACATAACAGGGTATAAATAATGTGAGTGCACTGAGAATCGTCCGCACACAGTGATAAAGTTATGCTTTTTGCCTACTTACAGGCGAAAAGTCGGGCGTTTTGCCTACTTTTCAGGATGAATCTTTCCAATTTTTCCGAGGCCAGGGAAAAAAACGGAAAAGAACACCGTTTTTTTCCAATGTTTCCGGAAACTTTCCGGGCATTTTCATCTCTATGTGTAACCATTCATTTGTGTCATTTTCCTCTCCTTGAAAATGAACCACACTTTTTAGCAGATGATACGTTCACGTATCAGCCTGTTTGTACTCTCGTGCGGAGAGTACCGAGTTTCCGGCTGGCCCGACAGCGTTTGCCTCGTTGCTTGAGCGCCTGGCTGGCAAGGCAGTGGCTGCCTGGCTTGTCTAAAATTTTAGGAGCGTAGAGCCGGCGGAGTCTGCCGCACCGAGCCGCACCGCGCTACGCTGGATGGGATCGGGTTGGCTCGTCGGCAGTGCGCGCTACTCTTGATTATCTTGGGCCGGCCGGCCCCGCTGGGAGATGTGGCTGACACGCTGCGTGCCGCGAGTCCGGCGTTTTGAACACACGGCTCGCCAAGTGCGGGTGAATGCGATGCGAGGTGTGTCGGTGCGTGGAGCGTGACAAAACGTGGTTGGCATGCTCCTTGTACTCAATTGTCATGTCACGCGATCAACCACGAACTCGGTGGCCGACCTGGCTGCACGCGGCGGCGCGCTCGCCCTCCCCAGGGCTCATGCGAAAGAAGTCCTCCGCGAACGAATGCGTCTTGGGAACTACATGCCCAGGCGGAGATTAATCAACGCCAACGCCAGGGCCAAGGGCACGAGGAGCATGCCCCAACACTGGGAGAAAAAATGAAGGTTGTGACTGTTAATCTTAATGCCACTCTTCACTGTACATCGAAAGAAGGTGTTTACCGTACCCAGGGATGCAGCAGACACCGTACCTCAAGGAACGGAATCCACTGTACCCTGGGAACATGCATTCACCGTACCTCGGAAACTGTTCAGACATCGAATTCATCATAAATGTAGAATGAAGGCAAAATTTTAAATTTGCGATAGAAACAATTCGATGGCGGAAATAAATACATATCAACAAGACGAACAAAATATGATGAGCATGTTATGACCTCAGACTCGAAGTTTGGCAGCAATCGGCGTCAGAAGTTTCTAAAAGGGTCCAAAATCGTACTTTTAGAAAATTCTGACGCCGAATGCTGCTGAACTTCGAGTCTGAGGTCATAACATGCTTATTATATTTTGTTCGTCTTGTTGAGATGTATTTATTTCCGCAATCGAATTGTTTCTATCGCAAATTTAAAATTTTGCCTTCATTCTACATTTATGATGAATTCGATGTCTGAACAGTTTCCGAGGTACGGTGAATGCATGTTCCCAGGGTACAGTGGATTCCGTTCCTTGAGGTACGGTGTCTGCTGTATCCCTGGGTACGGTAAACACCTTCTTTCGATGTACAGTGAAGAGTGGCATTAAGATTAACAGTCGCAACCTTCATTTTTCCTCCCAGTGAACCAACACGTGGCCCTTCAATTGTAGTGCGTTGGCATGGCTGACATCGTCGAAGCCCACCCTGCGCTGTGTGTCGCGCTGAAAAGCCTGCTGCACGCCCTCTCGCCGAACGGCCCTGGTCTGCTTTGCCTGGACAAAGTGCGAACGGTGTTGGCTGAGGACGGCGTCCAATACGGGAACGTCGCGGCGAGGAACGCCGGGTTCCACGGTACGGAGGTCACCTTCGAAGACATCGAGGCGGCGTTTCCGCGGCCCCGCCGCCGTTGCCGGTCCCGACGATCCTGCGTTTGCAAACAGCGACCGAGTGGAAGGAGCGATTTGGCGCGGAGACTCCGGGAAGGCATAGTGGACGGGGCTGCAGAGGTCCACGACGCCTTGCAGCAATTGCAATTGTTGCAAGTAAGTTCACCACATCCGTCCACGGTCTTTGGGCATTCCCTCCGAGTAGGTGGGCGGCACGTGCAGGAATACGCGCAGCGGTCCTGCGGCACCCAAGCCGTGCGGGAGCGGCGGGCTGGGCGGTGAGGCTGAGCGGGGTAAGGGCGAGGCGCCAGGGAGGGGCGGCAGAGTGGGGAGGCGCGCAGCAGTGTCGCGTGCACCCGCCAGAGCCGAGCTGCGGGGTTCGAACCGCGGACAGTTGATGCAAGGGAAATGCACTTGTACACCCAAAACCGCCCAAAACCCAAAAGCGGTAAAATTACCACTTTCGAGGGCGGTAATTTTGCTACGGGCGGAAACCAATTTTTACCGCCTTTCCGAGGGCGGTACAAAAATTGCCACCCTTTACAGGCCTTTCAAAGCTGTACCGCCTTGAATGCTACTTTAGGTGCCTTCAAAACAGAGCATTTAAGGCGGCACAGCTTTAAAAGGCGGTAAATTTACCGCCTGAAAAGGGAGGTAATGTCTGTACCGCTTTTCAAGGGCGGTAATTTTTGTAGCACCTTTTCAAGACCCTGTGTACCGCCTTTCGAATTTGGGTGTGCCCGTTGGGCACGCAGCGGGCCGCTAGGGCACGTGGCGGAGCGGCGGGAAATGAGGAAAGGACCGGGTCTAAGAACGAATCGAATAAACTTTCGAGGTGTGGGCAACGGCACACGCAGTGCGCGCTGTACGACGCGAAATAACGTGCCCGAAACAAGAGAACTTTGAGCTTTATGTTTGACAGAGTCGTGTGCGCCTCGGCCGACTTGCAGCGCCACGAGGCCCACCCGAGCGCCCCCCCCCCCATGCCACTTGACGCCCCAACGCCTCGCAGCGCGCCCCCTTATCTCCCCCCGCACGCAAAGTTAGAATATTTAGTCTGGGCGGACGGCGTCGTGGGGCTCTCTGCACTTGACCTAGGCGGGGCTTAGGGCAGGAGAGGGGTGTAGGGCAGGGGTTGGGGAAATATTTGGTCCAGCCGGGGGGGGGGGGGGGGGGGGGTGCGCCAGAGCCACGCGTCGCGCAGGGCTCCGCAGTCAGTCTCCAGAGGGCATCCAATGTGTTTGTGTGTGTTCTTCGCTGAGCCGAAAAATCCGACCGTAAGTACAACTGACAGTGCAGACTAGTTGCCGGCGTCGAATGGCAGAACAAGGCCGCGCCGTAAAGTGCAGTGACAAGAGTGCGACCTGGCAAGGCGGAAGGAATCAGGCAGGCCAGTGCCGCGACTGGCCACGACGCGAACGGGGACTTGAACGCGCGGAGCCCAGCAAGGCACGCCGGAAGACCGGGTGGGCGATCCGGGGCCAGTGCTGAACAAGAGGATGCGTGCTCGCGGACGAAGCTTTGCACTCCGTTGCCGCAGTGATTGTGGCTTGAAACAGGCACGGCGGCTAGGTGCAACAGGTGTTACTAAGGACCTACCGACGCGCAAGGCAGGGTGAGGTGCATTGCGGCGGAGCGCGGCCGAGTGAAGCGTTTCAGGCCAGGGAGCGAATTTATTAGAGGTTCTGCACAGGGCGGCGCAGGGCGGCGTAGGGCAACGCAAAGCGGCTACGGATAGGCTTCAAGCCAACGACCGTGCGGTACGGGCGAGGTGAGTCAACGAGGGGGAAATCACTCTTAATACCTGCGACCCGACTATTACGTCTATTACGCTCTACGCCTCAAAATTATAGGGATTTAGCTGAAAACAGACCAAAAACCCCTAAAATAGATCAAATTTGGAGAATTTAGGCTATTACGCACACTATTACGCGTGCTGTTACGGACAGAGTGACCAGACTATTACACGAGTGCTTTCCCCCTCGTGAGTGAACGAGCGATGCGCGGGGCGCTGCCGCGACGAGCTGTGTGAATTTGGCATTCCCTCCCTCGCTGCACCAGTGGGCATTCCCTCCCGATGCGCACCAGTTGGACGTTCCCTGCCCTCACTCAAAAGAGGAGGGGAGAGGGGAGCATACCCGAACCCTAGAGGGCAGCAAGGAGCAGAAAGGGAGGGGGCGGGCACAACAGCTGGACTGAGAGTGACAGTGCACCGTGCCTCGAACTCGAACCCAAGACCCCGTAGTTAATTAAAATGTATTATTTTCAAAATTGGATTTGACTTATTTTTCCCTTTCCATTTACGATTCTCAAGTTTACAAACTTTTTTAAGAATTAGCTACGTCACTTGTCAAGTTTCACCTATCCTCTTTTACATCGTCGCGGCAAATGGAACTGATTCAGTACTTAATTATTTATTTCTTCACCAGGTTCATCTTTTGATTACATCATTTTTCACGCGTCGCTGTTCGACTATCTGCAAAACATTCCTATTGTTCATCTTCAACCGTGTCTCCGAAATCATTTGTCACCGTATAGGATTCGTCTTTAAGCGTAAAGGTAAGAACATGAGGTGACATTTCACAAAGATGAACAAGACTCATAAATTTAATTGTCTTGGCGCCCTAACGAAGCCCAAGGATGTTACGTGACTGACAGGCACTAACAGAATCATGCAACTCATGTGTACCATTTTTAATCGTACAATATGTGCATTCTTTCAGAACATGAGGTCCTTACTAGAACTTGCTGCCTGGTCAGCACCAATGCTCGGTTTGTTCGAAAAGGATGACATCTGTTCCTTTCCAGGGACGATAATTAGAGACACGATTGAAGCGCGCGGTAAGTGTTGGTTTCAATACCACCCGTCAAAATTCACTCTACAAATAAGACTTACACTGACATCCATTTTCAGTTATCTGGCATGGTCATGGAGTTGGACTACTTTTGGACGGGTTGTGGGAAGACGACAACTTATTACAGAGAGCCAAGACAACTATTTTTCACCGGGGTGTTCACTGCAACTTCCAACAAAGATCTGTATCGGCACCTATCCATTCGTTGCCGTACATTATGCAATGGGAATGGAAAATTCATCAAATTACAGTTACCGACTCATGGGAAGATGAAGATTTTCAGGGAATCCTAGATATCTTCTGCACAAAGGTCCGACCAAGAATCATTGTTCTTGAATCAGAAGTGGAACACTTCAATCTTCCATTGTATCGTCAAGTTGGTTATGGCGGCAATGAATGGAATTTATGTCCTGTTTATGCACTGCACACTAACGAATAAATTGAAACAATTAAAAACTGTATGACATTGTATCACCTGTATGACCTGTATGACACTGTATGACCTAACCAGTAGCCACCACTGTGGCTATGCGCAGTCAGCACTGTTATTGGCAGCCATGCTGCTATTGGCAGTCTAGCGGGCGCGCATGCGCAGAGTGTCGAACAAAGCCTTGACGACGGTTGTTAGCGCGGGCGCTTCGGTGCCAGTTGTACCCGAGCTCTGTGTGAATAAACACGTCCTGGTCTACTCCTGGTTTTCCCTCAGTCTTGACTCCAGAAACCACCTCCCCAACGTTACAATAGGAAACGATCATGGACCACATCCAAAGATAGCCTCCTCTTGGGCAGGGCTCCGTAACTTATTTTAAATTATTCTAGCGTTATTTACATTATCGGGCATTTCTGCCAAACGCGTTGCGTTATTGGCGTTATAACCGTATTATTGGATACTGCAAAGCATTCTGTAAATTAGTTATTCCGGGGTGTTCGTCGTTACGGCCACTCAAAACACCCGAAAAACATTATTCGTTAAAAGTAGGCCTATTTCGCCGTATTATAACGAATAATGTTTTTCGGGTGTTTAGAGTGGCCGTACCCACAAACACCCCGAAATAACTTATTTACAGAATGCTTTGCAGTATCCAATAGTACGGTAATAACGCCAATAACGCAACGCGTTTGGCAGAAATGCCCGATAATGTAAATAACGCTAAAATAATTTAAAATAAGTTACGGAGCCCTGCTCTTGGGATACCCAAAGGAGTTGCAGGCTCGCCCTCAATGACTGAATTGCGAGGGGGTTGCCTAACTGAGTGGTTCTTCAGTGTAACTTAAATCGCTGCAATCATTCAGTTACGGATTCCCCCGACCTTTATCGTCTTTTCGACCGTTCCATGGATCAACAATCATCTGGGACATCAGTCGTCATCTGTGAAGAAACGGATACGCACACCAAGAAGAGTCATCACATGTTAATTCTTTTGGTTCTGGGTGGTTTTGGCATCTGTCTCATGACAATGTAATTCTCACACAAAGCCTTAAACACTGAGAGCTGGAACATTTGTTCATACGACAACATCAACCTTCAATTTCGCAGATGGGTGAACGGAAGACAAACTCGTGATGCCTTCAGATGTATTTAATACTTTGAGGTCGTTATGAGTCTGTCCTTCTTATTACCTTCAATCAACTTTCTTCAACTCAACGCACTTCACAAGTAAAAAGAAGTCTTTTTTTGACGCCTACGGTTTTATATGATTCGTAGCATCAACGAGACACTTATCATTGCTGATTATAAGCTATTTTCACAGACTTCAGAATGGGGCAACCAGCCAATTTATTAGACACCTCAGTGTGACATGCAGGTGATGATTGACTTTTAAATTTTCTATGGCCGCATTTTACACTGAAGTGTTCCTAAGACAGTTGTTGCAAGGATTTGTTACATCAATGGGTCAACTTTTGTTTCGAAAGTTAACCTCAACATGCTTACTTTCCGCCTCTAGGACAATCAGACAATTTAAACATGATGGATGACACTGAGTCCACCTCATCAATGGGAACACTTACAAGGAATATGACGAAGAAGACTAACGTAAGACTTTGAAAAGAATATTTGTTTTCCATTCAGCAAGAAAATGTTGTTGTCTCCTATTTTTACAGAAGCAGTGGTTACATTGTTGGCACATAAGAGGCCTGTTTCACCTTCTATGTTTTACGGTTGAAATGTTACATCTCATTTTTATGTTGAACAGGTATCTGCAATGCCTCAACCACCATGTGAAATGGTTCAGGAAATGTAAAAAAGTTACTTTGTGTCTTGATTATTACAAATGTCTACTAATGAAAATTTGAACCATCAATCGCCTTCGTACAAATAAAATAAAGTATTTATGTGCCCTTTGAAAATGAATTTTTTACACCTCTCCTTCACCACCCTTCCCGCGAACCTCTTTCTTTTTCTTAAATATCATCTATTAATAACTTCTTCTCTATTTCTTCATCAGGTTAATGAGGGACGCTAAGGACTACCAGACGTCAGGATCAATGGATCAATCACCAAGGTAAACATGCACTTCAATTCTTAAAACCTCACTTACACTCGGAAAAATTTCAGGCTGGAACAACATGGTGGCCACCTAGGCCCAATAATCAACCTCCACGTGGTTTACTCAGGGCAACGGTCAACTTCAGAGTACGGCTAAAGAGTATGGGTACCTTCGGGAGACCAAACAACTTCTTTGACATGCCCACCATGTCTTTCTCTTGTGCCAATTTCCCAAGAACCACCGTCACTCCCCTTCAAATTCAATAATTAATAATATGCTCTCCACTTCATCAGGTTCAATTGGGACGCCATCAACTACAGTACCGCAGTACAGTACCAAACGCCGAGGACACTGGCAGAACTCGCGTTCGGAGCTGTAAGTCGAAGCCTGCCATGTGGGTTGGCCGCAGCAAAGGGATACGCGGAACATCGCATACAGAACCTAGTTGCTAAGGAAACGGTGTACTATTTGGAGCATTTTGTAATTCAGGGTACCTTTGATACGGTGCGGATGGACCCTAAGGCCATCCCGCATTTCCTGCAGTGGAGAACACTGCAGCACAAAGACATCTTCAGGGTCTGTTTCAATACGTTAGTAGGGGGTAAGTTCTACTTTAATGAGTGGTGGTGGGAATACGATGAAGAGGTCACCGAAAAGTCAGCTGGGACTAGTGATTTTAGTCCCGGTAAATTACATGTAAAATACAGGCGTATTTTACGTAAAATACGTAAGTAATAAACGATCCCCGTAAAATTCGTATTTTTCCTCAAAATTAAGTTTTTAAGTTAAAAAATAGTTAATTATATTAAATTATAGGAATGCTTTAATGTGGGACACTTTTCTGCATTAAAATCGTCCTGGGAGGAGTTGGGTAGGGGTGGGGTTAATTTATCTTGAACAGTTTAACTTAATATTTGTGTATTTTATGAATACAGTGCTCCCTCTCTCCAAGCTGAAGATTCGAGGGACAGGTTCAGCTTGGAGAGAACAATAGAAACTGTTGAACATGTGTTGGGAGGGACGCGCTCGCGCACCGAGAGAGCAATAAAAGCGATCGCAATGAGGCCCGATGCCGACCACGACTTTTGCCGGGCTCGCCGTGCTACCTGCTGTCCATTTGGGGGCACCTTTCGGTCCATACCAGGTCCGATTTGCTGGCGACCCCCGGGTTTATGGCCACCCTCCGTCAAACCCCTGTCAGACGGCGAGCTCGCCGAGCTCGAGGGGTACACAGCAAAAATAAAAAAAATCAGCTTGGAGGGAGGGAGGGAGCACTGTGGCAGTCATGAGAACAATAAAAACTAACACAACACATACACACACTCAACGCAGCACGGCCTGTTAGACCACGCAATCACTGCACTGCAGCTTAGCCGACCCTTGGGCAGCAACAGTTGTTTAAAAAATTGTTGCGAAGGGTTAAGTATTTCTTGAAAAACATAAAACTCAAACCGTTTTTTAAGTATTACCCATCTGATAACCCCTGTAAGTGGTTTTTCTCGTTAATAAATCGAAATATAGGTCCGTTTAGTTACCGACTTATGACAAGGATGGCAACAGTGATTCACTTCAGCGCGGGACAGTTCAAAATGTCCTGATTTCGTGGTTTCTAAGCAATGCAGAGGAAAAATACGAAAATTACGAAAATTACGGGATAAATTACGTATTTTACGGTTAAAAACGTATTTTACCGTAAGAATCAATAAATTACGGTAAATTTAAATCACTAGCTGGGACACTCACTCAGTCCTTCTTTGACATCGTAAAGCCGAGGCTTGTTGTGTACAACGACAACAACTGGCCATGGGAACTTGAAAATTATGTAAAAATAGAAAATGGGTGGAAAACAGTTATTTGCAGAGTTTTAATAAATAATGTTCATCCCTTCTTTACATTACTTAAGACATGCACATACCAATCATTACGTACCTTAAGAATTAATTGATGGAAATTTGATTTTCATTTCTTTAAAACTATTGCGAAACTAATTTTGGAAAATATTTACACTTACCTTCTAAATTAGCTTGCATAACATTTGAGTTCTGTTCTCTGGCTTTTCGATGTTCTCAGAACAATGGTCATATTTTCCTTCGGTGACACTTGCCGTGTCAACGCAACGACCTTTACCGTGTTTAATGTTTAACATAGTATTAAGGATCTCATGTTTACAGTTAAGTGGCAGAAAAATACCTACCTGCTTATTGTTAGGAATTATTTATTTCATTACTCTATAACTTGTAAGTCAATTGTTAATTATAAAACAATAAATTTTTGAATGAAACCGTAGTTTATAACCTATCATTCCAGTTACCTGTAATCCATTACTTATTCCACCAACTTAATTTTGTTATCAAACTACATTTAAGAAATTATTTCTTAGTAATGTTAAAAACTTAATTAATAACTTATCCAACTTGAAACATTTAAATGTTCCACTGTACCGACAAGTAGGTTAGGTGATCTCCGACTGATCCTGCCAACCCGAAAGGCAGTCTGGGTCTTCGTCAAGTATTTCAGTCAGTGTTGAGAACGTCTCGAAGTTGTCAGTCAATGCTTTTCTCCTCCAAAGGGCCAGCGTTCCTTGAAATCCATTGATTTTGTCAGTCAGTGTCAGTATGTTGGTATTTCGTCCTTGCAAAGACACGTTCAATTCATTCAGCTTTTCAAGAATGTCTGCCATGTAGGCAACTTGCTGAACAAACTGGGAGTCGTCCCAGTATGGCGCCAGGGTGCTCCTCTTGGTGTCCAGGAACTGTTTCACCTCGGACCTCAGGGTGATCAGGCGACGTGTGACCTTGCCTCTTGCACTGTAGTGTTTGCAGAGAAAAAAATCCAATTTACACTACGAGTATTTGTTTGAGTGTATGTAAAATCCTGTAATATTATGATTCATATTATTCACATGTAGAAAAATGTATCTCTTTGTTGTTGAACAAACAGTCCTCTGAATGAACCCCTTTGTTCCATGAATAAAACCATAAAACGTTTTTCAGGTTTCCTTTCATTTGCCCCGCCATGACACCTAGCGCCTCATGGGTAGGCAACACAACGTACAGATCGGCGCGTGACGCCTGATGGGCAGGCAACCGGCTGAAGGGATACGCGGGGCTCCTGATGAGAAGGCAACCCCGGAACATCGTGGCCTTGAGACCGACACGCCTAGGACCGGATAAGGAACACGATATGGCGGAGTCAAACCAGTGCTGGCTTGCATTGCCCCTGCCCCCTGGCAGGGTAGGCAATGCAAGTCAGTGCCAGTTATACTACTCATACCTCATACGAGCCACACAGCCAGCAGGAGCAACAGACTCACCTACACCGAAGGACCACCAAGAGAAGCACCATGAACACTCACAAGACAGAGCGCAAGAAACGGAGCGCGCCATACTCACGCCAACCACAGGAGAAACAGCAACACCAGCTATCGACTGCACCAACACGTGAATCGGCACCTCAACTTCAAATCGCACCAACTTCTTCACATACACATGTACCATTGCAGACGTCCCTTAATTTACAGGCTGTCAACGCAAATCCCTCCTTTGAGCTGTTTATTTTTCCGGACGTGACGACTGACAGCCCACAAAATCAGGAGGCGAACAGACTAATCCAAGCTCTGACCAATGCTGGATTGGATAATTTGCTTGTAGATGACACAGACACTGACATGGAGGAGAACAACGTAGAGCCACCCCCGATATGGATGAAGTGCCCTACCCTGTCAACAGACACGTGATTGCTCTGACTCTGGGGTCACTGACAAGCAACATGAAATCACTTGACTTGGGTTTTGACTTGCTCACAAACAAACCCAGTGCCATTTTTGCAGACCACCAGGGGCTGAACTCTCACACCATGAGAGTACGCAAGTAGTATAACAGGGCTTGATTTGCATTGCCTACCCTGCCCCTTGCAGGGGCAGGGGCAATGCAAACCATGCCCAGTTCGACTCAGCCATATCGTGTTTCTCATCCAGACGAGCGTGCCGTTGTCAAGGCCATGATGTTCCGGGGCTGCCTACCCACCAGGCGCTTCGCGTATTCCTTTAGCCAGTTGCCTACCCTTTAGGCGCTTCGCGTATTCCTTTAGCCGGTTGCCTACCCACCAGGCGCACCGCCCGTCCGGCTGCCTACCCATCAGACGCTACGGGCCAATTCCTTCTCAGGGTTGCCTACTCATCAAACGCTTTGTGTTATTGCGGGGGGAAGAAAGAAAACCGGATTTACGTTTCGTACATTTATTAGTATAAAAGAAATTAATTCACAACTGTTTATTTGACAACAAAGAGACACATTTGGCTACATGTGAATAATAATAATAAAAATAATACAGGATTTCACATACACTTAAACAAATATTCGTAGTGTGAATTGAATTAGTTTCCTGCAAACACCACACCGTGTTTGGGCGGGTATGCAATGTGTACAAGAGTAAAGATGCGCGCAAGGAAGAACAACAACGTTTTCTTCGTATTCGCAGCAGATATGACACTGACCTTTTTCTTGAGTGTTATCCGTACATTTTGTGTGTTCGGTCTGTGTTTCCTCAGGTAAGTGCTTCTTTAGGATGTGACTAAAATGCTCTGGAACTTCCTTTACAGAGTGCAGCACCTTCTGAACCTCATCCACGTAATTTCTGCCACGGTTGCGCAGAAGTAACCCACAGTAAGGAGAAAATGTGGCGTGTTCGTATGAAGGCACATCGCCTTTCAACCAGCGGCATAATGAAATACCGCAGTGGAAGCACATAGTCATGTCAAAATGTCCCATATAATAGAACCCATCTTCAGCCAATCCTTGGGGTGTGACATTTGCGTCGCTGGGCCATGATTCGAATGTTTTCACTCTGCTTTCCAGTGTAGAATATGTAGGGTAAAGTGGTCTTGTGAATGGCAGAATATGGTTTTGCATCGCAAATGGGTCGTATTGCCCCTTGTGTTGTGTAACATGGTCGAGCGGCCTCGTTGGCATTCCTAGTTCTCTCAGGAGGGCTTCAGTCTCGCGATCTAACACTGGTGATCCATCTCGTCTTTGGGTGCCTGGCTCATCATATTCAAAGACTAGGTCTGTTTCCAGGTCACTGACTAGCCCTGCGGGGGGATGACGATAAATTGGGTTAACTTCCAATCGATAAAGAATCTATTCACTCTCGTCGAAGCCTGAGTCTGTGTCGCTATCGGATCTGTCCCGCTGCACTGGTGTTGGTTGCTGAGGGTCAACGGGGCCCGTGGGGATGTCTCTAGTGTCTTCGGTGTTGTCCGCATCCGTCGCTGTTGTTTGTAGGTGTGGAATGGCTGCCCTGCTGGTGTCCCCGAGTGTAAGTGTCGCCTCGTGCGCCGTGTTGTGTATTGGCTCCATGGTAGTGTCCTGTGTGAGTGCTGTGTGTTGAGTGGTGCGTCTGACTGGCTCCACCTGCTCTTATTCCAGAGGGCATCAGTTACCGCGCTCGGCGGCTCGCTCGCACACTGTAAAACCAAACGTGGTCTAGACCACACCACTAGTGCGGTCAAAGGAGTGCCCTTTTTGGTGGTGTGGTCTAGACCACGTTTGGAGTGCTCTGGTGTGGTCTAGACCACGTTTGGGGGTGCTCTTTCAATGCAATGACCACACCAACTGATGCGGGCAAAATGGCACTCATTTGACCGCATCAGTTGGTGTGGTCTAGACCACGTTTGGTTATTCAGTGCAGGCTTGCTCGGCGGTCCGATCGGCGGCCCGCCCGCTCGCCTCGGTGCACGAGTCCCCTTCCCCCCATCCCCCTCTCGCCTCCATATCGCCCGTCGTGCGCGCTCCTTTTCCTTCGCCCGCATCCTTCGCACCGCCGCCCGGGCTGGCTGGCACTGCCGATACGTCTGTTTCACTCTCTCCGCCTGCTCCTTCGTCTCTCTCCGTCACGCTACTGTCGGAGCGGTTCGACCGTGCTGATCGGTCTGTCTCGCTCTCTCCAACTGCTCCGTCGGCTGTCTCCGTCGCGCTACCGCCGAGTCGGCATGGCCCGCTCGCTCCGTCTGTCTCACTCTCTCTGCCTAGTGTGGGCGCACCGTCTCCGGTCTGGTCCTCCATGGTGCATGACCCAGCACTGAGTCCTCTCTCGATTTCAATCGGGCCTGACGGAAAACCTCTCGGGGTTGGATACAAATGGCGTTGATGCAATGAATCACCAGGGCGAAGATCATCATAAGGCCGAAGAAAGCTATCATTTCATCTCTCATTGGGCTAAGCGCTGCGTTTCCTTCCGCGTCCTCGGTTCCGTTAAGTGCGCCCATTTTTACGAGTTTTTTTTACGAGATTTGTTTTGGCTCTGCGTGCACACGGCCCGGCAGCTCAGCCGCGAATGAGGCCCACTTTTCGTAGAAAATCCAACAAGGCTTCGACGCGGACGCCATTAGTTTTATTGTCGTGCCCGGCACGGCGTTCACGTGCATAAGGAGCCGTTGTTTTCCTTGGGGGCCCTCGTCGGGTAGCCCTTGCCCTAGGGTGTCCCAGGAAATTTTTTTTTGTCGAAATTTGAGGAGTGCCGGGCAGATTCTGAAAGAATAGGCCAAATCATGAAGATCGGCGCTTAGTTTAATTTTTTTGGACGATTTTTAGTGCTAGCTCAACGCGTTCAAAGTTTAGACTTTTTGAACACATTGCACTGAGGCAAGTAAACCGGTGCTGTGGCGTCAGTTTTCATCTGATTTTCATTCCACATACATCATTTTTTTCGTAAAAGTGCCCTCTAACACGTGATGAAAATACATTATGGGTATGGCTGGTTGCCTATCTTCCAGGGGCCAAAATACTCGAAAAAAAAGGTAAAAAGTTGTCTCTTTATTTTTTTTTGACTTAACTGTTGGTGGTATCGTCCAAACGTGTTGCCAGTTCGATTTCTCTGACAAAACTGCCTTAAGAAAAGTAAGTTTCATAATTTTAGGACCGGTTGCCTACTCTCCAGGGGCAGAAAATGTCTTAAAAAGTCGAAAAGACGTGTTTTTGACCCATTTGTTGAAGTCCTATCACCGTCAATGGGCCATTTTCGGATTCCTTGAGAAAAAATACATGGGATACACCAGGTAGCTTGGCTCTAAATATATTTGCCTACTCTGAAGGGGCAGGAAATGCCGTCAAAACTCGGAAAAACGTGATTTTGACCCATTTTTAGTTTAAAAAACAATATGAATCAGTTATATGGTCTCTCTAAATATTCATATCCACACAATTAACGAGCACACTACTAACAGGCAAGATATAACAATTTAAGGCATTTAAGTGTAGAATAAAATCATGATCAAACAAATCACAATGGGTTTGAACATGTTATAGTTTTTAAAAAAATGACGAGATCAAACATGCTGCAACAGGTCCGAACAAGTTAGTGACAGTTTCGAATTAAACCATAGGAGAAAAAATATGACTGGTTGCAGCATGTTAGAACAGGTTTACCTAGTGAATAAACTGGTCAAAACATGCTTCAGCAAGTTGCGTACAGTTTTCTTCTCAAATTGTTACAAGTTTCAATTCTAAAAAAGTAATAAAACGATATTTGATAAAAATTCGTCAAACCATGCTTACCAATGTGAGGTCCTAATACAATAACACAGTGTCCCAATACCCTAGGCTAAAAAAAATATATAATCTAGTAAAGTCGGAACAAGCTGACAATACTTACCGACGTGTAAAGCAATATTTATTTTTAAAAACTAACTTACAGCTTCGCGATGCGTACCGAACAAAATCCGCGGATAATGCCAAAGGGGGAAAGTAGGCACAAACCACAGCACCGACCAAAAACACATTTTTTCCTATTTTGGTGGCATTTTGTGCCCCTGATGGGTAGGCAACCTATTGAGAAACTAAAAACCAGAATGAATCTCATGTTTCTTTATACCAGGAATCCGTAAATGACCCGTTGCCTGCGATAAAAGCACTAAAAATGGGTCAAAATCACGTTTTTCCGAGTTTTGACGGCATTTCCTGCCCCTTGAGAGTAGGCAAATATATTTAGAGCCAAGCTACCTGGTGTATCCCATGTATTTTTTCTCAAGGAATCCGAAAATGGCCCATTGACGGTGATAGGACTTCAACAAATGGGTCAAAAACACGTCTTTTCGACTTTTTAAGACATTTTCTGCCCCTGGAGAGTAGGCAACCGGTCCTAAAATTATGAAACTTACTTTTCTTAAGGCAGTTTTGTCAGAGAAATCGAACTGGCAACACGTTTGGACGATACCACCAACAGTTAAGTCAAAAAAAAAATAAAGAGACAACTTTTTACCTTTTTTTCGAGTATTTTGGCCCCTGGAAGATAGGCAACCAGCCATACCCATAATGTATTTTCATCACGTGTTAGAGGGCACTTTTACGAAAAAAATGATGTATGTGGAATGAAAATCAGATGAAAACTGACGCCACAGCACCGGTTTACTTGCCTCAGTGCAATGTGTTCAAAAAGTCTAAACTTTGAACGCGTTGAGCTAGCACTAAAAATCGTCCAAAAAAATTAAACTAAGCGCCGATCTTCATGATTTGGCCTATTCTTTCAGAATCTGCCCGGCACTCCTCAAATTTCGAAAAAAAAAAAATTCCTGGGACACCCTACCTTGCCCCGGGTAGCCCTCGGGTCCTGGTGACCAGGACTTGGCCGTCAGTCTGTCATGAGCTCTTGTTGCTGCACCATGTGCACAAGGACCCGCGCTTCGAGCTCCTCGGGGAGCTCCTCCTCCTCCACCTCCTCCTCTTCGAGCAGCAGCAGCAGCGCAGCCCCAGCAGCAGCACCAGCAGCAGCAACAGCGCAGCACCAGCAGCAGCTGCAGCACCAGAAGCACCAGCCGCTCGTCGCGCAGGGATGCGCCCCAGGGGCCCCCCTTCTCCCCTCACTCTCCAGCGACGGTGCCGCCGGCGCCTTTCAGCCCCCACACCCCTCCCTCCGTAAGTTTTCCCGTCACTGTTCTACTCGCGCAAGTGATGCCTTTTCGCGTTCATGTCACTTCTTGACATGCGGATACTAACCACACACATGAAATCAGTGACAGCGGAAGTAAAATTACCATCACAACTTGCCACAATTGTTTGCAAAATTATTGCATTTCTCACATCGTCTGCAACACAGAATAGAATGACCATGCACACTACTGAATGCTCAAAAATAACACGAGAGTGATCCAATTGTCCTCACCATCTACAACATTTGTAGCAGGAATTGGGATGTTGAGCGACTTCGCTAGGTTCGTGGCGCCCTTGCTAAGTTTGCACCACAACTCATGAAATAAAAAATCATCGCACTCCAGTGGCGAGTTCGTCACTTTTTCCATTATTTCGGCACAACGATGGTCCGATAGATTTGGAAAATTGTCCTTGAATGGCATGACGGCATTGGCGGACACTCGTACTGAGATCCGAGATACTTCGGTCGTTTTGTATGCCACTTTGCTCATACCTCCAAGCGGGGGGGAGGGAGACGGGGGGGACCTACCCCCACCACAGCAGCGCAGTGCCCCGCAGCACCCCGCACCTCCCCTACGGGTGGAATCCTATACTTTTAGGTGCCCATGTATGAGACCTCATACGTTTTCAGAAACGAATGCCGGGCCGAAGTTATACGTTTCAAAAGCATGACTTTCCATAAATTGATGAATGCCATTTCCTATACGTTCTGAAAAAGCCCAACCACAGCCGAACAGTGCAAGAGCTATACTTTGCGTGGCCCCGTCCTGTGGCCCCAGCGCCTGGTCCGTGGCCCCGTCGGGGATCCCCGTATCCCGACCCGCCCAGTCCAGCCCTGCGAATTATCTTGTGCGTGGCTGTCTGCGCTTGGTTTCGTTATCACTTGGTGGATTCGGAGTCTGTCTTCCCTGTGGCCCTTCGTGTTGTGCTGGCGGGGTGCCCTGGCGTCCTGGTGTCCGGGACCAAGCCGTCAGTCTGGTTATGTCCGTGTGCGCATGCACAATGTGTCAGCGAACTAGAGACGACTCCTCCAGCTCGAGCTCCAGCTCATCGAGCTCGTCAGATTCCTCCAGCACGAGTTCATCAAGTTCGTCGTCCAGATCGAGCAGCTCGTCGCCGGCGAGCTCTCGTGAATCTTCTCCGGCACCGGTGCGCCCACGCAAGCAGCCACGCAAGTTCACTCCACCTAAAGTGAAGCTACGCACGCCCACTCCACCTCCGGCGCGCACACCGGCGGCGCCGCCGTCTTCACCACCACGCACGCCTTCTTCACCTCCGGCGCGGACACGTGAGCGCACACCGGTGGCGTCGTCTTCACCACCACGCACGCCCTCTCCACCTCCAAAGGTACGTTTCTGCCTTTCATACTCTGCCAAACTTTTTTTTGAATAAGTGCATCAGTCCCCCCCGCTTCACCAACTGTGCGTCAATGTGATGTTCGGAACTGCAGCCGAACATTTTAAGCGGCCCCGCGATGGATAAAATCGTTTCCATTTATTCCGGTGAATGGCGTGCTGCTGCGCACAGTGTGTCCTCCGCAGCCCCGCACCACGTGGTCGTGTGTGTGTGTGTGTGTGTGTGTGTGAGAGAGAGAGAGAGAGAGAGAGAGAGAGAGAGAGAGAGAGAGAGAGAGAGAGAGAGAGAGCAGTGAGCGCGCGCACGCGCGAGTGTATGTGTGTGTGTGTGTTGGCGTGCCGCGCGGCTTAATTTTTTTGTTTCCGTTTTTTAGGCCTCTCCGAAAAGACCCCGGGTTGAGGTACACCGTGGGGGTGACGAGGCGCCACTGGACTTGTCGTGGATGTCCACCCCGCCGGCGCCGCCGCCGCTGGAGGAATCTGCCACGCCAGCCGTGCCTCTGGATTTGACACCCAAACCCAAGAGGCGCCGCTTGTCTGCTGTAAGTTTTTTTCCGCGGTCTTCTGCTTATTTCCATTGGTGTAGTAGGTGCGCTGTTTCTCATATTTTTTTTCCTGTGTGTTTGTTTTAGGATGCCGTTCCCGCTCAGAGGAGGGTTTGGCCACCACCCAATCGGCGTGCCTTGACCCGGGCGGCGTCAGCAGACGAGCGACGGCCCACAGTGAGCGGAAACACTACTTTCCACGCGAAAAAGTCTTATTTTGGCACTGCGCGTCCGAAATTTTGAACCCGAGGGTTCGGAGGGTCGCTGAACACGTCTTTGATTCATTTAAATACAATTTCATTAAAATCTGTCAAGTATTTCAAGGGAATGCCTTATTTATATTTCCAAGGGGTTGGAGTAAATTTTTAAAATTGTCCAAATCGAAATTGCCTAACAGAAATAGATTCATCTTGACAAGACAAACAAAAAAATGTCAGCACATGTCATAGGTTTGAATGAGAAATGACAGACTTGCAGCCATACGAAGCACCGGGCGCGTGCGACAATTGTCGAATAACTGCTTTGTTTGCACTTCACACTGAAAGAAATTAAGCCCCGAAAAACGGCAGAGTTGATGGGAGTGGCTAATTTTTGCTCCATCGTAAAGGGAACCCTTTTTTCTATCGATTCAGCCAAGTGCGGACGTAGGGCTCTGTAGGGCTTTTAATTCCGCCCAAAGAAACAAAAAAATTACGATTTTTGGTGCCGCCTTCCACTAAAACGGCTGCAGATTGGTCATTTGTTGGCCAAAACCCAATCCAAGAACGGTTTTGAAATCGCCAGAAAGTGCTCTAGATGGAACTGTGCCCAGCTTTTCTTTGCGTTCACAAGGAAAGGCACATATTTATTACAAATTCCACAATATTTGAAGGCCAAATGTCAGAAAAATGAAACCTTTGACTTTCGAGTCCTCCGGAGGGCAAATAAAGCTCTCTATCGGCAAACCGATGCTGGATTCGATTTCTGCATGGTTTTTTGAACCTCTCATCTGAAATTTAGACCCGTTGATGGCTACACAGAGCCAAGCAACCCTGATGAAACAATTGAAAAACATATTTGGGAGTTCCATGGATGTTTTTGGCATCAATGTGTTTGGTGCTTCCCGGACACAAGTTCTCGGGAACGACTAAAGAATGATGCTGCCTACCCACCAGGCGCTTCACTCACATCTCACGCGTGGTTGCCTACCCATCAGGCGCTACGGGCCAATTCCTTCTCAGGGTTGCCTACTCATCAAACGCTTTGTATTATTGCGGGGGGAAGAAAGAAAACCTGAATTACGTTTCGTACATTTATTAGCATAAAAGAAATTAATTCACAACTGTTTGTTTGACAACAAAGAGACACATTTGGCTACATGTGAATAATAATAATAAAAATAATACAGGATCTCACATACACTCAAACAAATATTCGTAGTGGGAATTTAATTAGTTTCCTGCTAACACCACACCGTTTTGGGGCGGGTATGCAATGTGTGCAAGAGTAAAGATGTGCGCAAGGAAGAAAAACAACGTTTGCTTCGTATTCGCAGCAGATACGACACTGACTTTTTTCTTGAGTGTTATCCGTACATTTTGTATGTTCGGTCTGTGTTTCCTCAGGTAAGTGTTTCTTTAGGATGTGACTAAAATGCCCTGGAACTTCCTTTACAGAGTGCAGCACCTTCTGAACCTCATCCACGTAATTTCTGCCACGGTTGCGCAGAAGTAACCCACAGTAAGGAGAAAATGTGGCGTGTTCGTATGAAGGCACATCGCCTTTCAACCAGCGGCATAATGAAATACCGCAGTGGAAGCACATAGTCATGTCAAAATGTCCCATATAATAGAACCCATCTTCAGCCAATGCTTGGGGTGTGACATTTGCATCGCTGGGCCATGATTCGAATGTTTTCACTCTGGTTTCCAGTGTAGAATATGTAGGGTAAAGTGGTTTTGTGAATGGCAGAATATGGTTTTGCATCGCAAATGGGACGTATTGCCCCTTGTGTTGTGTATCGTGGTCGAGCGGCCTCGTTGGCACTCCTAGTTCTCTCAGGAGGGCTTGAGTCTCGCGATCTAACACTGAGTCCTCTCTCCATTTCAATCGGGCCTGACGGCAAACCGCGGGGTTGGATACAAATGGCGTCGATGCAATGAATCACCAGGGCGCAGATCATCATAAGGCCGAAGAAAGCTATCATTTCATCTCTCATTGGGCTAAGCGCTGCGTTTCTTTCCGCGTTAAGTGCGCCCATTTTTACGAGTTTTTTTACGAGATTTGTTTTGGCTCTGCGTGCACACGGCCCGGCAGCTCAGCCGCGAATGAGGCCCACTTTTCGTAGAAAATCCAACAAGGCTTCGACGCGGACGCCATTAGTTTTATTGTCGTGCCCGGCACGGCGTTCACGTGCATAAGGAGCCGTTGTTTTCCTTGGGGGCCCTCGTCGGGTAGCCCTTGCCCCGGGTAGCCCTCGGGTCCTGGTGACCAGGACTTGGCCGTCAGTCCGCCATGAGCTCTCGTCGTGCTTGTGCTTGCTTGTGTACGATGTGTAGCAGATCGCGCCGTTCGAGCTCGTCGAGCTCCACGAGCAGCAGCTCCACGAGCAGCAGCTCCACGAGCAGCAGCTCCACGAGCAGCAGCTCCACGAGCAGCAGCTCCACGAGCAGCAGCTCCACGAGCAGCAGCTCCACCAGCAGCGGCTCCACCACCGGCAGCAAAAGCATCAGCAGCGCATCCGCATCAGGGGCTCCGGGTGTGCCGGGGCGTAGCGCGCCGCCACCGTATTCTCCCCACTCTCCGAAGACTACCCCGCCGGCGCCGTTCTCGCCGCGCACTCCTCACTCCGTGAGTTCTTTTCTGTACCTGTTCTATCCTGTGAGAATCTCGGTCGCGCAAGTGATGTTTTCGCGATAGTGTCCAGTCTGGCCGTGCGCGTGGGTCCCGTGTCGTGTTCCTGCTTCTTGTCATTGGTGTGTGTCTCGGCGTTGTGGCCGTCCTGTTCGTGAGGTCATCAGTGATCCTGTCCACCTAGCGTTTGAGTGCTGTGACTCACTAAACCGTGTGCAACTCGTGTTGTCCTAGTGCGTGTGCAAGTGCGTTTGAGTTCGTGTGCCGTTTTTCCCGCGCCGTTTGCGCATGAACTCTGTGCGGTGTCCCGCGCCGTGCACGGTAGCGTGTGCGTGTGAGAGTATGTGTGCCTGCGCATATGCCCGTGTGCCCTGTGCGCCGTCCCGCTCCGCGCGGTAGGCGTGTGTGTGTGTGTTTCAGCGCGTGTGTGCGTGCGCGCGCGTGAGAGAGAGAGAGAGAGAGAGAGAGAGAGAGAGCGAGAGCGAGAGAGAGAAAGAGAGAGAAAGAGAGAGAGAGAGAGAGCGAGCGGGCCGTGCCGACTCGGCGTTAGCGCGACGGAGACAGCCGACGGAGCAGTTGGAGAGAGAGAAAGAGTGAGAGAGAGAGAGAGAAAGAGAGAGAGAGAGAGAGAGAGAGAGAGAGAGAGAGAGAGAGAGAGAGAGAGAGAGAGAGAGAGAGAGAGAGAGAGAGAGAGAGAGAGAGAGAGAGAGAGAGAAAGAAATTGAAATTGAACTTTATTATCGACTTCTACAGTAGGGCTATTGGCCCCATTGGCGTACAAGCCGGCTCTCAAGATAACAAAAATAAAAGAATACAATCTTCAAACAAACAATAATAAAAAGTTTAACAATCACAGTCTCGATCTCACATTCTCTTCAAAGAATACAATGATGAAATTTTATACAATTCAAGGGAGTTCCATAATTTACAGCTTTGGATGTAAAAAGACAGATTTTATGCTTCAGTCCTAGGGGAAGAGTATTTCAGTACCTTATTATCTGACCTAGTTTTCTTATTAAGAGGCAGATATTCATATTGTTGGTTTAAGTATTGTGGATTGCCAAAAGATATTATTTTATAGACCATGTTAGCAATTATCATCTTTTGTCTTTCCTTTAATTTCAAAAAGTCCAAGATCTGATAAGATGGTGTAATATGCCGGAATTTACTTACATTGCAAATGAACCTTATACATGCATTCTGAGCTCGTTGCAGCTTTATGAAATTAGATTGAGAAATATTAGTACATAACGGCAGGAAGTAATCAAAGGGAGGAAATATTAATGAATGGACTCATGTGCGCCTGACATGAAATGGAATATAAGAAAAATTTCGTCTGAGCTGAGCTAAAATGCTGAATACCTTATTAATAACAAAGCCACAATGTTCATTCCAATTCAGAGTAGGATCCATGAAGATGCCAAGATTTTTCACAACATGCTGGAAGTGGATGGTATTCCCGTTTACTACAAGAGGCTGATGATAACCTTGATCAAACAGACTTACATAAGCTGCTGATCCCAATACAATTGCTTGTGTTTTTCCCACATTTAGGGTCAAATTGTGACTATTAACATATTCAGTTATCTTAAGAAGATCAGCCAGCAGTCGCTCAATTACTTTGTCATACATATCCAAAGGAAAATGTATGTACAGTTGAATATCATCCGCATACATATGATGATTACAGAAATGAAGTACCTTTGGTAAGTCAAATAAATAGATAGCAAACAAAAGGGGGCCCAACACACTTCCTTGTGGCACACCAGTTTCAACTTCCTCCCATGCAGATACAAAGTCCACACCGCCCAACCCTCTCATCAATCTAGTTTTCAGGTAAGACTCAAACCAGTTTATCACAGATTCAGCAAATATTTTAACTTTGAAAGCAGCAGAGAATGATGGACACAGTCAAAAGCCTTACTCATGTCTAAGAGAACAAGAACTGATAAAAGTCTGCTATCAATGGCTTTCCTGATGTCATCTGTTACTTTTATTAGAGCTGTTGTAGTGTTATGCCCCTTTCTAAAGCCAGATTGGAAGGCAGGTAAAATATTTTTTTCGCAAACAAATTCATTGACTTGCTGGTGGACCAATTTTTCTAATACCTTTGATAGAAAACATAAAATACTAACAGGTCTATAATCAGAGCAAGTTTCTGGATTCTTAACTTTGGGGACTGGTCTTATATTGCCCATCTTCCATAACTTAGGAAAACAGCTATTTTGTAAGCTAAAGTTAAACACATGTTCTAGAACAGGAAGTATAAGAGGCAAACATATTTTCACAAATTTTACAGACAATAAATCAACTCCTACAGCATTGGAGAGAGAGAGAGAGAGAGAGAGAGAGAGAGAGAGAGAGAGAGAGAGAGAGAGAGAGAGAGAGAGAGCGCGCGCCTGCCTTCGACCTTGACTGAGTGGGAAGCTGTGCCGCCCCCCCTCCCCTCCCCTGCCTCGTCAGCTGTGCATTGGGCGCTTTCCTGGAAGCCCATTCAGTCGCCCCACGAGTTTTAGTGTGTCGTTTGTGAGGTCTCGATTTCGCGTCGCTGCTTCTGATTCATTCATTTATTTTTATTCCAGCGCCCAATCCAACTGACACCAGTGCGGAAGGAGCGGCGTGGGGGAATGGCGCCGCGACGCCTGGTGGCACCTGAGCCTGTAGCCAGTCCGCGGCGTTCGCCGCGGATCGCCGCCAAGGTGTGTTTTCCTTTCCGTCCTGCTTCCATGTTTTTGAGAGTGGATCTTTTATTACAGAATTTTGTCGTGTTTCAGATGGCAAGCCCACGGCGCTCCCCGAGGCCGGCTGCCAAGAGAGGGCTGCAGGAGCAGCCCCTCGATTTGACGACGAAGAAGAGGCGATTGGAGGTTCGCACACCCACCTCCCCCCATTTTCATTTTTCTACGTATGTCTCATTAATTTCGTAAGTTAATATGTTGATCATTTTTTTCTAGGATCCTTGGATCCGCCACCCTACTAGACCGGCGCGGATGCGGGCGCCGGTGCGGGTGGCTCTACCTCCACCTCCACCTCAACGTCAGATTCCCCCTCTCTATGGAAAGGGGGCTCGTCGCCCCGGTTCATGGGGTCTTTTAAGGACCCCATGAACACAGTTGTTACATATATTACAAATATTTCAAATATTCTAAATATTCCATATATTCCATAATATTCTAAAATATATATTCAGTTTTTTCAAATTTGTGTTTTTCACTTTCCCTGTGACTCATGTGCTAAAGGAATCATTTCAATAATCTGTCTGGTGCATGATAAAATATTTTATTGACACAAAGGCAATGACAATCAAACTTAAAATTATACAGTATGCATGCAGTGAAACATTAAGTTACAAATCAGTGGACATATCTTTCAGAGCAGACAAAATTTTCTCTCTAAAATAGCTAGAGTGAAACACAATAAATTCTTCTTTGATCGAAGGTAAGTGACATGATTCCATCATGAAGAGGTTAGACCATAGACCGATGTGAGGAACGAGCTTGTGTGTTCCATGGCAGTTTTATTGGCAGCCACTTTCTTGGCTATCTCAAGTTCCTCCATAGTGTCAATGTCGAGGTGTTGTGATTGCAGATAATGGGCGGTCTCGTTTACAAACTGTTCTGAAAACTGTGTAATGTGGGTTCGACTCTGGGTCAGCAGATTGATTGACATCTTAATCAGGTAGCGCGCTTGTCCTATTTTTTTCCATGTTGCCGGAGAAAATAAAAAGAAATTGATGAGTGGATGACCGATTCTTTGCAGTTTGACAGACTTCCCACCGTGTTTAGCTGTGTACTTGGACACTTCTATGCCTCCAAGGTGAAATGGTGGAACAGTCTCTTGGGACGAAAACAGATTTTGAATTCGTGTATAGATGTTGTCTTTCATAAGTAGGAAGAGTTCATCAATGCTGACTCTCATCGTGTTTGAGTTGAGCCCCTGATGGTCTGCAAAAACGGCACATGGTTTGTTTGTGCGCAAATCGAAGCCCAGGTTAAGGGATTTCAAATTGCTTGTCAAAGACCCCAGGGTTAGAGCAATCACGTGCCTGTTGACAGGATAAGGGACTTCATCCATATCCGTGGGTGGATCAACGTAGTTCTCCATTTCAGTGTCCGTGTCATCAATCATCGAATCTCCCAGACCTGCACTGATGAGGGCTTGGATAATTTTGTCTGCCTCCTCGATTTGTGCACTGTCACCGGTCACGTTCTCAAAATTAAATAGCTCAAATGTAGGATTTCCGTTGACAGATTGTAACGTAAGGGATGGCTGCATTGGTACATGTGGAGGTGGCGGTGTTGGAATTTGTGGTGAAGGGAGTGGTGCTGATTCAGGTGCATTGAAAGTCAAAGGCTGATGTTGCTGCTTGGCCGAAGGTTTGGAATTTGGAGTGCTGCGTTTCTTACGCTCTGTCTTGAGAGTGTTCATGGTGCTTCTCTTAGTGTAGGTGAGTCTGTTGCTCCTGCTGGTTGTGTGGCTCGTGTGAGGTGGGAGTGTCAACTGTGCCATTCGACTGGAGTGCGGCTCTTTTATTACCAGACGGACATGGTCCGGCCTCGGCGGCTCACTGAACACCGAGCGGTACGTGCCCGCTCCCTGCCCCGCCCTCCCCCTTCCGTCCAGCCCCCAGGTCAGCCTAAGGACTAATGTACATACGTAAGTCTACATAAGTCCTTAGGTCAGCCCAGCCTGGCGTCGTGCTCGCCGCACCGCGCCGCCCCGCCGGGGCCGGCGTCAGGTCTCAAATTGGTGAAAGTGTTTTGCCAAAAGGTCAGGTGCGTTTTGGTACAATATGGTCCAGGATGTCAATCCAAAATGGAGGATCCTAAATTGAGGTACTTGCTCGGTCGTTGCTCGGAGTTGCTCGGCACAGCGGGTGGAAACTCTGTTGCCAGAAAAGGCATGCAAAGGTTTTTTGTACACCTTAGATCTCAGAACCCAGAAGTGGTAGGTAAAATCCGAGGGCATATTTGGAATCCTCATAAAATTTCGCTCGGCGTAGGATATGTGTAGTGCCGGGGGTTGAGGAAATGGTCAGTCATTTTGCTATGAGAAAGTAGAAAATAGGGGAAAAAACGCTTAGGGACCAGGATCCAAACGTTGCATTGTTTTATTGTATTCCTTAATGCAAGAGAACGGGACCTCGCACGTAAAATCTGAGATCATATTCTGAATCCTGAGGAAATTTCCTGTGCATTAGGCTGCCATGAAGTCGTCAACACAGCGTAATAAACAGAAAACCGTTGCCGTGAAACCAAGAGAAGGTATGCAGCGATTGCATCGCACAAAATTACAGAACAGTCTGTCATTGACCGCGTGTTCCAAGGGTACAGGCTATCTTTCTTGAATACCCAACAAGTGCAATGCACACACAAAAGCACGCTGAATTCATATCTGTGCTCAAATTTTGAATTGGTCTTTCCGTTTTCTCACATTAAGGATGACAAAATAGCTATTTCCGGGATATAGCGTAAATTCCGATCCTGGTCCCAAAGCGTTTTTTCACCTGTTTTTTACTTTCTCACGGCAAAATGACCGACCATTTCCTTATCACCCGGCACTATACCTATCCAACGCCGAGTGAAATTTTACGAGGATTCCAAATATGCCCTCGGATTTCACCTACCACTTCTGGGTTCTGAGATCTAAGGTGTACAAAAAACCATGCCCTTTTTGGCAACAGAGTTTCCACCCGCTGGCGGAACCGGTGTGCAAACACCCCCAACCCTTCTGCTAACAGCTGCAGACATTAAAATATTAAAAAGACATCTGCGGTGTTATTCTCTTTGTGTTAGATAAAAGAAAGTTTTATTCTTTAAGAGAGGAAGAAAATGGACACTCCATTAGAAAGTAAGATGGAGACAAACTTAGTTACAATGTTTGTAAATAGTACATCATCCTTGAACTTGTCATCACTTAGTTTTTTGACATTATCTCTTGTGATTTCTATTCTCAAATGATTCCTTTATTTATTCTTCAATCAAAAATAAGTTATGATTGGGTGTGAGGTTTTGTTTTCTTTACTGTGATAAACTTTAATTAGTCTGCTGACCTTCTAATGACCCGAGCAATCTGTTGAACCTGCTGGCATATTTTGTTTGACCTATATTTTCTATCTGGGTGTTCTCAGAGTGAAACTAACTATAGTGTGAGCAAGTCTGAGTCAGTTTAGCATGAAATAAAGATAGAGAGATAAAGAATTCTGAAAAATAAGTTAACATTTTAGCCAAGTTAGCTTACAACCTAATTACAAACTTTTTCAACTTAATTCAAAATATTTCACACTTTATTTAAGTAGGAGAAGCTTTGGTTTTGCTTAGAGCTGCTCTCTACAAAGTTTCATGCAGAAGCACTCATCCATTCTATTATTTTATTCTCCATTCCCACCTAAGAGCTTCTCCGTCAGATCTGTTACCGCAGTTCATCCAAGTTTTGTTAGAGACCAAATTGAGATCTAACATTTAATTTAATGGCTTTAAATCCTTGCAGGGGTCCTTCTGATATGATTTGAGACAAAACTGATTTTGAATTTTCATTAAATTCTCATGTTTTAAGTTATAACAGTGTACAAACCTATTTTCAAACTTTTTTCAGCTAAATTCAAAATGTGCAGACTTTATTTCAGCAGGGAAAGATTTGTTTCAGTATACTCTCAGTGAACAATACATATCTTTCATGAAAATGATGATAAAATAGTTCAGTTCAAGTCAGACGATACTTTGAAAAGTTTCTGAGGCTTAGGCATATTCTGAAATCTTAATAACTTTTGATAGAATTCTCCTGGACCCACAATACTAGTCTTAAATCAAAGAGTGAGTCATGCTTACATGAATTTAGGATATTAACACCAAACATTTTGATAAAATACTTAAGTTTTAAGAGAAAGTGTTCTACTATAGATAGTGAAACTTTTCCATCTAAGTATTGAGAGTTCAGACTTTATTTCTGCAGGAGAAGCTTTGGTTTAGCATTGTTTCAGTGTACAGTAAGAATCTTTGATGAGAAATAGTTCAGATCATGTTACTCGAGAACCAACTTCGTATTAAGTTCGACGACCAAGTATTCAGATGCAAGGTGATAGAAAATTGAAGTGATAGCTGACAGGAAAGGAAAAGGAGAAGCCAGAATTATAAACAACCCAATTTAATAAAAAAAAAAAAAGAAAGATGATGATCACAATTAAAAAAATAGATTAATAAATACCCACCCTTCCCCTCCCGCAAATCACAGCCAGAATTAGAAAAGATTAAAAATACCCACCCTTTCCACCCGCAAATCACAGATTGATCAAAAAACATTTACACACATACACCCACAGACATTCAAGACGAAATTCAATTTGGACAAGACACACGAAACAAAAACATACCATTCAAAAAATAATGAATAAAAACATCACACACATACACCGAAAAAGAAAACACACACACACAGACATACATCTCCACACAAATACACACATAAACATACACTTTAAATTTGGAAAGAACAGACATACATGACAACATTGAATTTAAAAATAACACATACATACACAAACACAATCACACATAAATCACAGAAAAAAATTAATAAAAATCTGACAAGGGTGGAGGTGGTGGCGGCTGGTGGTTTTGCCCAATGGGCTTACATGATGTGGTGGCGATAAAACGCCCCTAGTTGAAACGGCGCTCGACGTCTTCAGGGGCCGGTGCAGGCCAGGAGCTCCTTGCCCACTGGTGAGGTGCGGCATATCCCCCGCAGACCTCCCCCTGGCCCGTGGCGGCACTATCTGGCTGATGGGTGGGCCGACTGCCCTCCTCGGTGCAGTGACACCCACAGGTCGCCGTGCAGGGGGGCAGCTTGACCTCCTCGGTGCAATGACGGCCACGGGGCGCTGGGGTGGCGGGGGTGGCATCCTGCACTGATCCAACCACCCCGCCACCAGCCCCAGCGGGTCCCGCGACGGGGGTGGAACCGGAAGGCGCGGCGGCGCCCAGACTAAAAAAAACCATGGGCTGGGCCATGGCGACGGCTGACCATGGTGATCCACGAATCGCCATGGTCAGATGATCTTGACCATGGCGAAATGGCGCATGGCGATCCCCACCATAGGGCAGCGCACCATGGGGGTGGCTCCGCTATGGTGCGCTGCTCCATGGTGCGCTGCCCCATGGTGTGCTGCCCCATAGTTAACCGCTCAATGGTGGAGTGCCTCATGGTGATTTTAAATAGCTGGTCACAGTGACCAACAAATTAAGTGCCCTGACTGACCACAGCCGTACCTCAGTGAAAATTCGACTCTACGCACGATTGTGAAGTCATGGTCTCTCTATCTCCAGTAATTTAAATGTTACGGACTATTTCTGAATAAACCTCGGAGACTTGAACGCACGGGCAAGAGAACATTCACTGCGGTGCGAGCGCCACCATGGCGACAAACACCATGGTGCAGCTTCCACCATGGGCACGCCAGACACCATGGTGACGAGCACTATGGAACGATCTCCACCATGGTGGAGCCCGCCGAACCATGGTGGTACTCCCCATGGTGCGCCTTCACCATAGGGCAGCCCATTTAACCATAGTGATGACGACCTTCGCCATTGTGGACTGCCCTATGGTGATGGAAATTCACGATGGCGACCATGGTTTTTTTAGTCTGGGCGAGGCAGAGGGGGGCGCAGTTGGAGCCGTCGCCTCTGTTGGAGCTGCCACAGGTGACGGGGAGCTCTCCCTCCTCGAAGCTGATGGTGTAGCTGTGGTGTGCTGGAGCCAGCACCGCCGACGCCGGCAGCTCCTCATCGTCAATGCTGCTGCTGCTTCTGCTGCTGCTGTCGCTGCACACACGGCCCTATGAACAAAAAAAAAAATTCTGTCAGACACACAGCGGGAGGACACCTACGAGACGAAACACAGGCCATGCAAATGAGTAAAAAACTTTACAGGGCATGAGCAGTCGCTACATGTACATTTTGAATTGCACGAGGGTAGCGGGCTAGTCGGTAGCTGGGGGGTAGCAGGGGCCGCGGGCGGAGTTATGTCTGTAGCGGCGCACTTGGCTCCAGCCACCGTGCTGGCGGCGGCGGGACGGATGCAGCTGCTGGGGGTATGTTCTCCTTGTCCTCATCCTGAAACATAACAATAAAAGGTATAAGTGACAAGGTCCACACATTTTCGCCCAGAAACTTTAAGACATTTGAATTTAACTCTGTGTTAACCTTGGTGTTAACTTGTTCATAATGTCGACGGTACACTGATACGCCAAATACCACTTGTGTTGGGTATCATTTTCTTAGGTTCAACGCGAGGATGCTCAATATGATGACCAATCGCATGAATACTCAATACGTAAAAGTGGTTTCCGTACTGGGGCACCTCGCCCGCCACTTTGACACTCCAGCCTCGGCGCAGCGTCCGGTCGACACTCCAAGATAAGCAAGCATGAGTAGCGCGGCGGCGAGCGTGCGGCGTCTCAAGGGGGGAGTGGGGCGGAAGGCCAGCTGGAGGGCTTCAGAGCTTGCCAGGACTTCAGAGGGTTCGGGTTTGTTTTCCGGTCCACAGGCGGGCGATTCAAGTACTGCTTGAGCTCTGCCGGTCCTTCTTTAAACTTCGTCCAGTGCAACCACACTGCACTAGGTGCCATCGTGGCGTTGAATCAATAATTGCTTTTTGCGCACCGATGCCGACACGTATGTTTACTTCTAGAACTACGCATGGCCAGTGTGCGGTGAGGGAGGGGGACAGGGAAGGGGAGCCGGAAGAGGTTCGTCGCGTGAGCGCGAGATGGCGCTGCACTCGCTCCGGCCGGACAGGTGGCTGGTAGGCGCGCAAACATTCAAATATGGCAAATTCGAAAGAATCGAGAATCGACCCGCAGACTCGATTCTCTTGGTAGAATCGATGCGTCGAATCGAGAATCGACGATAAGACTCGATTCTCGAATCGGAATCGGATCGACCAACCCCACACGGCACTGGCCGCCGTCACTCGACCCTCAAGATAAGAGCGGCTGCCAGCGCCGCACCGTGCTGCGCGGAGGCCTCTGGCTCCCGGTTCGGTTGACGGTTGGGCGGCGACCGACGCCGGGCCGGCGCAGGCGGCCAAAACTGTACACGCGTTTTGAGCTCCAGAGACGCTAAATAAGACTCGAACCGAACGTGTGACCCCCCCCCCCCCCCCCCCGCGTCTACACTGAAAAACTGCGCGGCGTGACTTCGTACCGTTTTAGGGACGTGAATAAAGTGTCACGTCAAAAAAACGGCATGACAGAAACGTCATGCCAACAATCGGCGGGACTCAGAAATTCACGCCAATTTTTGGCGTGAATTCCCTGTCATGCCGGTTTTTCGCATGACTTTTCTCGTAGAGCCGCGTAGAGCGCATTGTAATTCACGGCAGAGGACGCTTGACTCACATATCATGCTGCACGCAAAAAAATAATTTTCAGAGCAGAGCTAAGCTCTTTAGCAGAGGAATTTAGCACCGGCACTTCAAATTTATTTGTGATTCTAAAAGATTAGCTGCTATAGGTAAATCTTTAGCAATGTGCCTAAAAAGTATGCACCTACTAGAAAAATCTTTAGCTGCGCGAGACCCCTAAATCAGCGTAAATTTTTAGTGCCACTTCTAAAAATTAGCTAAGCTTCGAATTATTTTTTTGCGTGTGTTTTTGGCGTGAATTTCCTGTCACGCCATTTTTTGGCGTGACTTTTTGTCACGCCGTATTGGCCATGTGTCCGACCATAACATTTTCAGTGTAGAGGCCACCTGCGCCGCCGGTCACCCTCGGGCGGGTGATCGTAAAACCAGCGCGACCCGGGCTAAAGCAAACAACTCCGCCTCAAATTGAAAGCGCCACAGCAAAAAAAAAAAATTCACAAGAGATCACCAGAATTTTTTTTAAATCGTGTTCTGAACTTTCTCTTACACAGTAAAAAGTCTACGAAGCATCGCTTCGCAATACGAAGAAAACGAAGGCATTGTAAAATCTACGAAGAAATGCTTCGTATTATGAAGCAAAATCCTTCGCAATACGAAGCATTTCTTCGTAATACGAAGCAATTCTACAATGCCTTCATTTTCGTTGTAGCTACAAAGCACATTCTTTGTAGACTTTTTTGAGTGTACCCCTCCTCAGGCCCGCGATGCCGTGCCGCGTGTCGTCCCGTGCCACTCTGTGGCATGCCGTATCACGTGACGCGCCGTTCCACTCGGTGACAAGCCATACCACTCTCTGACACGCCGTGTCAATCTGTGACATGCCGTGTCACGTGACTCGCCGTGCCGCGCTACCACGCCGTGTCACGCTGTCGCATTGCGCCTTGCTACTCAAAATGCTGCGTCACATCCCGTCTCCAGGATGAAAATCCTGTCATTGAATTTTTACGAGTTCATGAGTCATAAGTGACTACACCAGGCCACGTCGGTCATGCCGGTTTTTCGCATGACTTTTCTCGTAGAGCCGCGTAGAGCGCATTGTAATTCACGGCAGATGACGGCCAGATTCACATGTCATGCTGTTTTCCGGCGTGAATGTCCTGTCACGCCATTTTTTTGCGTGACTTTTTGTCACGCCGTAATTTGGCCATGTGTCCGACCACAACATTTTCAGTGCAGAGGCCACCTGCGCCGCCGGTCTTCTGGCCCACTGTGCGGCGGAGGGTCCGACCGTCAGCAGGCGGAGTCCGCGCTGCTTCACACGCTCTCTCGGTCCCTTCCAGGACGCCCCGTGAGTGCGAGAGAGACAGAGACAAGAAAGCTGTGCTCGCAATCAGCGGTAAGTAACTTGGCCGAGGAAAGAAACTGAAAACAGCGACGGGACACCGGGACACCAAGCAGGGGGGCCAACCGTTGGCAGCGCGAGACTGTGTGAAGCTGCTGTGCAGATGTTTCTGCTTCAACGGTTCAGGTACTTGGTACGATATCAACATTACTTTATTCCTGGTTCAATCAAAGCTCGGAGAGATTGTGGGGGGGGGGGTCTTCTTTCGGCGGGCAGAGGCAGCGTGGACACCCTACCCCTTGCACAGTGGGCCGGAGACAGTCAAAGCCCCGGACGGGTTTTGAGCTCCACAGTCGGTAAACAGGACTCGAACTGAACGTGTGACCCCACCGATGGATTGCTCTCCGAACAAGGAATCCATTAGTGGGGTCACGCGTTCAGCTCGAGCCCTGTTTAGCTACTGTGGGGCTCTGAACCCGGACCGCCTTCAACAGTGAGGCCTATGTTATAGGGGATTCGGGCGAGCAGGCAGAACAAAAGGCTCGACAGAAAAGGTAAAAATTAAAAGCATTTTCGGACGAGGCGCAGGGTCAGACCGGGTGAGACACTAATCCAAGCGCGCGGTGGGACGCGCAGTGGGTCAGAAGATAATCGCATGCGGCCAAAACTCTAGGCGCGTTTTGAGCTCCAGAGTCGATGGCGCTACCCAGAACTCGAACCGAACGTGTGACCCCGCCAATGGCCAATTGCACACTGTAAATCAAATAGTGATACATCTCACCATCTGAGGGGTGAGACAGAACTGTCTCGCCCAAAAAAAAGTGATACTAAAATTTATCACCGTAAAAAGGTCGTACACGAATGAATCACCGACAAAAAGGTCGTACACAAATGTATCACCGAAAAAGGATGATACTTCTTCTGGAAAAGAAGGGCCCATCTCGCTGATGTCTGACCTTTTTCCGGTGATACATTTGTGTACGTCCTTTTATCGGTGATACATTCGTGTAGGGCTTTTTTTCGGTGATACTTTTTGTATCGCCGAAAATTAGTCAGACGTCCCACCCTTTGAATTTCAGTGTGATTCCTCGTTCAGAAGGCAATGGATTGGTGGGGTCACAATCCGGTGTGAGGTCACACGTACGGTTCAAATCCCATCTACCGACTCCGGAGCTCAAATCGCGTCTAGAGTTTTGACTGCCCGTGCCGGTCTTCTGGCCCACTGTGGAATGGGACGGCGGGAGGGCGGGGACGTGGCGAGGGGAGGGGGAGTGGGGCTGGCGCGCTGCGGGCTGCGGCGGTGGGTCGCCGGCACAAAGGCGACACTAACAGGTGCCCAAAAATAAAGCTGTAAGGCAATAAGAGTGCAATAACTACAAGGAAGCTGTTTGTGAAGGCTGCGTCGGGAAGTGCCGTTAGGTCGTGGCGCGACGCTGTGACACAATACGCGACGCTGCGACGCGGCGTTTTGGGCTGCAGAGTCGCTAACTGGGATCCAAACAAGCATGTGACCTCACCAATTAAATCCTCGTTCGGAGAGCAATCCATTGGTGCGGGGTCACGCGTCCGGTTCGGGTGCAATTTAGCGTAGTGCGTGTTCATTTCGCGGATTGGGGCCCTGGCTGGGGTGCCGGGGCCGAGAAGCGAGGGCCACAGAGCTCGCAGGATTGCAGTGCAGCGCGTGTGGTGTGCGCGCGGCGGAAGTAACGATTGGGATTCCCAGGCGCATCCTGAGAGAAAGGGTCAGTTTTTGGCCCGTCCCGTATTATTTATAAAATAAATACGGAGGACGGGCATATAGTCTGATGCTTGCTGTGCGTCCGTTCGTTCGTTCGTCCGTCCGTGGACTTCCCGTTGTCCGATCTTCACCAAATTTGGTATGCAGCCTCCTTGGGTGACCCTAAGAACCGCTCGGTGGCAGCAAATCCGATCCGAGCCCCGGGGGCGCTGCTGCAGGTGCATCATGGTCTACATGGGGTGCAGGAGGATTTCGGCAACGGGTACAGCTAGAAGGGCATGTAGGGGTATTTTTGGAATCGGGGCGACGAGACAAAGCCAACGGTGCTGGTTTCGAGCAAATCGGAGAAGTTTGGACCAAGGTTCAAATCCCGGGGGGACCAAATTTTTTTTTTTTAGTTTAACGTTGTTTCCTATGTTTTTGAGGGTGCTGATGACGAAAATGATATCCATTTTGACCTAAGACGCCGCGAGGGCGACGCTGCAGGTGCATAATGGTCTATAGGGTAGATGAGGATTTTGGCAACGGGTACAGCTAGATGGGCATGTAGGGGTATTTTCGGAATCGGGGCGACGAGACAAAGCCAACGGTGCTGGTTTCGAGCAAATGTGAGAAGTTTGGACCCAGGTTCAAATCCCGGGGGGACCAAATTTATTTTTTTTAGTTTAACGTTGTTTCTTATGTTTTTGAGGGTGCTGATGACGAAAATAACGTCCATTCTGACCCAGACCCACGTTTAAAGCCTGTAAGAGTTAAACATTTGCGACACTCGTTAAATTTAAAATGTACGGGACGGGCCAAAGTTGCCGATCTGTATCGCCACTTTTCCTGTTATTCAGAAGCAGCCTGCACTCCAAAAAAAAGTGTCCTGTCAATGCCGTTAATTTATTACCAGTTTTGACTGTAGGTCAATTCACAGCGTTTACTGTGATCTGCTCACGCGATTCACTGTAATCTTGTTCGCGGTGTTTACTGTGATCTGGTTCACAGTAAACACTGTGAGTTTGACGCCGCTGAGCACCGAAGTACTGCAAATCAGGCTCCAATTCACGGCGTTTACTGTGGCCAGATCAAAGTGAACACTGTGACCGAGATCACAGTGAACGCCGTGAACTAGTTCACAGCAAACGCCGTGAATTGCATAACAGCAAACATTGGTAATAAATTAACGGCATTTACAGGACCTTTTTTGTACAGTGTGGGAATCCCAGGCGCGACTTTTGCCGTGCGGTGCGCGCGCGCATCGGCGAAGGTGACGAAAGCGGCGCGAAACGGAAGGGTTCATGGTGAGGGCGAGGCGGGGAGGCGCGGCCGACGGCGCACAGTGGGCCAGAAGGTCTTCTGGCGAGACCGGCGCCGGCAGACCAAACTCTAGACGCGGTTTGGTCTGCAGAGTCGCTAACTGGGACCCGAACAGAACATGTGACCCTACCAATGAATTGCACGTCCAGTTCGAGTCCAACTTAGCGACTCGGGAGGTCAAAATGCGTCTAAGTTTTGGCAGCCTGCGCCGGTCCTCTGGCCCACTGTGCATCGGTCAGCAAGAGGGCAGGCTTAGGGGGGTCGTTGGCAGGTTGAAAACACCCGAAAGCACAGAGTCGCGAGGGCGGCGGGGGCGACTCGTCCGCTCAGGCAGAGAGGGCCCAAGATTGAACCGAGATCTGCGCAGTGGTCCAGAAGACCGACGCAGACGGCCAAAACTCGAGTCGCGTCACTAAACAACACTCAACTCGAACCGAACGTTTGGCCCCACCAATGCATTCGTCGTTCGGAAAGAAACCCATTTGCGGGGTCCCTGTTTTGCGACTATGGAGCTCAAAACGCGTCCGGGATTTTAGTCGCCTGCGCCAGTCTCGGGGCCCACCGGGTGTTCCGGTCGGGGCCCACTGTGAGCCACCGGTTCAATAACTGCAAGGAGGCTGATTGTAGAGTCGGCGTCGGGGAGTGCCGTTAGGTCGTGCTGACGCCCGCCCGGTGATGACGCGGTTGGCATATTTATGGTACGGTATACCGAGTCGTGGTGACACAAGATGGACGTCAGTCGAGACTTTCGGCTTCGGCGGCACGAACAGAAAGTTGGTGGCACATTGCACATTGCACTCGCTCCAAAACGATAAACGCGTGTGCTTAGGCACGGAGGTGTGCGGAAGACGGTGCCCCGCGGCACAGTGGGCGGGTCAGAAGACTAGTTATGAAGGCGGTCCAAATCCCGGACGCAATTTGAGCTCCAGAGTCCCCGAATGGGACTCAAACCGAACGTGTGGAGTGCCTGCGTTCGGAGAGCAGGTTGAAAACAGCCGAAAGCGCGAGGTCGCGGGGGCGGCGGCGCGGCGACTCGCCATTGGTGGAGACGCGCGTTCGGTTCGACTCTGGAGCGCAAATCGCGGCCGGGATTCGAACCGCCCCAACCGCTCTTCTAGCCCACTGTGCCGCGTGGCCGCGCGTCCGCGCGTTCCGCTGCGCGTAGTGCGCCGCGCGCCGCATCGGCGAAGGTGACGAAACGGAAGGGGTGAGGGCGAGGCGGGAAGGCGCGGCCGACGGCGCACAGTGGGCCAGAAGGTCTTCTGGCGAGACAGGCGGACCAAACTCTAGACGCGATTTGGGCTGCTGAGTCGCTAACTGGGGACCGAACAGAACATGTGACGCTACCAATGAATTCCTCGATCAGAGAGCAATCCTTTAGTGGGGTCACACAGTTAGAGTCCAACTCGGGAGGTAAAAACGCGTCTTAGTTTTGGCCGCCTGCGCCGGTCCTCTGGCCCACTGTGCATAGGCCAGCCAGAGGGCGGTCCAGGCGGACCATTGGCAGGTTGAAAACACTCGAAAGCACGGAGTTGCAATGGCGGCGGCGCGGCGACTCGCCCGGTCAGGCAGGGTCCAAGATTGAACCCAGATCCGTGCAATGGTCCAGAAGACCGCTAAAAAATGTAGACCCGTTTTAAGCTCCATAATAGTCACTAAACAAGACTCGAACCAAACGTTTGGATTCGTCGTTCGGAGAGAAACCCATTGGCTCTCTCCTTCTCTCTCTCTCTTTCTCCCTCTCTCTTTCTCCCTCTCTCTCTCTCTCTCTCTCTCTCTCTCTCTCTTTCTCCCTCTCTCTTTCTCCCTCTCTCTTTCTCCCTCTCTCTTTCTCCCTCTCTCTTTCTCCCTCTCTCTTTCTCCCTCTCTCTTTCTCCCTCTCTCTTTCTCCCTCTCTCTTTCTCCCTCTCTCTTTCTCCCTCTCTCTTTCTCCCTCTCTCTTTCTCCCTCTCTCTTTCTCCCTCTCTCTTTCTCCCTCTCTCTTTTTCCCTCTCTCTTTCTCCCTCTCTCTTTCTCCCTCTCTCTCTCTCCCGCTCTCTCTCTCCCCCTCTCTCTCTCTCTCTCTCTCTCTCTCTCTCTCTCTCTCTCTCTCTCTCTCTCTCTCTGTCTGTCTGCTCTTGGGCCGCGACTGACGCGGCACGGCGCGGAAACGCTGCATAATTTGCACGCACGTTGCCGGGAGTGCGGGGACACAGGCTTGACTGTAATCCGGTTGCTTGACGCATGCCATTCCTTTCCGAAGCCCAGAAGACCAGTGGAGGCGGTCAAAATCCCGGACGGGTTTTGAGCTCCAAGGTCGCTGAACGGGACTCGAACCGATCGTGTGACCCCACTAATGGATTCCTCGTTTGAAAAGCGATCCATTGGTGGGTCACACGTTCGGTTCGAGTTCTGTTCGGTGTAGAGATGCAAATTTTCCGGAAACTTTCAAACTGTCGGAAAAAAACCGGAAAAATTGGAAAAAAACCCAGAAAAATTGGAAAAAAAGGAAAAATTGGAAAAATTAGTTTCAAGGCTCTGCAGTGGAAAATGAGCATGAAACCCACTACTTTTGTGTTGCGTTGGACCTCTACTTCCATTCGCAACCCTAGATACACAAGTGCAACAACGAAAATCGCATGAGAAGGAAACATGACAGGGTATAAATAATGTGAGTGCACTGAGAATCGTCCGAAGACAGTAATAAAGTTATGCTTTTTGCCAACTTACAGGCGAAAAGTCGGGCGTTTTGCCTACTTTTCAGGATGAATCTTTCCAATTTTTCCGAGGCCAGGGAAAAAAACGGAAAAGAACACTGTTTTTTTCCAATGTTTCCGGAAACTTTCCGGGCATTGTCATCTCTAGTTCGGTGACTCTAGAGCTCAAAACGCGTCTAAAGTTTTGGCCGGCTGCGCGGGTCATCAGGCCCACTGCGCCCAGTCACGCGTTGCCTTTGCACGCACGTTGCAAAGAGTTCGGAGACAAGAGACACAGGCTTGACGCATTCCTTTCCGTGTTGGAGCATTTGGCCGGCGCGGCCTTGTAGACGCACAGGCCTTGTAGACGCACATGGCCGGGCCATGTGGCCGGTGCCTCGTCCCTTCTCTCCTCTGTTTGCCTGCCCCAGCTTTTCACAGAAGTGGGCAATAAAGGTTGCACCGGAGGCGGGGACCGGATGGCCGCAGTTTCTCGGCCCTCGGCCCACGTGCGCACCAGTAAACAACAGAGACGCTGTTTTTTGGGCCGTGGCACCGCTCTGCAAACTCAACAGTGTACGTACTCAGTACACTCTGTTCAGCGTGTACTCACAGGCACACTCTCATCAGAAGGTACTCATCTGAGCACACTCTCATCACAGTGTACTCAGATGAGTACACTCTGATGAGAGTGTGCTCAGATGAGTACACACCTTAGCACGCCTGGCATTATATGCAGCTGTAGGTGTGTACTCATCTGAGTACACTCTCCTGAGAGTGTACTCATCTAAGTACACTCTCGTTGGAGTGTGCTCATCTGAGTACACTGTGATGAGAGTGTGCTTGTGAGTACACGCTGAACAGAGTTTACTGGAGTACACTGTTGTGTTTGCAGAGCGGTGGTGGTCAAGGGCGAATCTTAATTGTTATCGTTTTGCCGAAAAAGAAGCCCATTAGAATTATGGACCGTAGCGCGGTCAACGGGGTGGCAGTAAAGCTGAAATAACAGCGTCGGGTGTGAAAGATTTCTACTCTACCTTCGCGTGGAATCCTCCTTTCTTACACATGAGGGGAGAGAGAGAGCGAGAAGGAGAGGAGGGAGAGGGGGAGAGAGAGAGAGAGAGAGAGAGAGAGAGAGAGAGAGAGAGAGAGAGAGAGAGAGGAGAGAGGGAGGGAGACGGGGGGGAGAGAGAAAGAGAGAGAGAGAGAGACAGACAGACAGACAGACAGACAGACAGAGAGAGAGAGAGAGAGAGAGAGAGAGAGAGAGAGAGAGAGAGAGAGAGAGAGAGAGAGAGAGAGAATAAGTCCAGCGGTGGCGGTCCTCGTCCTCCAAAGTCAGGGCATGGAGGCCGTGGTGGGCAGGCCGCGCCGCTCGCTGTGCCGTGTGGGTGCGAGAGGGACAGAGCGACGAAACACTGCGCGGAATCAGTCGGCCACAGCTCGGCGGGCAGCGCACCCACCCGACGCCGAAGGCCGCGTTGTTGAGGATGGTGGCCACGGCCGAGACGAGCAGCAGCTCGGCGCGCGCGGGGTCCTCGGAGTGCAGGCACAGCGCGGGGGACAGGATGTTGAGCAGCAGCACGCAGTGCAGCACGGCCAAGAAACAAAGCTGCGCCTCAAAAAAAAAAAAAAAAAAACGAAACGCATCAAATTCTAATTTTTACAGCGTTGTAGAGCTATCACTTGCGACAGCCCGTATCGGGAAACCTAAATGCGCATTTGAGTTCCAGCGCCGCTTGGTGGCGCGTAGAGGGCCAGAGGGGAAGGGGCGCGAGGCATTGTAAGGCGATACCGCGGCCGCGGGGCGCGGCGCGTCACAACACGTTAGTCGGAGACGCCGTCGCACATTGAGCCAGAAGACCGGCGCAGACAGCTAAAACTCGAGACGCGTTTTGAGCTCCAAAGTCGCTAAAGAGGACTGGAACCAAGCGTGGGACCCCACCGATGTATTCCTCGTTCTGAGTACAATCCATTCGTGGGGTCACACGTTCGTTTCGAGACCCATTTAGCGACTCTGGAGCTCATAACGCGTCCGGGATTTTGATCGACACCCTTCACCCGTCTTCTGGCCCTTTGTGCGCTGGATGACCGGCAGGGCGTCAACAGTGAACTCCGATAGTGGGCGCGCTTCATAAAATGGCACCCGCCTCGCCGCGCCCCGAGACGAGGCCGACATAAACCTCCTTCTCAACGATGATGAGGCACCCTCAAAAAGAGAGACTAACCCAAATAAAGTCGAACCAACACGAGTTTAGTGTAACTCAATCACTCGTAGTCATGGGCTTGCATGGGCCCTCCCTTACCACCCCAGCTTTCACTCGCGTTGGTTTTGAGAAGGTGCGATTCCTTCTTAGTGCTGCTTAGTGGCAAGAAGACCGGCGCAGGCGGTCGTAACTCAAGAAGACGCGTTTTGAGGTCCAGGGTCGCTAAATAGGACTTGAACCGAACTTGAAACCCCACGAATGGATCCTCGTTCGGGGAGCACACAAGGACGAGAAGCGCACCTGCACGGCGAGCTGCAGCAGCATGACGGCGGGGGGCTGGTCGTGCAGGCTGTACAGCAGCTGGTGGGGCTTGGCGGCGGCCGCGGCGGACGACGCGCAGGTCGAGGCGGTGTTCTCTCTCTCTCTCTCTCTCTCTCTCTCTCTCTCTCTCTCTCTCTCTCTCTCTCTCTCTCTCTCTCTCTCTCCCACACACACACACACACACACACACACACACACGTGTGGTGTAACGATTGGGATTCCCAGGCGCATCCTGAGAGAAAGGGTCAGTTTTTCAGAAGCAGCCTGGGAATCGCAGGCGCGACTCTTGCCGTGCGGTGCGCGCGCGCATCGGCGAAGGTGAAGAAAGCGGCGCGAAACGGAAGGGTTCATGGTGAGGGCGAGGCGGGGAGGCGCGGCCGACGGCGCACAGTGGGCCAGAAGGTCTTCTGGCGAGACAGGCGGACCAAACTCTAGACGCGATTTGGGCTGCTGAGTCGCTAACTGGGGACCGAACAGAACATGTGACGCTACCAATGAATTCCTCGATCAGAGAGCAATCCTTTAGTGGGGTCACACAGTTAGAGTCCAACTCGGGAGGTAAAAACGCGTCTTAGTTTTGGCCGCCTGCGCCGGTCCTCTGGCCCACTGTGCATAGGCCAGCCAGAGGGCGGTCCAGGCGGACCATTGGCAGGTTGAAAACACTCGAAAGCACGGAGTTGCAATGGCGGCGGCGCGGCGACTCGCCCGGTCAGGCAGGGTCCAAGATTGAACCCAGATCCGTGCAATGGTCCAGAAGACCGCTAAAAAATGTAGACCCGTTTTAAGCTCCATAATAGTCACTAAACAAGACTCGAACCAAACGTTTGGATTCGTCGTTCGGAGAGAAACCCATTGGCTCTCTCCTTCTCTCTCTCTCTTTCTCCCTCTCTCTTTCTCCCTCTCTCTCTCTCTCTCTCTCTCTCTTTCTCCCTCTCTCTTTCTCCCTCTCTCTTTCTCCCTCTCTCTTTCTCCCTCTCTCTTTCTCCCTCTCTCTTTCTCCCTCTCTCTTTCTCCCTCTCTCTTTCTCCCTCTCTCTTTCTCCCTCTCTCTTTCTCCCTCTCTCTTTCTCCCTCTCTCTTTCTCCCTCTCTCTTTCTCCCTCTCTCTTTCTCCCTCTCTCTTTCTCCCTCTCTCTTTCTCCCTCTCTCTTTCTCCCTCTCTCTTTTTCCCTCTCTCTTTCTCCCTCTCTCTTTCTCCCTCTCTCTCTCTCCCGCTCTCTCTCTCCCCCTCTCTCTCTCTCTCTCTCTCTCTCTCTCTCTCTCTCTCTCTCTGTCTGTCTGCTCTTGGGCCGCGACTGACGCGGCACGGCGCGGAAACGCTGCATAATTTGCACGCACGTTGCCGGGAGTGCGGGGACACAGGCTTGACTGTAATCCGGTTGCTTGACGCATGCCATTCCTTTCCGAAGCCCAGAAGACCA